>JARHVA010000354.1:3845000-4307500 GCA_037957365.1 Torreya grandis
TTTATTATTCAATTATTTTATTAAATGGATAATCCATACACATGTATCTTAAGCTTACTTAGGTGTGATAAAAGGTTAAATGGGTGAGAGGGTGAGTTTCACCTAATATTTAACTCAGTGCCATTGTGAGTTCTCCTATGAGTTCTATAGTGAGTTACACTTAGTCTAACTATGAGTTCTCATTTGAGTTAACTCACCCTACTCCTTTATATTTCTCTTCAATAGGCTATTGTAATAGAACATATAATTCGTAAGCAAGGTAGTTTAATACACCAGACACTTATTTCACATCCTCTTGCATATTTTTTAATATAATTAGGGTCATTATTTCATAGTTATTTATGCCCTCACTCTAGCAGAATATCATTTAAAGGCCTATTGTGACACTTGTTTGATTTATAGAATCTCCATGGCATCACTAACAATACCATGTTTTATTATAACCCCCATAAATGCACCTAAAAACATGGGGTCATCAATGTTACAGATGTCAAGAATGATAAGGTTGGATTTAGGTACTCCATTAAAGGTAATGCTCAAAACCTTGGTGCCCAAAGTGTAAAATATCTCTTGAGATGAAGTCTATTATTTGGGATGAATCTTATGAGCAACTATGGTTTGTAAATATTTATTCTTTTCTTCATCTTAAATAGATAATTAAGGCAATGAATTTTTTACATCTCCTTTGATATAACTAACGTGTATGTCATTCTAGACCATTTTTACATTGACATGTCAATTTTAAATTTAACATAGTCACATGTGTAGGTGCAAATTATATGGGATAAGCATTATCCATATGACACCACAAATAAAGATAATTTTATTCCAAATGGTAACATGTTCCCTGAAACTAATATTACTATTTTTCACTTATTAAATATTATGCATTTCAATAGTAAAGTGTGTTTGATCTAAAGGCATTGCTAGAATAGCAAATAGATTGTTCATAGAAAGTCCAAAAAAAAAAGGGAGAAAAATAAGAAACATGTTTGGTGATTTTATTTATAAATTATAATTTATAATATATGATATCATCCCTTATGTTATTGTAATGTGGGGTGATGAATGAATTAGGGAATGATTTTAATAACATCCATAAAACTAAGCAGATTATGAGACCAATTGCAGTACTAAAAGTGTTTTGTGCAAACAAAATTGTTTGACACAAAATTTGTCCTAATTAACTTACATGAAATGTCCATTCCCTTTTTAATGTTGTTTTTTCTATTATGGATTTTGATCTAAAAGTTTATTATTTTATTTGACCTCATCTCCTCAAATTAGGTAGTTAGGTTTTTGTTGTACCTACTTTAGATGTCACTATAGGCTATGAAATCTATAGTGTAGTGTCATTTTGTCTCCACTATATCTTGAAACAAATTAGTGTTTTAGCATATGATAGCTGATTGGGATAGGAGAGTCAAATTGGAACATGATTTTGTGATGATTTTTAATTGAATTATGACAAATGTGTTTTTTTCATGTATTTATGACAATTTCAATAGCTTAATTTCGAGGCTTAGTAGTTTTGATTCAAAATTCTAAAGTTTTGTGGTTTAATAAATACATATCATTAGATTATACACCTATGGAGTGTATTGTGACATACAAATTCTTGTATATAGGGAATAAACATATAGTTCAATAGATGATTTGATCAAGTCAATGAGTTTCTTAGGAATAAAAAACTATAACTTTTGGAATAGTCTCTTAGAAACAAAATAGATTATGGAAATGAAACATCATAACATGTTTATGAGTTATCTATTTTTCTACACATTATTGATTGACTATTTTTTATAATGTATTTTGTATTAAATACTTGAGTGCAATACATGTTATGAGATTGTTAGTATGTATAAATGCTTGGTTATATTTAACATATAAAAGTGCATCATGATGCATGCTAATTAATTATAATTCTTTGAAGGCTGGTATGTAGTTTAGACTTAGGGTATACTCAGGTGGTAAATCCCCGTACTTGCTTAATTGTTATTATGTATGTGTGTCACTTTATTCTTGAAATCGTAAGTTTGGGTTGTGTCTTTTTATATAGTTGAGAACCTATGGTAGTATGGGATATCATAGAGTAATACAATTTAAATGTATGTTATACTTGTATGGTACATATCATAATTATTATGCCCAAACTCATTTATGCATATGACTGATTATATGTTTGCATGACTAGTTATCATTATGAGTAGTGTGTGTTTTAAGACAATTAATGGGACTTGTGTATGTGGGCATACAACCTTAGAAGTATAACAGTTGTTAAATTGGTATATTATTATGTTTTGTGGGAATTGTGACTTGATTTGTTAAGTCTAAACACTTAAATAGAAGCTTATGTTTCCATGTATATAAGACTACTTTGCATGATTAATTCTGAAAAAATAGTAGTAATATCTTAGAACACTAGACTATGATAAAATGGGATATCATCAGGTGTAGCATGTTTACAAACTATTCTGATAGTAGAAATATACAGTTTAATGTGTGTCTACCTAGATGGTATAAATTGTAGTCATTACTTTTAGTTTGAGATAGAAAATAATTTGAGATTTATTCCTACAATTGATGAAAAAAATGTATGCTTTGATTACTTCCATATTTTTTATGTTATATGTTATGGTTAAAAATATGAAGTAAGTTAAATGAATCATGTGACTAAATTTTATTCGACCATTTTGTATTGTTGATACGAAATAAGGAGTGAGATGGATTTCACTAGGTTACTAGTATCATAATAATAGATGAAGACAGTTTGATCAAGTGGTGTGTATGAATTTGATTGATCTAGATCATTATTATTTATAAATATTTTGGCCAAAGTATGTTTACTAAGATATTATCATTTCATGAGTGTGATTCATTTGTTTATATTATATATTATAATATAACAAATTTATATGATACACTACATGCTAAGTTTAAAATTATACAACACACAGGTACTTTTTTGTCTCTCTATATTCCTGCATCGTCACTATCTACTCATCCATGATGGGAGGGTCATTTATTGATGGGATTATTGTGGGGGATCTTTGGTTTGTAACTAATGTGTAAAATCACTTGGATGATGTTATCCCTCCCCGCAACAGTACTACTTATTGAGATGACACTTAAGATTGCCATAGATATTTGAGTTTGAGAACTATGTCTTAATAAGCCATGTATCTTATAAGTATATTGTATTATTTTGTACTTATTCTTGAATAAAGTCATGAGAGTTTTAATTTATTGTTATTGTATATTGATAGCAATGGCTATAGACTTGTATCAATTGTGATTGATTTAATGTGATTACTTTATATATTTATAGTATGATGTGTACTCTCATGAAATTAAAGATCAATGATATGTGATGTATTATGTTTTTAACCATGAGCACACTTTGAGTATCTATGGATATTATTAGGATATTATATCCATAATCGATATCAAGGCTTATTAAAAATGTGTTATATAAATCTCAAGCCTAGTATTAGGATATCAAAGCATATTAATGTGTCTACTACAATATAAGTTAGAGTTGCAGAAGTATACAAATAAAATTTTATAGCTAATGTCTGTGACAAATTTTTACACATTTTTTATTATTATGATAGCTAAAAATAAAAGACCTTGTTGTGATAACAAGAAAATAAGACATGTTAGTTTGGTCTATTTAAATAGTTAGGCATGGGGGCACTGAATGTTAGTCATATTTATTATAATGATTATATAAAACTTATTTTTTAGGTGTATTGTAACATTAATATCAATTTTATGTATAAATACCCGATCAAGATCTATAAGGTGGATAGGTTTGTAGTGAAATTATTAAATAAATCTTAAGTATATGTTGAGGAGCTATGTACAAATTCATAGTTATGTAGATCATTGATGCCAGATCATTGTAGGGGCATATTTAACTCAGTGTGGTCTATGATAAAAATGTTGCATGCCTCTAATGCCTCCATTAAGCAAAGCAAACAACAATACTAGACTACGACAATTTCTCAACCTTATAATTAATTTCATTGATTTAGTGTAACATCATAGGCAAAATAAGTGAATCACTATATATTTATAAGGCATCAGTGGGAGATATCTTAGAAAAGTAAAAGACTTTGCTAAAAATTTCATTCCCTAATTAAGAGAATTTTTAACTGCATAGTATACAAGGCATCACCCCTTTTTTTGGAGCTATCAAAATTATCAAATATAATGAATCGATTTGGTAATATTCAGCCAAATAAGGAAAATCATTTCATTGGAATTAAATACTTTTGTTACTAAATAAGTACGTATCTGATCTAGAAATCAAAATGCCATATAAAGTTAAGTGTTTCCATACTTTTCCACCTCATCATGCTTTATTAAACCTCTACTATAAACAAATTCAACTTGGTTAAATATGATAAGTTTTAACATTTAACCACCTTGACAAGGATTTAAATAAAAATGGGGGTGGCAAGGGGTTATGACCAATCATTGTAATTAGCATGGCATTTCCATAAAGTTTAAGCTCATACCATGGCAAAAGTCATATATTCCCAATCCAATAATTATAAAATATTATGATGATTTTAAAAGCATGGAGCTCATTATTTAATTAATAATATAAATAATCCCAACATGGTGTATAATGAATTTACACAAGATATATGTATAATTGTTTATATTTATGAATAGGGATGTACACTCATAAATACGTAGTTTTATTTATGGTTAAGGATGCGCTAGTAAAATGCTTGATTCTCCCAAATAATGATATTCTTATTTTTAGAATGATTATATGTATATAGAATTTTATTGTTTATTATACCACTATAAACATTTAAACCAGTACATGGGAAATCCTGTAGAGATTTATAGTTGTCTAGCTCAGATGATATCTCCTTTTCATTATGTAGATAGTCTAATAAACTCATAATTCTCTATTAGAAT
Organism: Torreya grandis; assembly: GCA_037957365.1. NCBI lineage: Eukaryota > Viridiplantae > Streptophyta > Pinopsida > Cupressales > Taxaceae > Torreya > Torreya grandis. The sequence goes on from JARHVA010000354.1 coordinate 3,849,939, forward strand.
AAGTTTAACTGTAGGTGTGATCTAAGACTAATATATTGAGTATCTTTTAAAAAAATTAAATATAACATGCAAAGGGTAGCAACTCATCAAAGTGTTTATCATGATAGCTTTAGATAGCTTATCATAACATAAATTGAAAGTTAGAAGCATGTGATATAAAATCAATAATAGAGTAATCTACAGGTTATTGAATATAAAAATTTAAGGTGAATAATCATTTTAGTGTATTTAAAACATAGGAGTATATTCTTGCAGTCTCAGTCACTGTGTGGAGTATTAATTGAATTAAAAGAATTTCTTAAGCGAATGTTTGTTTATGAACCTCTAAATTTTTTACCAATGCTAGACTAGACTTTTTATGTTTCCAAGAAAATATAAGTTCAAGATGTTCGAGTTGTTAAAAACATATGTGTTTTTTTCATGTATTTATGACAATTTCAATAGCTTGATTTCGAGGCTTAGTAATTTTGATTCAAAATTCTAAAGTTTTGTGGTTTAATAAATACATATCATTAGAGTACATACATGTGGAGCATATTGTGATTATACCTATAGTTCAATAGATGATTTGAGCAAGTCATTGAGTTTTTTAGGAATAAAAAATTATAACTTTTGAAATAGTTTCTTAGAAAAAAAATAGATTGTGGAAATGAAAGATCATAATAGGTTTATGAACTGTCTATGTTTTTACACATGATTGATTGATTTTTTATTATATATATTTTGTATTGAATAATTGAGTGCAGTACATGTTATGAGATTGTTAGTATGTATAAATGCTTGTCTATATTTAGCATATAAAATTGCATCATGATGCATGTTAATTAATTATAATTCTTTGAAGAATAGTATGTAGTTTAGACTTAGGGTATACTCGGGTGGAATCCCTGTACTTGTTTAATTGTTATTATGAATTTGTGTCACTTTATTCTTGAAATCGTAAGTTTAGGTTGTGTCTTTATAGTTGAGAACATATGGTAGTATGGAATATCATAGAGTAATACAGTTTAGATGTATGTTATACTTGCATGGTACATACCATAATTATTATGCCTAAACTCATTTTTACATATCACTGATTATATGCTTGCATGACTGGTTATCATTATGAGTAGTGTGTGTTTTAAGATAATTAATAGGACTTATGTATGTGGGCATACAACCTTGGAAGTGTAGTGGTTGTTAAATTGGTATATTATTATGTTTCATGGAAACTATGACTTGATTTTTTAAGTCTAAACACTTAATATAAGCTTAGGTTTTCATGTATATAAAACTACTTTGCATGATTAATTATGAAAAAATAGTAGTAATATCTTAAAGCACTAGACTATGGTAAAATGGGTTATCATAGGGTGTAGTATGTTTGCAAACTATTGGGATAGTAAAAATATATAGTTAAATATGTGTTTACCTGGATAGTATAAATTTTTAGTCATTATTTTTAGTATGAGATAGAAAATAATTTAAGATTTATTCCTACGATTGATGGAATAAATGTATGCTTTGATTACTTCTATATTTGGTATGTTATATGTTATGGTTAAAAATATGAATTAATCTAAATGAATCATGTGATTGAATTGTATTCAACCATTTTGCATTGTCGATATAGAGAAAGAAGTGAGATAGATTTCACTAGGTTACTAGTATCACAATGATAGATGAAGATAGTTTGATCAAGTGATTTGCATAAATTTGAGACAGTTTGATATAAATTGGTGTCCATTATTTATTATTTGTAAATGTTTAGATCAAAGTATGTTTATTGAGACATTATCTTTTCATGAATGTGATTCATATGTTTATATAATATATTATAATATAATAGATTTCTATGATACACTACATGTTTAGTTTAAAATCATATAGCACACAGGTACTTTCTTATCTCTCTATATTCCTACATAATCACTATCTACTCATCCATGAAGGGAGGGTCATTTCTTGATGGAATTAGTGTAGGGAATCATTGGTTTGTGATTAATATAAAAAATCACTTGGATGATGCTCTCCCTCCCCATAATAGTACTACTTATTGAGATGACACTTGAGATTGTCGTAGATATTTGAATTTGGGAACTATGCTTTGAGAAGCCATGTATCTTATAAATATATTGTATTATTTTGTACTTATTCTTTAATAAAGTCATGAGAATTTTAATTAATTGTTATTGTATATTGATAGCAATGGCTATAGACTTGTATCAACTGTGATTGAGTTAATGTGATTACTTTATATATTTGTAGTATGATGTGTACTCTCATGAAATTAAATATCAATGATATGTGATGTATTATGTTTATCACTATTAACACGCTTTGAGTATTTATTATGGTCTCTATATATTCTTGGTGTGTAATATATTATTGGTATATGTGTCTTATTAAAAAAATCATGTATTTTTATGTTTGACTCAATAGGGTTGTTACTTGTGGTATCAAAGTTGTGGTTCGAACTCTAGGACTTAATGAGTCCATTAGTATTTTTGTCCCTTTTTGTTCACCAGTTTGAACCTAGTGATATGAAGTATTACATTGATATTTTGTATTTACGTTACCTCAGTGTTAAACCATGTACACCATGATTGGAGTTTTGAGACTTGGTAGATCCTCTTATATGGATTGGTGACTTTTGTAAGTATGTAACATTTGTGAAATGTGTGTGGTTTAGTGAGTGTGTATCCATAGGAGCTCTATTACCCTCTTAAAATTACTATAAGCTTGGATTATCCAATGTTCCAGTGGTGATGGTTGTATATGAGAATTTAGTAGATGAGTATATAATGGAGTTCATGAGTGATGAAGAAAAGATTTCTACCATAGTTGATCACTTAGATCGGAAACCTCGAGTGTGATTGCCTTTTTCTTGGTAATCAAGCCACTTTTGTCATTTGTGTTTTTATTTGTGAGTGATTAATAAGTGTGGGATGCTTCTCTCTCTCTCTCTCTCTCTATATATATATATATATATATATATATATATATATATATATATATATAATTGTGCTTCAAATTTTGTGCCTTATTTTCACTAATTCTAGAAATGGAAAATATTATAAGACCGAGTATAGTTTTGGTACCATTTAGTGTGGTGGGAATTTTCTTGATGTAGAGTGATGTTATTTTGATTGAGATTTCTTGTGTGTTAGGAGTTTGTTTAAGGATTGACACCTTAAGTTATGTGGTTTAGAAAGGAGTGTCATTTCTATTAGTTAGCTTAGAGTTGAGTTCTTATTTTTTCATTATCCTTTGATAACGTTAAGCTATCAAAAGGATTCATATTATCATGATATTAATTTAGTGTTCTCTAATATGGGAACTTGTTTTTGAATGATGTCTGACTGTACTCCCTTAAAGTTTGTGGGAGAATGTCTTCTACTTCTTATTGAGAGAGAAGTTGTTAAATTGGATGGATGGATACATTTTTTTGTTTAGTATTTTATTTCTTCTAATAGAGGAAATGGATTGAGATACCATAATTATAGATTTGGTGAGTAGGTAGTATTTTGGCAACATTGAATTGCAGTATTTTATTTTTACTTTGAGAGGGTATGTAGGAGTGTTTCAAATGATAGTTCTCTACTTTTCTCATATGACGCTTTAGATTCATTACTTTATCTAACCTGTGATTAAGACCACAAGGAGTGACAAACTTTGAATTATAAATTAAATTTTATAAGTTGATTATAATTATTATGATATTATATACCCTTGACTAGATTGATATTATTATTTTTTGGCTTTAAACATGATGTTTGAAGAGATAATTTTATACCTTTAATTGGAAGTGAGTAGGGTATAGGAGGTGTAGAACACCTTGTCAATCTATGGTTTGATATAAACTTTTATCTTGTTGTATTCTAATCAAGTAAGTAGAGACAATTTTTTTGGTTCCCTTATAAAGTTGAAGGGACGGTGTGATCCTTGGCCCTCCTATGCATGTTAATTTTAACATTATTTTCTCTTAACTATGAATATAACACTATAAGTTAAGCTCAAAAATATGATATTAGATATGTTTGGCTAGAGGAAACTGTATACAATTATAGATTGATAGTATGATATTTATCTTGTATGTATGTTGATACATCTAAAATTATTTACTATATAATATTGTTTTCTATGATCTGTTAGTATGGAATTATGGTTGATTTCACTTTGTACACATTTTGGAAATCATTAGGTTAGGAAGATCCAAGGGAAGAGTGGTGAATTTAGAATGTGATTTTTAAGCGATATAGCGGTATCCCACTTAAACTCACATTGACTTTCGAGTTATTGAGTTTGGATCTAACAAACAGATTTATTGAATCCAAGATTTGATAGATGGACTTATCAAATATAGTCATATGGCTATATGCATGTATACAATGAAATATTTATTCCTTAATTTTGTATACATTAGAAATGTAGTATTTCTAGTTCTTATTCATATTCATACCTATTAGGAGCTCTATGGAGTAGTGACAGTATTGACATATTATACTTATTCAAAGCTCTGTGAAGTAGAGATAGTGTTAACTTATACACATTATTCTTATCAAGTTTCCTAAATACTTTTCTTCAGAATGAGAAAAATACTCTCTAGGTTGGAAATATGTGCAAAAGGGATGGACTATTTTACAGAACTCTCCTTGACCATTTTTTTTGGCTTGTATGATGATCTCATGAGATTTTGGAAAGTCGGTGAAACTTCCATTGAGATATGTGGGACATTTCAAGGTAACAAAAGTGGTCAGTCTTATTGTATATATATTTATCTTAATAGTTTTGGACCTTGGGGTCATCATAACATAATCAATCAGAGTATGTAATACACACAAACCATGTTGCATAAAAAGAATATGTCATAAAGTAGGGGTTTATGGGACCAATACTATAAGAATGGTGCAACTTGAAGGAACTATGGTGAGTTCTATAGGTAATTTTTTATTTATTTCTTAATTCAATATTTATATCATATTTTTTATTTGTTAAATAATGTTTGTAATTTAGAACTTAGGTTGAATAAGAGTCATCAAGGATCATGACTAGCTTTAGAGGGAAGGATGTTACATATTAATTTCTTGCTAAATTGACTTGTTAGATTATCCATAGAAATCTATAGTTGAACAATTCAGATTTAGCTATTTTAAACTAAACTTAAGACATATGTTATTATGGGATACTAGAATAATACATAGATACATGATAATACATAATTGCTTCCTATGACATGGTTATTGTATGAATTTACATTTCAAACATATTAATGTATTTTTGTAGTTATATTTATTGTTATATATGTATCATGTGGTATGATCTAATTACGTATGTGTTTTAAGATGGACGTAAAAGAACTCATCTCTCAGAACATGCTGGAAGGAAATCATTATCAGAGGGGGTGACATAATTTATGACATTGAAGGTCTAAAGAGAGCTGGCAGAACCTTACACACACCATAGTAGATAGTACATGATATAAATGCATTAAAAATAATTAATTATGGTGTGTTTATCTCCTACTTGAGATATTATTTTTTATGGTTTTCTATTTTAAGTAAATATCCTAATGAATTCTTTTAGTTATGTGACACGTCTTGTCATTAATGTTGGTAGGAATAATTTTGACAAAGGTAAATTTAAAATATCAGTTATTTGTAAATTTTGAAAATGCCATTTAAAATTATTACGATATAGGTGGATGTTGTTGTCAAAATTTGATATTACATTATTTAGTTTGTAATTATGCAGCATTGATTACATGTATTTATTAGGTGATTAGGTGGCATCATAGTTAGCAATCAGTTGGTAGTTATAGGTTTGGTAACTATCTAAACTAATTTTATTATGTATATAAATACCTATTGTTATTTAATAAATCTATTAAGGAATTTTGCTCCATCATAGCATTTTGCATTCTATTTTACTTCATTGGTATCAAAACACTATAATTTTGGTGCCTATAATGAAAGTTTAATGTACTTGTAAGGGGAAAACATTTCATTTTATAGTGCCCCTATTGATGATTATTTTATAGCCAGCTTCTATCATTTCTAGTGAGATTCAATCGACTATCAACACCATTGAATTACACCATCTTTACCTGCATTCTATTCTGTTGTTTTCATCTGACTCTACATTTATCTCTTTCAAGTTGAGGTTTAGTATTGTTGTCTTTCAACAATCAATATTACATTTGTTGATCACATTTTGCCATAATTAAATCCACAGTATGGTGTATACAGTCATATATGCATCTAAGCCCTAAGTTGTGTCAAATACCAAAAAAAGGGTGACAGCTCTTTACATCTTTAATTATCAAGTTTTTGTTTTTCTAATAGAATCATGTGTGTTCATAACTCTATCAGATTGATGTTGTAATAGGTGTGTCATTCCTTATGCAAAATAACTACAAGAGTCTCAAAGGAGAAGTGAAACAAGCAATGAAGCTGTGGACCATCATTCTGGTATCATCCTTTCATATGTGGATCAATTAAATGATTTGAAGATATTTAAATCAGACTACATGCAAATCTATGGTACCCACATTGCCATTTCTCCAACCAATACTCCTTTGCTCAGTCATGTGTCATCCTTGGCATCTCCACCATGGAATACCTTATGCTACAACTATCAAATCTAATGAAAGCATTGAAATCTTCTTGAAAATCACATGTTAGGCTTTTGGTATATCTATGAAGATTGATCACATACAATACTAATAGTTTTTCTCTCCTATGTTAAGCTTATTGGTAAATACAATGCATGTTTAAGTTTTTATTTAATCTAGTAAATGTCATTCCTAGTCATACATTAGTAAGACTTTTATTGTAAGTCCATTAAGTATTTAATATTTGTATATGGTCAAACCCATAAGTCTTTCACTAAATATTTTTAGGTCCATTTTCAATATTCAAGTCTATTCAAGTTTCAATATTTTTGGGTTCATTGTTGATATTGTTAAAAATGTCAAAAATCTCTTGTATGGATACCTTGACATTGTGAATCAAAGTGTTAGTTTTTATATTAAAATTTTAAAAATCAAAGTTAATTGTTTATACAGGGATGCACTATCATTTGTACATGACATCTTATGTCAAATTCCATCAAATATCAAATGGGTTCAAACTGTAGGGGGGATTTCTCCTCATACAACTGAGCTTCAAATCTTCATCGGTTGAGTGAAGCAGCTTCATCTACTTGAGGCTGGAGGATACATAGAGGCTATAAGACATTTGGCATCCTCTCATGAGTCATCTATGATGAGGTTTCACTAATTACTATGATGACAAATTTTGGTGTGTTTATTTTATGTTTTTTTAGTGTGTTTTTAAATAAGCTACTGAGCACTATTTTCTAGTTTGATACCTCATAAAAAAGAATGTTGTGAGGAGAAAAAATACTAAAGTAGAGCTTGGTTCTTAGAAAAGGTTTTGTGGTAATTTGAGAAACCACTGAAGTGCAATAGAAACCTCTCATAACACTCTAGGTTCATGGTCAAAATGCAACAGAAAACCATATGGGTTTGTGGTAATCCTCGTAATCCGAGAAACCACTAAAGTTGTTAGCAGACAAAAGTGTTCCTGACATTTTTAGGTTTTTAGTAATCTTTCAATAAAAAATCAAGCTGACACCAAGACCTTGAAGCCATAAAGATGGCATGCCACCTCAGAAAGTGAGCAGGTTATGCAGAGAGTGTGAATATTTTTACAGCGTTTGTAATAAAGGAGGGACCACTATTTGGAAATATGATGTAGAAATAATGTAATAAAGGGGGGAATGTTGGACAAATTTGGTATTACATTGTTTAGTTTGTAATTATGTAGCATTGGTTACATGCATTTGTTAGGTGATTAGGTGGCATTGCAATTAGCGATCAATTAGTATTTATAGGTTTGGTAACTATCTGAACCGATTCTATTATGTATATAAATACCTATTGTTATTGAATAAATCTATTAATTAATTTATCTCCACCATAACATTCTGCCTTCTATTTTACTTCAGATGTTAATTCTATAAAAATTAGGGAGTTTAGCTTTACATATTTAAAGTATCTTAAAATACAAAAAAAATAGAAATTTCCCTGGAAAAGGAAAAATTGGAAGAGAGGAGATTTAGTTAAAGCTCATGAGGAAGGGAATAAATTAAAAAAATGAATTAAAAAGAGGAAAATATTTAATAAGGAGAGAAAACAAAAATAAAGGATTAAAATTAGAAAATATTTAAAAAAAAGTTTAATATATTAAAACGAAAAATCTAAAGCTAGAAAAAGGCACACCACTTTATTAAGGAATGATTTTTTTAAAAGGAAAAATTATCATATGAGTTTGGGGCATTGGAAATAAGGAGGGCTTAAGGAAAAGAAAGGAAAGAGAAAAAGGAGAGTAATATCTAAATAAGGAGGGCTTAAGGAAAAGAAAGGAAGGAGAAAAAGGAGATTAATAGTTAAATTTGGTAGGTAGGCAATGTTTTCAAATTTTAGAATATATTTGTATGAAAATTTTGGTTGATTCTATCTTGCAAATTTCTATATGTTTTTCATCAGAATTCAAAGATATATGTATATAGGTTTATAACAACTATGTTATAATGGAATATTAGATTGTATACTATACATATGTTATGGATATCAATGCCAAGGAATATTATAGTTATATTATATCATAATTATTAATAGGGAATAATATCATAGTTATATTGTTTATACCATTTATAAAAACCATAAACTCGGTATAGTATATGTTGTGATTTAATATGATAATTTATAATTGTATGATGTTTATTGCTGCCTAATCATTAATATCCTAATTATATGTGTGTATGGTGTTATATCCAGGAATATATAGATATTACTAGGAATATTATATCCATAACTGATATCAAAGCTTATTAAAACTGTGCTATATGAATCTCAAGCTTAGTATTAGGATATCAAAGCATATTAATGTATCTACTACTATATATGTTAAGAGTTGCAGAATTATACGGATAAAAATTTACAGCTAATGTCTATGTTGACTTTTTTCAGATGTTTTATTATGTGACAGCTAAAAATAAGACCTTGATTGATAACAAGAAATTAAGACATGTTAGTCCAGTCTGTGTAAATAGTTGGGCATGGGAGCAATGAATGTCAGTCTTACATATTATAATGGTTATATAAAACTCAGTTTTTAGGTGTGTTGTAGCACTAAAATCAGTTTTCTATATAAGTAACCGGTCAAGATCTACGAGGTGGTTCGGTCTGTAATGGAATTATTAAATTAGTCTTTAGCATATGCTAAGGAGCTATGTATAAATTCATAGTTATGTAGATCCTTGATGCTAGATCATTGTAGGGGCATATTTAAATTAGCCCGTCCATGATAAAAATCATTGCATGCCTCTAACGCCTCCATTAATCAAATCGAACAATAATACTAGACTATGACAATTTCTCAACCTTATAATTAATTTCAGTGATTTAGTATGATATCACAATAAAAAATATAAGTGAATCTCTGCATATCTATATGCCATCACTGGGAGTTGTCTTCGAAAAATAAAAGACTTCACTGAAACTTTCTTTCTCTAATTAATAGAATTTTTAACTACATAGTATACAAGGTGTTACCCCTTTTGGTGGAGCTATCAAAATTTTCAAATGCAACGAATTGATTTGGTAATATAGAGTATTTGGAGAAGTTTAGAGGAGCTTAGAAAGTTTCTAGAGAAGAATGATTTAAAAGGGTAAAGATTCTGAAAAGGATAGAACAATCCGGAGAAAGAGGTAGAAGTCAAAACACTGTCCTAGTGGGTGAAGATTTAATTAGGTTTCTTTTCATAGATTCAGAATCGAAACTAGAGTCGAGCCAAACAGAACAGAACATAACGGCAAGCACATCAAACCAGAGATATCCTCCTGGTTTGTTTTGGTTGCCACGCCCAGGACAGATCCCATGATCCTGAAATTGCCCTACCTCATTAAAGCACAGGGAAGGAAAGAGATAACGCAGGGAACTCCCGTAGATGACGGACCCACAATTATTGAAGCACAGGGAAGGGAAAGGGATAACGAAGACAGATGACAGCGAGGACAAGGGAAGACCGCCGACTTTCTACTTTAGCCCAATTTTTTAATTTCTAAATTTTTAACAATATCTTTCCTTTTAGATATGTCAAATTTGTTTTTATTTTAGATAATTTATTTTACTTTTTATTTTTTCCTATTTTATTTTAATTTTTCATATTTTTTAAATTTCTTAGACATTAGTTTAATTTGTTTTAATTTTTTTTGTTTTTTTAAATTTTTTTTATTTAAATCTGTTTTTTTTTTAAAAAGTTTTCTTAAATTATTTTATGTTTTGGATTTAGATTTTTTTTTAAAAAAATTTCGAAACATTGGTATTATTTTTTATTTATTTAAATAATAATGAATTTTTACTATTTTTCAAATTTTTCATAAATTTGTTAATGTTTTTTTTTTTTTTTTTTTTTTCATAATTTAATATAATCTTTAATTTGTCCTAAATTTTATCAATTTTCAATCTTTTTCAAATATTCTTTAATTTTTGAATTTTCATGATTTGACCTAAATTTTATAATTTACTTAAAATTTTCTAAATTTCATGTTTATATTTTTACTAATTTAATATATATATTTCAATTTATATTAAATTTAAAAAAGTAAACATAATTTTTTTGAATTTTTGATAATTTAATTTAATTTTATATTCATTTTGGATTGCCCTAATTTTTAAAATTTATCTTAAATTTCCTAAATTTTAAATTGTAAACTGAATATCCTCTAAATAAAAGTTACTCTAATTATGAAAGATTTATTATGATTAATTAAAGTTAAAATATTATTAACTTGGGTGAAAATTATAGTACCTTAAGAATAAAAACTAACAAAATATTTTTAAATTATAATGTTCACATCAAATATTAAAACTTAATTTAATTAAAAAAATAATATTGTTTGATAAAATAAAATCTTTATAATCTTATTTAAGATAATGGAATCTAAAAGTAAGTCCTCACAAATAATCAATATAGATTTATTTTAATGAAAAGAAAAAACATCATCCACATCTTGAAACTTAATTAAAATTGAATATATAGTGAAGTTTGTTATTTTGAGTTATTACATACCATCTAATGTGAGATATCCAAGATCTAATGAGTATGTAACATACAATAAGATACAATTTACAATAAAGTGAATGGGTATAATTATTAATATTTTAAAAATAGTTACATTGTTTTCATTGTTACCTATACAAAATATACATAAATCAATAGCTATTTTTTTCCAACATTATAAGTTTTATAAAAAAATAAAAAATTATTTGAAAAAAAGGTAGAATGCAAAAGCAACGTAAAATGTAGATTGAAGATACTCAAGCACAAATCTAATTACAATAGGCAAAAGATTAACACAAAATATAGTTAAAATTAGAACCAAAATTTTATCTGCACAAAATCTAGGACCATTTCAACTCGAATTTATGTTGTTTTAAAGAGAACTATATATACATATACATAAATGTCTATTAAAATATCTAGTTTTGAGTTCAAATGGGGACCTCTTTCCTCTATTAGTTCAATATCTTGCACAACATTTTTGGTGCCTCCTCTTAACCTCTGAGAACTCTTGTTTCAAATTAATTAATCTTAAATTAACTCTAATTAATAGAGTAACTTAATGAAAAAATTAGCATAAATTTTCACGTGCAAATGAATGTATTTAAATAATTTAAAATATGAAAAGCGATTGACTTGTCATGGACAGAAATTACATTGACAAATATATTTGTAATTTGATGTGACATGTGGAAAACCTAGAGCCCCAGATGAGGAATCTTTTCTTAATTTTGCACATAGTTACTTAAAAAATTGTGACATGCATGTCAAGTCAAAAAAACATCAAATTTTGACACATCATAAATAATAATGTAATACATTGTCATGATTTAGTAAAAAATAGTTAAATATTCCTAATAGTTAATTTCAGAGAATACGTTATTATTTCCTTATTTTGTTTCCACTCCCTCTCCCTCTAAGCGGTTGTTTTTTAATCATCAATGTAATAATTATTATGAATTAAATCCCTATAAACATATTACTATATTACGGTATTTTTTTGTTTTTTAAATTAATGATTTATTTAATATAGAGAAATATATTTAAATAATATTGAGAATATTCCAACAATTATATATCAAATTTTAATAAGAAAAATTATAATTATTAATATAATATTATTTCAAATTAGATAATTGATTGATAAAAATTGTGACACCAAGACTTCGAAGCCATAAAGATGGCATGCCACTTCAAAAAGTGAGCAGGGTATGTGGAGAATGTAAATCTTTTTACAGTATTTATAATAAAGGGGGGACCACTGTTTGGAAATATGATGTAGAAACAATGTAATAGAGGGGAGAATGTTGTAAAATTTTGGTATTACATTGTTTAGTTTGTAATTATGCAATATTAGTTACATGTGTTTGTTAAGTGATTAGGGGACATAACAGTTAGCGATCAATTGATAGTTATGAGTTTGGTAACTATTTGAACCGATTTTATTATGTATATAAATACCTATTGTTATTGAATAAATCTATTAAAAAATTCTGCTCCATCATAGCATTTTGCATTCTATTTTACTTTAGATGCTAATTCTCTAAAAGTTAGGGAGTTTAGTATTCCATATTTAAAATATCTTAAAATATTAAAAAACTATAAATTTCCTTGAAAAATGAGATAAGAGGAGATTTAGTTAAAGCTCATAAAAAAGGGAATAAAGAACAAAAAGAATTAAAAATAGGAAAATATTTAATAAGGAGAAAAACCAAAAAGAAAGGATTAAAATTAGAAAATCTTAAAAAAAAAGTTTAATATATTAAAACAAAAAAATCTAAAGCTAGAAAAAGGCACACCATGTTATTAAAGAATGAATTTTTTTAAAGGAAAAAATATCATATGAGTTTGGGGCGTTGGAAACAAGGAGGGCTTAAGGAAAAGAAAAGGAGATGAATCACTAAATTTGGTAGGTAGGCAACGTTTTCAAATTTTAGAATATATTTATATGAAAATTTTGGTTGCTTCTATCTTGCGAATATCTGTATGTTTTTCTTCAGAACTCATAGATACATGTATATAGGTTTATAACAACTGTCATAATGAAATATTAGATTCTATACTATATATATGTTATGGATATCAAAGCCAAGAAATATCATAGTTATGTTATATCATAATTATTACTAGGAAATAATATCATAGTTATATTGTTTATACCATTTATAAAAACCATACACTCGATATATGATATCCTGTGATTTAATATGATAATTGATAATTGTATGATGTAAATTGCTCCCTAATCATTAATATCATAATTATATCTGTGTATGGTGTTATATCTAGGAATATACAGATATTATTAGGAATATTATATCCATAATTGATATCAAAGCTTATTAAAACTGTTCTATATAAATCTCAAGCTGAGTATTAGGATATCAAAGTATATTAATGTATCTACTACTATATAAGTTAGAGTTGCAGAAGTATACGGATAAAAATTTACAGTTAATGTCTGTGTTGACTTTTTACATATGTTTTATTATGTGACAGCTAAAAATAAGACCTTGATTGATAACAAGAAATTACGACATGTTAGTTCGGTCTGTGTAAATAGTTGGGCATGGGGGCACTGAATGTCAATCCTACATATTATAATGGTTATATAAAACTCAATTTCAAGATCTATGAGGTGGTTCGGTCTGTAATGGAATTATTAATTTAGTCTTTAGAATATGCTGAGGAGCTATGTATAAATTCATAGTTATGTAGATCCTTGATGCTAGATCGTTGTAGAGGCATATTTAACTTAGCCCAATCTATGATAAAAATCACTGCATGCCTCTAACGCCTCCATTAATCAAAACGAACAACAATACTAGACTATGACAATTTCTCAACCTTATAATTATTTTCAGTGATTTAGTATGATATCACGATAAAAAATATAAGTGAATCTCTGCATATCTATAAGGCATCATTGGAGTTGTCTTAGAAAAATAAAAGACTTCACTGAAACTTTCTTTCCCTAATCAATAGAATTTTTAACTACATAGTATACAAGGTGTCACCCCTTTTGGTGGAGCTATCAAAATTTTCAGATACAACGAATTGATTTGGTAATATTCAGCCAAATAAGGTAAATCGATTTGCTGGAATTAAATATTGTGGTTACTAAATAAGTATGCCTCTGATCCATAAATTAAAATGCTATATGAAGTTGGGCATTGCCATACTTTTCCACCTCAGCATGCATTATTAAACCTTTGTGGTAAACAAATTCAACTTGGTTGCACATAGTTAATTTTAACATTTAACCATCTTCTCAAGGATTTAGATTAAAAAAAGTGGGTTATAGCCAATCATTGAAATTATCATGGTGTTGCCATAAAGTTTAAACGCATACTCTAGCAAAAGTTCTATATTCCTAATCCAATAAAGATATAGTATTATCATAATCATAAAAGCAGGGAGCTTATTATTTAATAAATAATATAAATAATCCCAACATAATGTATAACAGATTTTACACAAGATATATGTATAATTGTTTGTATTTATGAATAGGGATGTAAACTCGTAAATACGTAGTTTTATTTATGCTTAAAGATGTGCTTGTAAAAATGATTCTTTTTCCCAAATAATGATATGCTTATTTTTTGAATGATTGTAAGCATAGAGCATTGTATTATTTATTCTACCACTGTAAACATTTAAGCTAGAACATGGGAATAATATTACTTTTTTTTCCTTGATTTTGCCTCTTTTATCCATTTTTATTGGTTTCATTAGATTTTAGGTTTTATTACTAAGTTTAATAATATTACAAAAATTTAAAATTTGGTGCACATTTTGGTGACCACGGTGGGAGTAACCTTCCTTATTTAGTCTAATACCATTACTAAAAATGTTTTAAGTGATTGCAAGACCAACTGTACATGGATACAAGGTTGGATTTTCAATTTGTGATACTTTCTGGGTGAATCACGGTATTACACTGGTAGTCATGATATTATAGTAGTGGGATCGTTAACACCAATAGCAGTATTATTAGTTAAGCTACTAGAGGTTAGGGGTTCAAGTAGGGTTTTGGTCTTTGACAATACCGTGACTTGCTCAGTCATGGGATTGCCCTGTTAGTAGTGATATTGTCATTTCTAGTACTAATATTATCATATTCCATAGTAGGGCTTAGATTCTAAGACTATTTTCACTAACTTTCTATTTTTGTTAGGTGTGTTGTCTCTTGCTATTGCTTTTGTTTGTAGGATAAGAAGTAATTCCGTAGATGTAAGGCTGACTACACATATTCGATAATATTGTGACTCTTTCAGTTATGGGATTGCCCTATCATAAGCGGTATTATTGTTTTGAGTAGAGATATTGTTAGAAAGGGTAGTGAAGTTTACACTATAACCAGGTTTTGCTAACCCATTATTCCTATTGGTGTCTTGTTTGTTGTTTTTGTTTTTGTGTACAGGACAAGGAGGAAATCACCTCAAATCCATGTAACTATCCATTTTCAACAAACCCATGACTTCCTTAGTATGGGGATCATTCTGGTAATCACGGTATTGTATATTGTAGTTGCGATATTGTCAAATCCAATAGCTAGGTCTATATTATAGCTTGTCTCTGTCAAATCTCTACATTTGTAAGTTTTTTTCTACTGTTGTTGATTTTTTATGCAGGACAGAGAGGGAATCATCCTAAGTCTAGGTAACTATACATTTTCCACAAACCTATGACTCTCTTAGTAGTGGGGTTATCTTAGTAATATCAGTATTGTAAGTGTTAATAGTGATATTGTCAAAAATAATATTAGGAGGTTGTTCTATCATTTCTATCTTACTACCTTTAGGTAATATCTAGATTTTGTCTCTTATCCTCTATTTATTTTGTCTAGAAGTTGTGGTGGCAGGAAGGAAGCACTTGGAAGACTCTTGACAAACCCATTACTATCCAGTAGTGGGATCGACTTGGTAATAGCAGGATTGTGGTTCATATTTGTGGTATTGCATCTTCACCAAAAATTGGTAAAACACTACCCTTTTCACCTTTGAATCCTCATTTAAGGTACTTTTAGGTTCTGTCAAGAAGGTACTAAAGGTCTGTAAGTTGAAAGTTTGAAACAATTTCCCTTTTCATTAATTTTATTTTTTTAACATTCTTCTATACAAGCATTTCACCTGTCTCCATATCTAAAGATAACTACTGATAAGTGGTATTCTCTATCTTGAAGGATTCATAAAATGCACAAGAGAAGGTAGATTATCTAAAAACCCATCATACAGATTGGTTTAACCTCAATTACCAATACCGTGACTAACCTAGTGACGGGTTTACCCTATGAATAGTGTCTTTGTTATTCTCATTCATGGCCTTTTAGTTAGGGTTAGTTAGGATTAGTATTAGGCCCTGATAACATTTTTGTCATAAAATGATTGTATTTAAATACCAAATCCCTATAAATATTTTGGTAGACTTATATATATATATATATATATATATATATATATATTAAAAAATACAATATCACAACATGCATTTTTTTTCTAGTTATAGCTTTGACGTCTAGAGTAGTGGAATAGTTTGACAACCATGATATTTTAGTTAACCGTATTAGTTAGTTAACTTTTAGAAACTTGTGACTCGTAACTCATTGGATTGATAGTCTAGTCATGGGGCTGTGTATTATGTTCATGGTATTACCTTGTGTATTCACAGTATATTAAGGACTCATGGGATTGTTAAAATTTGAATTGCTAACACTTTTACTCACAGGTCCCTTAGATATTTTGGCACCCCATCAGATCTATAACCTTTGTGATTGTAGGGAGGGGTGCCGTTTTGCATTTTTGTCTTATATTTAATTATATTGTTGAAAAATGTTTGATTTAAGTATATTATTATCATTTCTTGTTTCTTGTGAATACTTGTTTGTGTGAGTGTGGTTATTGATTTATAAATAATTTGTCATATCATGTTAATCACATATAACTAATTAAATCAGTTAATTAATCATATCATGTGTTTTATTATTTGTTGAGCCCTCCCTTAGGATAACACTTGATGTGGAATTGACATCCATGCAAGAGCTTAGTATATAGGGGTTAGTGTCATGGATTTCATCACTGTGCATTGACCAAACTCCATGTTCCAATGGAGTATAATAATTAGGGATAACTATCATTAGGCTAAGAAGTTGACCCCATATAGATCATCCATGAGAGGGAAGAGTTATTTATCTAAATCAAGCGTCAAACAACACATTATATGAATTTGGAACCCAACATACCTTCACGTATATTGAGGATGCCCTTAGATAGCCCATTCTGCTTACTATAGGACCTTTCAATCATAATATGTGAGATGGATTTATAAGGTGAAAGAGGATGACTACAAGGTGTGTGCCAAGTTTCAAGTTAATAAGTGAAATAAAAAAGTTAGAAAAGTGATTCTAAGGCTTGAGAGTGTGCTAAAAATGAGTGCAAGGAGCTTGAGAGGAAGTTTCTCATGCTTGTTGGCATGTACAGTGTATGCATGGGAAGCTAAAATATTTGGAGTAGTTGGGGAAGGTCCCTAATAAGGTTTTCCAATAATTGGTTTAGGGGTTAAGGGGTACAACTTTATGAGTGATCGTTAAGAAGCTAAGGAGGTTTTTGAGTGTTAAAACCCTAGTTTTAGACCTGATTTGAAAGATATTTCTTTTTGGTGCTTAGCATGATTATGAAAGGTTAGGATGATGAATGATGCTATAGAGGAATCCTTCAAGTTTTAGATAAAGATTTTTTTCTCTCTTGACACTGTGTGGGTCCCACAAAAAATGGGTTATTGACAATATTCTTATTTCTAATGAAGATTTCTGTGAATGACTAGGTAATATAATGGATGATTGTTGAATCTCAGGACTTGTCTCAAACATCCATGGGAATTTTTAGGAAGATTCATCTCTCTGTGTCAAAATTTTAAAAGGTTAAATTTGGCAAGTCATTAGAGTGGAAATGAAGCAAGCAGTGGGAAAGACCAATTGGAGTGAGAAGATGAATTGAGAAGGTGACAAAGTATTTAAGGAAGAATTTGAGAGCTTGATGGTGATTCAGGGGTTGTATTAAATCTATCCATTCATTTTAAGTGATTCCTATTTTTGAGGTATGATCAGGGAGTTGACTCAAAGTTGACCTTCTTGGTCGTTTTGAGTCTGTGTGAGCTAGTGAAGTGAAAATAGCTTGTAAAAGATCTTTTTCTATTGAATCCTATGATCTAATTATAAGATAGCGATATAGGATCATTTTAGGATATATTTAATTACTTGTAAGATATTATTGAAGCCATTTGGGGTAAGATAAATTCATGTTTCCATGATTTTTTTTTGGAGCTTAGAGGCTGTCTAAAGTGGCCTATTTGGAGAGGCTAGTTTGAGCTATTATGAGTATATTTTGAGGTAATTGAGATCTTGGTGGTATTTTATAAGTCTTATATCTTTGGTACATGTATTTGGTATTCATATTTTTCCTCTAGTTCGATTGGAGTAGTCAATGTTCTTTGATTGAGTTTCTAATGTGCATGACCAATTTCAGTGGTCATCTTGAGACAATTGGTTTGAAGCTATTTGGTATATGGAATGGTCAATAATAGATTTAATGGTTTTATTAAGGTCATGGAGGATATATCCATATGATGTTTTAAGGATTTTATTTGGTAAAATCATCTGCATGCTTTAGTTATTCTTGGCAGTATTTTTTGGGTGTTTGCGAGTCTTGAAGCGATAGAGAATCAATTAGTTCAAGGTATGAATTGAAGTTAATAGTGTTGTGGAAAAATCTAGGAGTGACAAAGGATATATTTAAGTAATTTTTATGTGTTTTAAGCATTAGTTAATATTTAAGGTGGAACAAAGGGTCTAAAGTGTAACGTGTTGATTTGTAAGCCTAATTTATTTAGGTCTCTATTATGCCTATTTAGTGTTTTGGGTATTAAGGGAAATGGATAACCTATGGAGTGTTTGAGTTGGATTGATGGCATGGATAAGGATATATTTCAAATATATATCAAGCATGGAAATCATTTTGGCTGACCAAGATGGGTTAGATGAGAGTATGGTATATATACTAGGCCTAATTGGCCTATTTGGGGAGTGAGAGTGTGTGTGGATAAAATAAAAGAAGAAGAGCCTTTGAAAGAGAAGGATTAGGTAATTGAGGACCATAAGATGTTGTATAGGATTAGACATGTTTTATTGATTAGGTTCATGTGCTAACAAGTCACTAGACCTAACAGTCTAAAGGGTGTCTTGGTTGAGCGAATGAGCTAAGAGTGCCTACCTAGAGAAGAGAAGAATGTTTGAAGGTGTTAGAGCAAGAGAAGTTCATCATAAGGTCTAGAAGACATCATATCAGAGATGGAAATCAGAGATAAGGTGGTTTAGTGGGTGCTTAATCACCTAGCGTGTTGTAGCCTCCTTGATAGTTGGAGCTAGTTAAAGGTCTAGTAGGCGCTGGACTAAATTGAGGGGTCGATGTTCCTTGATCAATTAGAGATGGTCTAAAGTATCATATTTATGATATCCTTATAGCACTATAATCCATTGGTTTTTAGGCTTGAGATTGGGTTTTATCCCACATGAGGGTTTTCCACATAAATGAGGTGTACTTATGTTAATTTCTCTTGATCTTGCTCATGTGTTGATTTGTTCATGTTATGATTAAGTGTTTGTTTCACCAAGATGAAATACAATTAATTGTTATATGTTGAGTAACTAATTCACCCTAACCTCTTAGTAGCTACCTCCAACACTTAGCTTTCAACCTTCAACATCAAATATGACCTTATATCCATTATCACACATTTGGCTGACACTCAGTAGATTATGCTTCAAACCTTAAACATAAAGGACATCATGTGTATGAACATTACCATCTATGTGAAAGGTTCCTTTGCCTTTGATTTTAACTATTGTATTGTCTCCTAAACTGACTGTTTCTTCCTTACACTTGCTTAACTTGGTGAAATTGATCTTGTCACCACTCATATGCTTTGAGTACCCATTGTTTATCACCCATAAGTTTTGTTCTTTGGCATGGAGTGTTGTTTAAGAAATAAAGGATTGATTTTTCACTTTTCACATTTACTTGGGTCTCTTATATGTCCTTTTATTTTCTTTATCTATAACTTGTGAAACTCTATTCTCATAAGGAGACTTTCCATTATTTACATTATATATTTTTGACATTAGAAAGTTAGTCCTACAGTGCCTATCTATGTGACCAAAATTATTGCAATTGTAGCATATTGTACTTGAATCTAATAGAGTAGCAAATGAGTTTCTACTTACAAAATTAGTTTTCCTCGTAGGTAAAACTCTACATTCAATAGCCTTATGACCAAACTGATTATAGCTTTAACAATAACCATAAAAGGATGAATAATACCTGGTCATAACATTTTTTGGTGTAGTATATTGATCTTTCATATGCTTTTGTTCATTTAGGTCTGCCACTTTATTATATCCTTTTGCATCTTTAATTTTTGTCTTTTTACTTTCAATAGACATATTTTTAGAATTTATTGTACTCACGTTATCTTTTTTTCTATCATTCTTAGTGTCCTTGCTAACCTTCTCTTTCTTTGCTTCTACTTCTCTTCCTATCTTGAAATTATCATATAGGTTAGCTGACACACTACTTGAGGAGCATTTTCCTTTCTCATATCCAAGACTTGATTTTTCATTTGAGCGATTTTGAGCACTAATTATTTCATTAAGAATGTCTAATCCTTTTATCAACTTTATAATTTTATCTAATTGGCCTTTTGCCTTCTCAAGTTCTTTCCTCAAGGATAGTATTTCTACCTCAAGCTTCATAAATTCTTTAGATTTGGACTGTAGTTCCATCTTGACTACTTTTATTATTCTAGCCTCCTCAAATTGAGTTTTTAGAATCACTATCATTTGATCAAATTTATCAAGTTACTTTTGCCCAAACTTCTTCTATTTTGAGTTCTCTTTTCTTAGTTTTGAAATCTCTTCTAGAGCACAAACAACTTTTCTTCTGAGATCAATTTCACCTTCCTCTTCTTCATCCTAATCTTCATCTTCATCTTGCTCTTGATCTATAGAAGTGGATTCTTCTTTCATGAATAGGAATTCATTTCCCATAACTACAAAAGCACATTCATGATCATCATATGAGCTATCACTGTCACTATCTTTCACTAAGTCACTATCTTCTTTTGTGTATAAACCTTTCTTACTCTTAATTCCTTTTTGCATTGTGGGGTTTCATCTTTTTGCTACTTTCTACTTGCTCAAAATTATCCCTTTTATTATAAGAAAATTTGACAGCAAAGTGTCCTACCTTACCATAGTTAAAGTATTTGAATAGTAGCTTGCCTTTATATTTTCCTGATCCTCTCTTTAATTTTTTAACAAAGTTAGCATCTTATCCATTAGTCTCTTCAGATTTAGACTTAGATGTTTCTTCTTTTCCCTGGTTTGCTACTTTGAATGTAACTTTTCTTTTAAAAGTGTCAGTCTCTCCTATTCTCATCTCATAGGCTATGAATGTGCCACGCAACTCATCAATAGTGTGTTTGTCCAAATCTGTTTCTTATTCTATCTTAGATATTTTCAAATCTTATATTTATGGAAAATATCTTAAGATCTTTGTGACTATGTTTGAATCTTCCATTCCTTCACCAAGACCTCTGATTGCATTCACTATTTCATCTACCCAGAGGCAGTAATCATCAATCTTTTTCTCTTTATTCATCTTAAGAATCTCAAACTACCCTTAGTATGTTTGTAGCTTGGTTTGTTTCACCATGTCATCTCCTTCATAGATGCTTTTTAACTTGTTCTAGATGTTTTTTACACTCTGACAGTGCATAACTTTGACGAACTCTTAATTTAATAGACCATAAAGAATGACATTGTTTGCCTTGGAATTATTCTCATATGCCTTTTGGTAGCATGGTTAGTAGGAGGTACAATAGGAGCTATATATCCATTTATCACAGACATCCATACATCAAACCCTAATGAGGATATATACATTTCCATTCATATACTCCAAAAAGTATAGTTGGATCCATCAAAGAGAGGTACTTTGTTATAGGAGGATCCTTCTTGACTAGCCATTATGTTTACCATTCCAAGATCTGCCTAAGCTGATTAAGATTTTTTTTAGGAACCCTTAGCTATGATACCAATTATTGAACATAACTATCTACTGACAGGGGGTGAATTAGTAGATTAGCTAAAACTAGTTCATTAAATATTTTAACAATGATACAAATGCATATGCATATTAAAGAATAGATGTAGAGATCACACACACACACACATGCACACACACACAAACACGCTACACTAGATTTATATGTGGGAAACGTAAAGGAAAAAACCATGATGAAAATAGCTTCTAGAATCTACTGTTCTAATCCAACCTCATAGTTAAATGTCTCACTGGCAAAACCACACTAGTTACATTTAAGGACACCTATCCTAAGGAAACACCCATCCCCTAATTTAATAGCACCAACTCTAAGGAAGCACCCACTCCCCAATCTGAGAACCTACTTCATTTGTCTAAAAACACCAACCAATCAAAATTATGGAGCTATAACTCTAGTATACAAGATAGATTCATAAATGAATCCAATTCTATTTTTTTGTTACAAGTCTAGTCTATAACTACTCAATTTGTAAACATTATCTATGTGCCTTTTCTTCCTCTCTACCTCACTTTCTTTGTGTCTAGATATATCTTTATTAGATACACTTCATCTATATGTCCCTCTAAATTTTACTCAGTGTTGTCATGCCTCTCCAATCGACACACTTCAAGTCACTCTAGTAGTCCCTTTGGAAATTATTATAGTAGTATATGATAATGTTCTATATGTCATATAATGGACAATTAATCTAGTGTTTCATGTCTTCAATGTGTTCACACTTTGACTACACTCATTTATCTCCATTAAGGGCTTTTCTCCATTATAACTTGACCTATCGATTTCTCACATCTTGGTTCATGCTTCACACCATAATGTTCAGGTCTCTTTACTAGCTATGGAAACTATTGGATTCAAGTCATAAATGCGTAGCCTCTTTAATCATATATTGATCAGTTTGATTGATTAATCTCAAGCTCAATGTAGACATATCAATTTCATTCATAAGTTTTATCTATTTCTCCACTTAACCATTAGAACATATTAGATGTAGGCCTTTGATTTATTTCTTCATGCCATTTCTAAGATCTTTTGCTTCATTAGATATTTGTATGTTCTCATTCCAACATTGAATCATGTCAGTTGATCTTTCCATCTAAGCTCCACATGCCATTCGATCTTTAAAGATGCAAGATCTTTACATTGGCTTGGTCGTTAAACTTTAGCATGTTGACCTCATCTCACTTCTTTCGATAACAATGGAATGATTTTGATTTGTCAATATCTTTAGTTTTTCTCGATATTTAACTCACCTTTAATTTATTAACTATCAAGACACTTAATGCCTTTGGATCCATTCACTCAATTGGATCTTCTTTGTACTTATCAAGTACAAACCAATTGATCTCCCAATTAGCTCAAACTTTACCTTTACCAATCTTCCTTTTAGGAGTTTAGCGTAACATCCTTTGTCACTAATGAAAGTGACCTGCACTTCATTCATATTATCCCTAAAATTATTTTTAATGGTCCTTTAGAGCTTCTTAAGGTGCCCTACAGAACCTTTTGTTGTAGGTTTTTTGTCTAAGGGGCTTCAGGATAATTTCCTTGATAAAATGTGAAATCCTCTTTTTGCTTCTACTTTTTCTTTTGACATTTTTACAATGTACCTTTTGGGGAATTTCAAATTTCCCTTCAAAAACTTTACAAGATACCGTTCGGCACCTTTTTTTTGGACCTTTTACTTCTAGACAATTTTCCTAACGAGATGTCAAGTGCCCTTCGAGAACTTTGAATTGCCTTCAATTCTTCACTCATATCTCTTGGAATATTTGATTAAGACACACACCCTTCAAAACTTATGTAAAAGTCCACATACCTCTTGGAAACTTTATTTTGGGTCACTTACCCTTCAACTCTTTTGCAAAGCTCCCTTCGGAACCCATTTCCTTTAGGACATTTTGATTGGGACAATTTTTTAACATAATGCCCTTCGAAAAGACTTAAACAAATTCTTGAAAGAATTTGCTAAAGCACTCTTTCTAAAATAAATCACCGTTACATTATTTCTGAAAGAAATCCCAAATTGCAAAATTGACTAAGTGTGGAGACCAAACATTTTCTTGAAGCACTCTTTCTAAATAAATGTAAATTTGTAAAAATGACTAAGTGTTCAAATCTCTAGGATCCCTACTTTGCACTAGCATAACTTTTGATTCTCTCATCTGCAAGACATGAAACTTGGTTGACCAAGACTAGGCACAAACCTAAGTAGTTTGGTGTGATTTTTTCCTTTAGATGTTGCAATGTATGCAAATGTTGTCACCAAAAAAACCTATGTACTCAGCCATATTCAAACAAAATTGTAAAGGCATTCATATGACTATTTTTGGAATTCAAGGTACACACACAACTCCATGAGGTCTTGATAACTTGACCATTTAGCTCAACACCTTTATCATTAATTCATAACAACACATGTTGGCTTTGGCATCGATGAAAATCCTTCATACATCAATGACTATGTCCAACGATCTCCCCCTTTACCATTGATGGAAACACATCATCAAAATGACTTCACTTCTTTATCTTCATTCTACTTTCACCCCATTTAACATTAATGACAAAGAGTCTCGACCATAATATATCAGTAGGTTGCTTGATTATGCATGTAATCTACTTTCTCTACCTTGATCTTGGGACTTGGTAGGGTGGAACATAGAGCAAGGAACTTCCCCTAGGCAATGACACATTTGCCTCAACTCTAAGTGGACACATTCAAATCTAGCTCCCTTGGTTCCCTTGGTCTATAAATGATCATTTATATAGCATTGGTCTGAAAGACCAATCAATAATCTACATATCTCTATATAGATATGCATAATGATCTAGAGCCAACACACCTTTTTATCCTCCTTTGACATCAAAGGGCAAAAGGACCTCAACTTTCTCACCATATTGCCTTTTCTCTTAATTCAGGAGTTAATAATGTTCTTGCAATGCTCCCCCTATACTCATGCCCTATAACTAGAATCTAGTGATGTGGTGTGGGAGCCACCACTCCCAACTTCTCTCTTAGATACTCAAATTTCTCCTTGAGAAGAGGCTTGGTGAATATATCTACAATTTAATCCTGTGTTGGCACATACTCCATTGTGACCTCTTGATCTGCAACCTTTTCTCTCAAAAAATGATATTTGATAGTTATATGCTTGGGCTTGGAATGCATCACTAAATTCTTGGATATGTTTATGGCACTTGAGCTATAAAAAAAATATAGAAATAGGTACTTGGTATTCTACCTTAATGTATTTGAGAGTCTACTTCATCCATAAGATTTGGGTGCAACACATTGTTGTTGTTACATACTCTATTTTTGGTATAGAAAGCGTAACTGACTCTTGATTTTTGCTTAGCCATGACACAAGTCTAATTTTAAGGAAAAATGCATCACCTCTAGTGCTTCTCCTGTCATCAACACTTCTTGTCTAATCAACATCTAGATATGCAATCAAAGTGAAATATTCACGTATAGGGTATCACAAGACATAGCTAATTGTGCTCTTGATGTATTTGAAGATTATTTTCACAGCATTGACATGTGATTCCTTGGGAGCTGCTTCAAATCTTGTAACCATGCATACTATTTTCATGATGTCTGGTCTTGATGCAGTTAGGTACAACAAGATACCTATCATTAATCTGTACATGGTATTATTTTCATCAGGAGGCTTATCTTCTTTGCGCAACTTGCATCTAATTATCATGGGAGTACTAATTGATTTATTGTCTTCCACTCCAAATTTATTGAGCATCTCCATTACATACCTGGTTTGAGATATGAAAATCCCTTCATCAGATTATGCAATTTATAGACCAAGAAAGAATGAAATTTCTCCCAGCATAGACATTTGAAATTCACTTTGCATTTGTGTAGCAAATTCTTTGCACATTTCACTATTTCTACCTCCAAAGATGATATCATCTACATAGACAATAATAGTCAGCATATGCTCACCTTCTGATCTAAAGTAAAAATTGTTATCTACACATCCTTTTTTGAAACCTTATTATTACACATATTGATCCAATCTTGAATACCATGCTCTAGGTGCTTGTTTCAGACCATACAATGATTTCTTTAGTTTGTAGACATAATCTTCTTCATCTACTAGCTAAAAACCTTCTGGTTGTTCAATATAGACTTTCTCTTCTAAATTTCCATTCAAGAACACTGCCTTTACATCCATTTGATATAATTTAAACTTTTTATGAATAGAAAATGGCAAAAGCATTCTTATAGCTTTCAGTCTTGCCACTTGAGTAAATGTTTCTTCAAAGTAGATGCCTTTTACTTGTGCATATCCCTTGCACACCAACCTTGATTTATTTCTTATAATAGCTCCATCTTCATTGAGTTTGTTTTTGTAAAACCATTTTGTTCCTATCACATTCTTATTTGTGGGTTTAGGAACTAATTCCTAAGTTTTGTTCTTTTCTATTTGGCTCAGTTCTTCTTCCATGGCTTTTAACCAATTTTCATCCTTACTGGCTTCACTAAAGGTCTTAGGCTCAATTTTTAAAAATAGAGGAAAACATACTTGCTCCTTGTTCATTGCAGATCTTCTCCTAATATGAACTCCTTCATTTTTATTGCCAATTATTTTCTCCTTGGGATGGTACTTTTGAAAAAAAACCTTAGGGGTGCCTTTTTCAGTGTTTCCTTCCTCCTATGCATTATCTTCTTCTTCATTTTTTGCTCCTAATTCTTCAATTTTAATCTCCTCAACAGGTTCAACATGTTTAAATCCTTCTTCAACCTTGACATTGATGCTCTCAACTATTTTATGCAACCTCTTATTGTAACATACATAGGATTTGTTATGAGTAGAGTAACTAAGAAAAATTCCCTTATCACATCTTGGCTCAAAACCTCATAGTTTGTCATCCTTTCTTCTGATGTAGCATTTGCTTCCAAACTCTATGGTGTACTTAATAGATGAAGGCTTTCCATACAATAGTTCATATGGGGTTTTATCGCTCTTCACCCTTAGTTAAACTCTATTCAAGATGTATACTACTATTTGGACTGCTTCTCTCCAATATCCATCTGATAGTTTGGCCTCTTTCAACTTTGTTTTAGCCATCTCCTTAACAGTCATATTATTTCTCTCAACAAATTCATTTTGTTGTGGAGTTTTTACAAAAGATTAGTTCCTTTTAATCCCATGCTTCTCACAATATTCTATGAATTCATTGGAGGTGGATTCTACACCTTTATCAGATCTCAAACATTCGATCTTCCTTACCATTTCATTTTCAACCATGGCTCTAAAGATCTCAAATCTCTTGAAGGCTTGAGATTTGTCTTTGTAAAAGGTTACCCATGTCATCTTTGAGTAATCATTTATAAACAACATGAAGTCATGAACTCCTTTAGATCCTCTTGTCTTGGTAGGACCAATAAGGTTAGTATGAACTAATTGTAGAGGCTTTGTAGTTGTATATTATTTTTATTGAAACTTGAACCTTGTTTACTTGCCTAATTGACATTCTCTACATATAGTATCTATGGGTTTGGTTATATTTGGAATATGTCTTACACATTTATTCGAACTAAGTTTGACTAAATTATCAAAATTGACATGGCCCATTATCCTATGCCACAACTAGCTTTCATCAACCTTTCCTATGAGGAAACTATTACCATTTACCTCAATAAGATTGTAGATATTACTCTTAGTGCTTCTCTCTTCTATGACTATTTTTCCATATCTCCTTATTGTGCAGCCTTCAACATTAAATATGACCTTATATCCATTGTCACACATTTGGTTGACACTTAGTAGATTATGCTTCAATCCTTCACTATAAAGGACATCATGTGTAGGAAGCTTACCATCTATGTGCAAGGTTCCTTTTCCTTTGATTTTAACTATTGTAATGTCTCCCAAAATGACTGTTCCTTCTTTGCATTTGCTCAAGTCAACTTGCTCTTGTCACCATTCATATGCTTTGAGTACCCACTGTCTATCACCCACAGTTTTTTCTTTGGCGTGGAGTGTTGTTTGAGCTTTGAAGGATTGATTTTTCATTTTCCACATTTTCTTGGGACTCTTATATGTCCTTTTATTTTATTTATCAATAACATGTGAACCTTTGTTCTCATTAGGAGACTTGCCATTCTCTACATTGTATATTTTTGGCATTGCAAAGTTAGTCGTACAATGCCTAACTATATGACCAAAATTATTGTAATTATAACACATTGTACTTGAATCTAATAGAGGAGCAAATGAGTTTTTACTTGAAAAATTAGTTCTCCTCATAGGTACAGCTCTACATTGAAAAGACTTAGGACCAAACTGATTACAGCTATAATGATAACCATAAAAAGTTGAATAATACCTGGTAATAACATTTTTTGGTGTAGTATATTGATATTTTATATGCTTTTGTTTCTTTAAGTCTGCCACTTTAGTATATCCTTCTGCATCTTTGATTTTTATATTTTTCCTTATAACAGACTTCTTTAATAAATTTATTCTCCTCACCTTATCTTTGTTTGGATCATTCTTAGTGTCCTTGCTGACCTTCTCTTTCTTTGTTTTTTATTTTCCTCCTATCTTGAAATTATCATATAGGTTAGTTGATGCACTAGTTGAGGAACCTTTTCTTTTCTCATATCCAAGACCTAATTTTTCATTTAAGGGCTTTTGAGTGTTGATTAGTTCGTTAATAATGTCTCATATTTTTGTAAACTTTGGACTTTTATCTAATTGGCATTTTTCCTTCTCAAGTTCTTTCCTCAAGGCTACTATTTCTGCCTCAAGCTTCATGCATTCTTTAGATTTAGACTATAGTTCCATCTAGACTACTTCTTCCATTCTTCTAGCCTCCTCAATTTGAGTTCTTAGAATCATTATGATTTGATCAGATTTATCAAGTTCTTTTTTCCCAAGCTTCTTATGTTTTTAGTTCTCTTTTCTTAGTTTCTCAATATCTTCTAGAGTACAAGCAAGTTCACCTTCTAGATCAATTTCACCTTCCTCTTATTCATCCTAATCTTCATATTCATCTTACTCTTGATTTATGAATGTGGATTCTTCTATCATGAACATAAATTTATTTCCCTTCACTATAAAATCATAGTCATGATCATCATCTGAGCTATCACTATCACTATCTTTCACTGAGTCGCTGTCTTATTTTGTGTATAAACCTTTCTTACTCTTGAAGAAATTATTCTTTTTTGCATTGTGGGGTTTCATATTTTTGATACTCTCTACTTGCTCAGAATTCTCCCTTTTATTATAAGGACATTTGGTAGCAAAGTGTCCTACCTTACCACAATTAAAGCATTTGAACACTTTCTTACCTTTATATTTTACTGATCCTCTCTTTATTTTTTGAAAAAAAGTTAGCTTCTTCTCCGTCAGTCTCCTCAAATTCAGATGTTGATGTTTCATCTTTTATCTGCTTTACTACTTTGAATGTAACTTCTCTTTTAAAAGTGTTAGTCTCTCCCATTCTCATCTCATAGGCTGTGAATGTGCCATGCAACTCATAAATAATGAGTTTGTCCAAATATCTTTCTTCCTCTATTTTAGAGATTTTTGAATCATATCTTGATGGTAAAGATCTTAATATCTTCATAACTATGGTTTACTCTTCCATTTCTTCACAAAAACCTTTGATTGCATTCACTATTTCATCTACCCAGAGGAGGTAGTCAGAAATCTTTTCCTCTTCATTCATCTTAAGACTCTCAAACTACCCTTTATATGTTTATAGCTTGATTTGTTTCACCTTATCATCTCCTTCATATATGCTCTTTAACTTTTTCCAGATGTCTTTTGCACTCTGACAATGCATAACTTTGACAAACTCTAAATTTGATAGACCATAAAGAATATGATTTTTTGCCTTGGCATTATTCTCATATGCCTTCTTGGTAGCCTGATCAATAGGAGGTACAACAAGAGTTGTATATCCATTTATCATAGACATCCATACATCAAACCCTAATGAGGATAGATATGTTTCCATTCATATAATCCAAAAAGCATAGTTGGATCCATCAAAGAGAGATGCTTTCTTTGAGTAGGATCCTTCTTGACCAGCCATTGTGTTCAATATTCCATGATCTACCTGAGCTGATTAAGATTCTTTCTAGGAATCCTTGGATCTTATACCATTTGTTGAACACAACTATCTACTAAGAGGGGGTGAATCAGTAGATCAGCTAAAACTAGTTTATTAAACCTTTTAGTGATGATACAAATGTATATGCATATTAAAGAATAAATAAAGAGATCACACACACATATAAAAATAAATTACAACATATTTATACATGAAAAACTCAAAGGAAAAAACCATGTTGAGAATAGTTACTAGAATCTTTTGTTCTAATCCAACCTCACAGTTAAGCACCTCACTAGCAAAACCACACTGGTTACATTAAAGGACACCCATCCTAAGGAAACACCCACCCCCTAATTTAAGAGCACCAACTCTAAGGAATCACCCATTCCCTAATTTGAACACCCACTTAGTTTGTCTGACAACACTAACCAATCAAAATTATGGAGCTACAACTCCAATATACAAGATAGATTCATAAATGAATCTAGTTCTATTTCTCTATTACAAGTCTGGTCTATAACTACTCCATCTCTACACATTCTTTGTGTGCCCTTTCTTACTCTCTGCCTCACTCTCTTTATGTCTGGATATATCTTTATTAGACACACTTTAACTCTCTGTCCCTCTAAATATTACTCTATGTCTGCATGTGTCTCTAATGGACAGACTTCAAGTCGCTCTAGTAATCCCTTTGGAAATTATGAAAGTAACATATGACATTGTTTTAGATGTCGTATATGTGGATAATGAATCTATGGTTACATTTACTCAATGTTTTCACACTTAGAATACACTCATTTATCTCCATTAAGGACTTTTCTCCATTATGACTTGACCTATCAATTTCCCACATCTCAGTTCATGCTTCACACCGTAATGTTTAGGTCTCTTTACTATCTATGAAAAATGATGGATTCAAGTCATAAATACATAGCCTCCTTAATTGTAGATTGATTCGTTAGATTGATCAATCTCAAGCTATGTGTAGTCATATCAAGTTCATTCACAAGTTTTGTCTATTCTTCCACTTAATTTTTAGAACATATTAAATATGGGCCTTTGATTTATTTCTTCGTGCCATCTCTAAGCTCTTTTCCCCCTTCAGATCTTTGTGTGTTTTCATTCCAACTTTGAAATGTGTCCGTCGATCTTTGCATCTGAGCTCCACATGCCATTCAATCTTTGAAGATGCATGATCTTTACAATGTCTTGGTCGTTAAACTTCAACATGTTGACCTCATCTCACTTCTTTTGATGATAATGAAATGCTTTCATTATATCAATCTCTTTAGTCTTGCTCAATATTTAACTCACCTTTGAGTTATTAACCATCAAGTACTTTAATGCTTTTGAATCTAGTCACTCAATTGGATCTTTTTTACAGTTATCAGGTGCAAACCATTTGATCTCCCAACTAGCTCAAACTTTACCTTTAGCAATTTACCTTTCAGAATTTCAACGTAACATCCTTCGGCACTAATGAAAGTGCCCTACACTTCATTTGAATTATCCTTTAGAGACTTTGTAATGGTCCTTCAGAGCTTCTCAAGGTGCCCTATAGAACCTTTTGTTGTGGCTTTTTTGTCTAAGGGGCTTCATGACAATTTCCCCAAAAAAATGCCAAGTGCTCTTTTTTCCTTCAACTTTTTATTTCAACATTTTTTCAATGTACTTTTTGGGGCTTTTCAAAATGCCCTTCAGAAACTTTGTAAGATACCCTTCGACACCTTTATTTTGGGCCTTTTACTTCTGGACAATTTTCCTTTTGAGATGTCAAGTTCCCTTTGAGAACTTTGAATTTCCCTTCAATTATTCACTCATATCTTTTGGGACTTTTGATTGAGACACATACCCTTCAAAATTTGTACAAAATTCCACATACCCCTAAAAAACTTTATTTTGGGTCACTTACCCTTCAGCTCTTTTGTAAAGCTCCCTTCGGAACCCATTTCCTTTGGGAAATTTATTCGGGATAATTTTTCTAACAAAATGCCCTTCAAAAAGACTTAAAAAAATTCCTAAAAGAATTCACCGAAGCACTCTTTCCAAAAGAAATCCCAAATTGCAAAATCAACTAAGTGTGGAGACAAAACATTTTCCCGAAGCACTCTTTCTGAACAAATGCAAATTTGTAAAAATGACTAAGTGTTCAATTGCCTAGGAGCCCTACTTTACACCTGCATAATTTTTGTTTCTCTCATTTGCAAGACATGAAACTTAGTTCACAAAGACTAGGCACAATTCTAAGTAGCCTGGGGTGATTGTTTCTTTTAGATGCTACCATGTATGAAAATATTGTCACCAAAAACCCTGTGTACTTAGCCATATCCAAACAAAATCGTAAAGGCATTCATATGACTATTCTTGGAATTCAAGGTAGACACACAACTCCATGAGGTCTCGGTGACTTGACCATTCATCTCAACACCTTTTTCATTAATGCATAATAGCACATGTTGCCTTTGAGATCAATGACAATCCTTCATACATCAATGATTATGTCCAACACATTCTTTAGGGTTTTTCCATTGTTCATAGTTTCTTTCAATGTGCATTGTTATTTAATCATGGTATGAAAAGTTTGTTTACAATTTTCATGTGTGTTTTTTAATTTTTATATGTAGCTATATGTTTTTCTGTGTAACAATTATTTCATATTGTGGAATAGAGGGTTTGTAAAACATTTCAGCAGATTTGAAGAATATCTCAATAGTTTTGTTCTTAGTGCTTTTATAGGCTTTCCTTCACTATTTATAATTCTTTGTTTCAATTTTTAGATTTCTTGGCCAATTGACATTGTATATTCATCACTTTTTTTTATTTTTTTGCTACTCTATTTTTTTTTATTAGTTTTACATAATAGTGGTTTTGCCCTACGGAACAACCATTTGGTAGAACATTTTAGTGGATTCATTCAACATTTCAATGGTTTCGTAAGGCATATATTTTTTATTTCTATTTTATCTTTTTTTGTATGTGTTTTCTAGTTTTTAATGAATTCACCGTTTTATTGAACAAATTCACCATTTTTGAATAAATTTGTCATTTGGTGAATGGGAAATTCGTCGAATAGAGCAGTGAATTTATAGTACAAACTAATGAATTCATCCTTCCACTTAGAATGTTATGTTTCGAAGGTCATAACTTTTGACATAGGTATCTATTTGATCTCTCATTCACGCCAAAATGAATATATCAAAAATGGGCATGTAGTCATGAATAAATATTCTAATTGAGGTTTTTGTTTTTTATCTAAAAAATCATATATTGCAATTTTATTCATTTTTTACCCTTGATTTCTCACATACAGCTTGGATATTTATTTATTTATTGTTATATCTTCTTGTTTCTATTTCCTTTTCCTCTGTTTTTTTGGTAAAATAATAGATTTGTAACATAAAATAGCAAATTCACTGAGTAAAGCAACAATTTTGTCATACATTTTGTTGGTGCCCAATCACGTTGGGCACCTTAGCAGGGTTTTCATTCTGAATGAAGGGTCCACGGTGGCCCATTGAAAGCCCACGCGATGGAGACAGTATAATTTGAAGCCACATCAGAGATCCAAAGGTCACATAACATTTCCAGCTCCATGCCAATGAAGCCTACCGCGTGTGAGGAAAACAAAGCTGAGTGTTTGCAGGACCACGTAGATGCATGAAGGCTCGGTGGAGGTCAACTTGTCGACCGCACAGTAATGAGTGCAAATGCAAAGTCGAAGTTTTATGGGAATATAAAAGCACGCTGGTGACAGAATACAGAGACTAGCGGGCAATTTACACCTAGCAATGGGCAACGTGAAATATGCGTATGGAGTTGTGCGTCCCGTACAGAGAAAGCAAGAAGTACTCGATGGAGATAAAGAGTGTTGACTGCAAGTTTTTCGAAAATTGAAAATCATGTTATAAACTGTACGGTAAACCCCACCAAATGATAGCAAAGTGGTGAACGGTAGAAGGCAGAAGGTAACACACGCTTTGCACCAACACAACATGCAAAGTGCACTCCCACTCGTGCATCCCGTAGCATAGACATAGAAACAAAGAATGAATGAGAAGGATAAAACGGGCTACGGGTTGGAGGAAAGAATCACAATGTTTAAAAATTGAGAAGCGTGCCTATGATGCTTGTAAAACATGGTTCTATGCAATAAATCATCATTTTGTAAATGGAAGCTCGTTCTTCCTTTTTATTCTGTCACTCTTTTCTACGTCGTCCCTCCAATGACAATACTCACGCCAACAACAGAACTACCAGCCTTCGTTATAAGCTATGTACCCTCAGCAGGATGATCGATGACTATGGGGTCGTGTTCCTGGATATTGGGACTTTGTAGCTAAATAAATCAATGACAGATTACAAGAGTTCAGTCAAATTTCTTTGGCCGAACATGCAGTTCAATTTCAAGTTAGTTCAAAGTTTGTAGCCAGTCAAAAACAAAATGGCTTTCCTCAACATTGAGGAAAGAAAGCAGTGTTGAATGAGATGGTGAAGGGTTACAGGCAGGAATGCGTGTTCAAGCACCCATGGGAGCGAGTAACAGTGGCCGAGTTGGGCGTATTGATGAAGCGTGTGAATCTATAAATAAAAAGCCCATTGAACCCAATATTTCTATGAAAAGCAGTTTGCTTGGCTTGCAAAATACATAATAGCCTTGCTTGGCAGAAGGGATGGTGTTAAGAGGGTGATAGTTCACACCCACAAACGCAAGGGATTCATATCAAATGGGATATGTCTTTCGATCAGGCCTGTGGCAAAAAATGCCATTCAAAGCAATTTGATGCCAGAAGAAACACTATTCAAACCCAAGGAGAATCTAATAATAATATTGATGGCCTTTTGGCGCATTTATTGACAAATTTGGGGTTTATCCATGGCTGCTGGGCAATGCTGATTTTCACTAACGAATGTCTCAATGTTCAAATTCATAGTGCAAACTGAGAAGAAATATTGTGTTGAGGCATCAAATTGAATGGCCAATTTTCTGGAGGAAATCCTCTACAGGGTGGTTCAACAGGTACGAATGGAGAAAATTTAAAAAACCCTAAATTTGCAAGTTTTCTAAAAGGGTGCAGATGAGACCCCCAAACCACCTGGGGTGTCTTAATAGGAAGTGCACTATGCAAAATGTAAATTCCTAAATTGCACCAAAATGCACCACGCAAAATGCTTGAAAAGCGCCAAATCTTGTGGAAAAATGTCATAAAGAGTAGAGTGGCGGAAAAGGGAGCTTAACACACTTTGTACCAACACAAGGTGCAACATGCAATGTGGTCCTACAGTTCTACATTCTGCAAAACGAAAGAGAAGAGAATTTTGGCAGAGATGGGAGTTTGACTTGCATTTTACGTCAACACAACGTGCAAAGTGCATTCCCATCTCCAGATCCCAGAGGCTGCAAAGGGAGTTCTGAGTGGGAAAAACACCGTGCAAATTGCACTTGTGAAAATTTCATGCAAATTGCACTTGTGTAAATTGCATCAAGCAAATTGCACTTGTGTAAATTGCATCATGCAAATTGCACTATGTAAATTGTACTTTTGCAAATTGCACTTTGTGTGAATTTCACCATGTAAATTGTAATTTGTGTAAATTGTACCATGCAAATTACACTTTGTGCAAATTGCACTCCCTGTAAACTACTTCATGCAAACTACACTTTTGCGAATTTGCAAAGAGGGCCAAGATTTCCCCAAAAGGTGAAAAGTGAAAATAATGCATTTATGCATTAAAAAAAAAGAAATATGGATGAAACTACAAGAGGAAAATTTGCAAAAAGAAAATGTGAAAATTACAAAAGTGCAAAAACTAAAGGTACAAAGTGTAAAGTGTGAAAATGCAAGTTTGGAGCCAAAAAGTAAAAAAGTTGAAAATAACCTGAGCTTTTTTATTTTCATTTGCTCATCCATGGAAGGAAATTGTAGGTTTTCAAGATCGAAGTGGGCTACTCCAAGGAAGATCTCTCAAGCAGCCATGGATCTAGAATATCCCTAGAAATCATTGCAAGTGTAGGAGGTTCCAACTATGTAAGAATGTGGTCCAAGGCATCTTCAAGTAGTTACACATGAGGATAAATTTTGTTTGGCCTCCATAACAAATATTCTCTTTCCATCTCGTTTAAAACACATCTCTAGCCAAGAAATCAAGGGGTTTGTTGCAAATATCCATTATTCCTTGTAAATGCAATTACAACAATCATTTTCCTTGTAAATGAATGAAGATTCCAGTCGTGGTAAAAGGCATATTCTAGCTAAGAGCATCTTGGCAGAACTGGTAGGGGTGTTTTACACTTTTGCAATTGGAAACCCTCATTCCCAAATTTGAAGGATTTAAAATGTATAAATAGGGGGTTTATCCTCTATTCAAACATTAGTTGGCCATTATGTTGGTCATAGTGTTGGTCTGTGTTTTCTTAAGTAAAGGCTCTTCACATTTTGGGATCATTCTTGTGTGTGTTTTGTCTCTCTTTCTAAGGTGGTTGTAGTTGTACAACCATTAACAAGATCTAAGAGCATGTTTATATGACTCCCCTACCCAACATGGAGCAAATCAACCATGCCTATCCCCATGGCAGCATTTTGAAACATTGGCATATGTAATATTTTTATTTTAAGTTAATGAAAATGCATGTGGTTCTCTACCATTTTCTATTGATGAAATGCAGTGATATGTCTTGTAAATGTTATTGATAGGATGTCTTATTCTATGATCATTACTAGTTGTCATTTTGGGTTTAGTTTTGGATTATAAATCCCTGTATGTATTTTATTTGAAGTATGTTGTTGAATAACTTGTTAGGGCACCCTAGGTTTATGGATTCAATGGAAGAAGGAAAATCACTCATGGTAGTTTCATTATCCTGAATATAAGTTCTCTTCATCTTTGTCATAAATGATGTCATGAATGATTGAAAGAATCTCTGCTAATTGAAGACCTCCATCATACCGCGCTCCACTTTTTTATAACTATCATCTTGTCCTACTCTATCCTACCATGCATATAACACGCCCTTTGCATATATTAAGTGTTATTTGTCTGCAAATGCATAAACATTATATATTCAACATGTGTTTACATTTTGTGCTTTAAAGCCTAGCATTGAAATCTCTTATTCAACCTGTGTGTTTTTGAAGATTTTTTTTGAATGAAGGTTGCAATAACATATTCATATCTATCTTGATTAGATTGTGTCTAGCCTAGAACATTTACTCATTATGTGTGATAACGCTTCTTAGGTAGAATGAACATGTTTGGTTGTGTTCTAGTCAGATTTGTGTCTCTTTGTGTCAATAATCCCCATGGATGTTGATAGTATAACATATGATTTTGCTTGTGATGATATTATAACACAAGCATGTGAGTTATCAAATCATGAAGCAATTGAAGATCAATTATATGCTCTAACATAAGTGCTGGACATGGATGTAGAATTTGGTGACTTCATTGGGAGTGTGGATGTTCTTAAGCAACTAGTTGTTCTTGATGTTGGGTTTGACAATGAAGGTGCTATTTGGAGAATGTCATATAGTGAATATGGGGTTATTTTACATGCCCCTAAGGATGAATTATTTTAGTTCATTTTCAAGCAATAATTTGAGTGCACAATTAACATTGTTGATCTTGATGCACTCTTGCTCGGTACTCACTTGATTGCAGTTGAGAAACATGTTTACTAACAACTATTGAAAGAGTACCAAAATCTTTTAGCTTGGTCTTATCTATACTTGAGACCATACAAAGAGTATTTCCTTCAATGTGTCATCCTATTATAGCCTAGCAATAATACCTTCAAGCAAGTGTAGAGATTGTTTTACTTCATCTCAACCCCCAAGCTACTGGAAAAGATTAAGAGATTGTATATTTTAAAAGCTACCAATTAATGTCAATCAACCAAAGCATTTCCTCAAATTAAGTCAATAAAATGTACCATATTATATAGTGTTTTATTTATTTATCCTTCTATTGCTTTGTTACCCCTCTACTTTGGGCCTTGTTTGTACAGTTTCCTTTCATGTTTTTTAATTGTGAATTCATTTTTATATCCTCTTGATCTATTTTTATCAGTCTACCATTATTTTGATGAGTTTGCATGAGTTCTTGCTAAGTCTTGACTCTGTGGCCTAATGGATTAGCACTCGATATTGTGTTCTAGGGTTCTTTGTACACTCATAGGGGGTGTGCATCCCCGAGTGAGAGATAATGTTACTTCCTAATCACATTGGTTAACTTATCAAGGTTTACAATCTGAATGAAGGGTCCATAGTGGCCCATTAAAATACCATGTGATGAAGATAGCAAAATTTGAAGCCACATCAAAAATCCAAAGGCCATGTAACATTTCTAGCTCTCTATCAATGAATCCTACTGTTTGTGAGGAAAATAATTAAATTAAAAGAAATTTGAGCATTTGTTGACCACATAGTAATGAGTACAAATGCAAGGTCAAAGTTCTACATGAAGACAAAAGCACATTAGTGGTAGAATGTGGAGACTAGCATGTAATTTGTATCTAGCAATGTGCAACATGAAATATGCTTATGGAGTTTCATGTCACAAAGAGAGGAAGAAAGGAGTACTCAACAAAGATAAAGGGCATTGAATACATGTTTTTTTAAAATTATAAATCATGTTATAAACTCTATCAAAGGTGTAAGATTATAGAAACACAAGGTGCAAAACTATACAATAAACCCCACTGAATGATAACAAAGTGGTGAATGGTGGAAGTTAACATGTATTTTATACCAACACAATGTGCAAAGTGCAAAGTTTACTCTCACTCCTACATCTCACAGCATAGACATAGAAATTAATAATAAGCAGGAAGGATAAAAAGGGGCTATAGATTTGAAGAAAGATTTACAATGTTTAAAAATTGAGAAGCGTGCCTTTGATGCTTGTATAACATGATTCTATGCAATAAATCATGGTTTTATAATTGGAAGCTCATTCTTCCTTTTTATTATATCACTCTTTTTTACACCATCCCTACAATGATAATACTCATGCCAGCAGTAGAATTACCAACCTCGGTTATAAGCTATGTACCCTCAATAGGCTGACCGATGACTATGGGGTCATGTTTCTAGATATTGGGACTTTGTAGAAGAATAAATAATGAAAGATTACAAGAGTTCAATCAATTTTATTTAGCCAAACTTGATTTTCAATTTCAAGTTAGTTTGGAGTTTATAGCCAGTCAAAAACAAAGTGGATTTCCTCAACATTGATGAAATAAATTAGTGTTGAATGAGATGGTGAAGGGTTACAAGCAAGAATGCATGTTCAAGCACCCATGGGAGTGAGTAACAGTGGCTAAGTTGGGTGTATTGATGAAGCATGTGAATCTATAAACAAAAATCCCATTCAACCCAATATTTCTATGAAAAGTAGTTTGTTTGGCTTGCATAATACATAATAGCCTTGTTTGGCAAAAGGGATGGTGTTAAGAGGGTGATAGCTCACACCCACAAACATAAGGGGTTCATATCAAATGGGAGATGTCTTTTGATCAGGCCTATGGCAAAAAATTCCATTCAAAGCAATTTGATGCCAAATAAAACACTATTCAAACCCAAGGAGAATTCGATAATAATATTGATGGCCTTTTTGGTGCATTGATTGAATATTTTGGGGTTTATCCATGGATTTTGGGAAATGATGATTATCACTAATGAATATATCAATGTTCAAATTCATAGTGAAAATTGAGAAAAAATATTATGTTGAGACATCATGTTGAATGGACAACTTTCTAAAAAAAATCCTCTACAAGGTGCTTGAACAAATATGAATGGAGAAAATTGAAAAAATCCAAAACTTGAAAGTTTCTAAACAAGGTGTAGATGAGACCCCCAAACCACTTGGGGTGCCTTTATAGGAACTACACTCTGAAAAATGTAAATTTGTAAATTTCACCAAATTGCACCTACAAAATGTTTGAAAATATTTGAATCTCATGGAAAAAAGGCATAAAAAGTAGAGTGGCAGAAATGGAAGGCTGACGTGCACTTTGTACCAACCTAAGGTACAATGTGCAATGTGTTCCTATAGTTCTACATTCTGTAAAAGGAAAGAGAAGAGAAGTTTGGTGGAGATGGGAGGTTTACTTGCATATTGAACCAACACAACATGTAAATTTTAAAGTACATTCTCATTTCTAAATCTTGTGGGCTACAAAGGGAGATCTAAGTGGGAAAAGCATCGTGCAAATTACACTTGTGTAAATTTCATGTAAATTACACCATGTATATTTCACTTCATGAAAATCATACCATGAAAATTTCACTTCATGAAAATTATATTGTGTAAATTGCACTTCATGCAAATTTGCAAAAAGGGCTAGGATTTCCCCAAAAGGTGAAAAGTGAAAATAATGCATTTATGCATTAATAAAGAAGAAATATAGATAAAACTATAAAAGTCAAATTTGCAAGAAGCAAATAGGAAAATTAAAAAACTACAAAAAGTAAAGGTACAAAGTACAAAGTGTAAAAATGCATGTTTGGAGCCCAAAAGTAAAAGGTTGAAAATAACCTAAGCTATTGTATTTTCATTTGCTCCTCCGTAGAAGGAAATTGTAGGTTTGTAAGATCAAAGTGGGCCACTCTAAGGAATAACTCTCAAGCAGCTATGGATTCAGAATATCCCCAAGCAATAATTGCAAGTGTAGGAGGTTTTAGCTATGCAAGAATGTGGTCTAAGGCATCTTCAGGTAGTTACACATGAGGACAAAGTTTGTTTGGCCTCCCCCATGAATATTCTCTTTCTATCTCATGTAGAAAGCATCTCTAGCCATGAAATCAATGGGTTTGTTGCAAATCTCCATCATTCCTTGTAAAGGTCATGTCAATGATCATTTTCCTTGAAAATGCATGAATATTTCAGGTGTGGTAAAAGGCATATTCTCATTGGAAGCATCTTGGTAGAACTGGGAGGGGCATTTTGCATGTTTTCAAGTTATAACCCTCATTCCTAGATTTGAAGGGTTGAAAAATGTATAAATAGGGGGTTTCCCCTCTATTCGAAGGTTGGTTGGCCATTGTGTTGGTCATAATGTTGGTTTGTGTTTTCCTTAATAAAGGCCCTTCACATTTTGGGATCACTTTTATGTGTGTTTTATCTCTTTTGCTAAGGTGGTTGTAGTTTTACATCCATTAGCAAACTCTGACATCATGTCTATATGACTCCCCTGCCCAACATGGAGCAAATCCACCATGCCTGTCCCTATGACAATATTTTGAAACATTGGTGTATGTAAGATTTTTCTTTCAAGTTAATGAAAATGTATGTGGTTCTCTACCATTTTTTATTGATGAAGTGTAGTGAAATGTCTTAAAAATGATGTTGATAGGATATCTTATTCTATAACCATTATTGGTTGTCATCTTGGGGTTAGTTTTAGATTATAAACCCCTTATTGTATTGTATTTGGAGTATGTTGTTGAATAACTTGTTAGGGCACCCTGGGTTTATGGATTTAATGGAAGAAGGAAAATCACTCCTGGTAGTTTCATTATCTTGCATATAAGTTCTCTTTATCTTTGTCATAAATGTTATCATTAATGATTGAAAGAATCCATGCTGATTAAAGACGTCTGTCACCATATCCTCACCTTTTTTATAACTATCAACTTGTCCTACCCTATATATAACACACCCTTTTCATTTCTTAATTGTTATTTACATACAGATGCATAAACATTGTATATTTAGCACGTGTCTTTATTTTTTGCTTTAAATCCTAGCAT
This sequence comes from Torreya grandis, assembly GCA_037957365.1. Taxonomy (NCBI): domain Eukaryota; kingdom Viridiplantae; phylum Streptophyta; class Pinopsida; order Cupressales; family Taxaceae; genus Torreya; species Torreya grandis. The sequence goes on from JARHVA010000354.1 coordinate 3,892,067, forward strand.
TGCAATCTCTTATTTAGCCTGTGTATTGTTGAAGACTCTTTTTGTATGAAGGTCGCAATCAGATATTCATATTTGTCTTCATTAGCTTGTGTTTGGCCTAAAATATTTGCTCATTCTATGTGATAACCCTTCCCAGGTGGAGTGAGAAATTTTGGTTATATTTTAGTTATATTTGTGTCTCTTTGTTCTAATAATCCCCATGGAGGTTGAATTGTAGAATCTCTCCATATGAGCAACCAACCACATAGGTCATCTCACCTTGGTTCGGGTAGAGCCAGAAGAAGTAGGGAGCTAACCATACCATCTATAGGTTCCTCTTAGTCATTTTCTATGTTCAATCCATTCTAGATGCCAAAGGTTCCCCAATCTACATTGACATACTAATGGGTTTTTCATTTTTATTTGCCATTTTCTTCAAGAGTGCAAGGTCAAGTGAAAGAGGTGTACAACTGGGAACCAACACATTTCAGTAGTTTTATTCAACATTTTAGTAGTTTTGAATAACATTTTGGTGGTTTCATTCTACGTAATTTTTCTTTTTCTATCTTTTTCATTATTTTATAAGTTATTTTACATTTTCATCATTTTTTGTCTCTACATAATAAAATTTTCATTCAAAGAGTTATATTTTTTCTTATTCTTTATTTTTTGTTGTTATTTCAGCTAACTTATACGTCCCTTGGGTTTCCTACTACCTTAAAAATAAATTAATAATATTTTTTATGTAGGATTCCATCCTAAATAATTAAATAGTGAAATCAAAAAATATTTCTTTAGTTTACTTATTTATTGCTAACATTTTCTCATTTCAAGTTTTTCCTTATGCAAGTAGTAATTAAATTACATTTTAATTTATTATAAATTTTGCATTTTTATATTACAAAGTTTTGTGTATGATATTTATTTGGTGTCACATTAGTGATGATAGTTAGAAATAAAAAATAATTCTTATTATTTTGTATTACATAAGTTACACTTGTGTGTATGCTCTTTCCTTGGCGTCACATTGGTGATGATGCCTAGAAATCAAAGATAAGTGTCAACCTCTTTTTTAGTTTTTAGGATCTCTATCAGTCATGAATTTTGCCATAACATAGTATATCAAATCCCATGTATCGACTATAAATTGAGCAAAAGGTTTTTTATTGCCTAAGCAGTTGTGTGTTCAATGCACACCATGATGTGATGGACTTATGTGCTTCAATACTCAGGGTTTAAATAGTTATCTCAAAGTTTTATTTTTTTAATGTTAACCTACTGAAATATTATGGATGAGTTGGGCACACATGGATTAGACCCTTTTATTTGAATCCATTAAATCAATGTATTTCATGGTCTTATGCCTCAACATACCAAAAGGTATATAGCTGAGCCCATCAATAAGCATTTAGTTCATGCAAGTTACTTTTAACTTACCCTTGAAACTAGGTTAAATAAGCCATGGGTATAGTTCTAACTCTATATTTAGTACTCTAAAACATTGTGATGACACTTTCCAATCGATGATAAAGCATATATGAGATTCTACAAGTCATTCATGTAAATATGCAAAGATTTTATCCTTTTATGTGACTTGAATGTTTAATTTTATTTAAAGTATAAATTTCTTGTGTATATTTTTAAATTTATCTTCTAATGATATCTATATAATTGAAGATTTTTTTTTTGAAAAACAAAGTTCTAATCCTTCACACAAAGTCTAAAACCAAGATATCCTTAATCAAGAAATTCTAAAAACCAGTAAATCAAAACTTTTGTCAAGCATTTATATTTTTAGTTTTGAGTCATACACTTTTTTGAAGTCACAACCTATGTTAGGTCACCATCCATTTTAAATCTAATACCATCATATGTCTATAACCATCCTAAATATAAAACCATATCAAATCCAATATGATATTGAGTCAAAACTAATCTCTAATCCAAAACCATCTTGATTTATGGTACCAAAAACCAATCTCAATAGATCCCACATTGAATAATTCCTATTTTCAAACAAGGATGATCTCTTTTTGCACCTTATAGATTTTTGTGCTTGTCTTCTTTTTGATAATTATACCAACAACATAGGCCAATTAATTAGTATAGAACCGCAAACCATTTAAAATCAACATCAACATACCACTAATCACTCTATTATCCAAAATAAACAAAGAATCCCATCAAATAGTTATATGTTTAATTCAAACATCCCTTATCATACTAGGAAAAGGGAACACATCTCTAGCATCCCAATCCCTAAATACAATGATCCTTGAACAACTCTAGTAATTATCCCAAAAGTTATAAGATCAAAATATCCATATTACTCAATCCAATGAGCTATCCAATCTGCAATTTAAAAAACCTAAATTTCCTACCAATCCAACTCCCAAGCCATATGAAATGTAAAACACCCAACCTATCAATAGCATTACCATGTCTAGTAGATAACCGAGAAAAGATAATAAAAAATGAACTTCAATTCCTTTGGGAGACCATTCGATGTTTCAACCCAAACATGATCAAATTTCCACACACTAAACCCTTTTATGAAAACATTCTACAACACATATGGTATAGATAAAATGTATATTTCATGTATCATGAGATTGAGGATCTCTTTCTTCATAGATTCATGAGATTCAAATATTACATCCAAGATAAAATTGAAAAAGGGGACATTAAAGTAGAGCCAAGTGTATCCACATGTGAAAATCATAGCTTGGGGGTATGCAAAAATGTCTTCCCTAGCATAATCAAGTTACTTTAATTCTAAATCATGGTCATAATATTTTACCATTTTTTTGATGAACCTTCCTTTGATACACCCATTTTTAACCATCCCATCTTTGACAACCATGGCCTCTATCTAATTTTTTATGAATTAATCTTTGTTTCTCCACCCATGTTTGATGATCCACTTGTTTAAAATCCTATCTTTGACCAAGATCCCATTTTTTACTAGGAACCCATATTTGAACAAGATCTTATCTCCAACCAAGAGTTTATCTTTGAAAAAAAAACTATCTTTTACCAAGAGCATATCTTTAAACAAGAGCATATCTTTGATTGAGATCCCAATTTTGACTGAGAACCCATCTTTGACCAATCCTCCTCCAACTAAAAAATCCTATCTCACATTTGATAATCACCTAACCTTTCATCACACACTAAAGTCCCCATATCCCCACAACACTTGCCCCAAGTGATATAGGTACTTATGGATATCAAACTCCAAAGCATGTTTTTCATAGCTAACCTCCCTACTTCTCTCATAAGTAGTGGAAGGCCCACCATACATAATAAATCTACATTAGCATCCTATCAGTTTGGTTCTACATCATTTATCACATCTGGTTTGCTCATAGAGGAAAATATTAATGGCTCTAATAATCCATACTTATACAATGATAGCTTCATATCTAACTTCCAAATAAATAAATATTCTATATCAAGTTGAATCCTCAAAATGAAATAATTACCAAGGGAGAGGCCTAAGCCTCCATGAGAAAATAATCTTAGAACCCATCCATTTAAACATAAACAATGGATCCTACAACATCTACTACAAACCATTACAAAATCAAAATAACTATGTTAGTATTAATTTTCCAATTTCTAAAGAAGCCTCATCCATAATAAAAATAGGATTCATTAATAGTCCTAAAAAGGGCTATGTTTCCACCACTCCTTTCATTAACACCACCAATCTTTCCTCTTGTCTTGAAATTCAATCACCCACACCTATCAATTAGGACTGACAATCTTACAGATCATCAAATTTATTACATGAAAATCCAATATTTTCAAAGTTTATGACTAACATTTGGGAAAAAGTGCATAAAGCAACATTAACATATTTTAGGCAATAACAAGTGTTCTTCAATCAAAATGAATCATACAATCCAAATTGGAAAATTTTATCCCATAGTGAAAACCTCTTTTAGGCACTATCAGTCAATCCAAGTAAAATCAAAATCAAAATATTCAAGAAGAATCCCTTGGTGAAAACCTTTATAAGACACCAATAGATGATAAATTTAATATACCCCATGCATCAACACAGTTAAAATATAAATCCCCATCACATATTGAAGACACCATTGAAGTAGAATTGAATCCCCAAATCATCCAACTTATTGCTACTCTTAGTCTTGCAGAACATGAGATTATTGGTCCTAGAATCACTATTCACATCATGGAACCTATGTTTATCCCCACAATAATTTCATCCTTCCAAATCTTTCACGCACTCAATAAACATCTTTCATCCAACACACCTTACACTTCACCCTCCTTGGTAACTCTCTCTATTGTAGGGGCTATGATGGTATCATGATAAATTTTGAAGAAGGAAACCTATAAACAAACATAGTTACTAAAGACATCCCTAAATCATATACCTAAAATAGCAATATGGGTTAGCGTCATGCATCTCAAACACTTCTACAATTAAGATGTGCCTCCCCTTCCCCCTTTGCCACCTCCCCCCCCACCCAACCCTACCCCTCGCCCCTTCCCACCACTAAAAAAAGGAAAAACCAAATAAAAGAAAGAAAAAAAAGATATAAGTTAAAAAGAATACATATCCAACCTATATGTGATAAATAAATATATAAGTGTACATTTTCATGTAATTAGGTATAAAGTATGTTCTTTTCACAATTATGAAATTTGTTAACAATTAATCAAAAACCCCTACCACATTATATTGATGTCAAATTACATTATTCAAATAATTTCATAATATGCCTCTCTACATGTATATTCATATCTTTTCAAGTTAAATATTTTATTGTCCAATAACAAACCTTTATAAACATATATTTATATATTTTTAAGTTAAATTTCTGGTTTTCCAATGACATATTTCATACTGATGGTAAACTATGTTCAAAAATTGAATTTGAAAAATGTAAAAAGATATTCATTATTCAACCAAGCTCACAATAGAGTATAAATCCCTTCACCCATTCTCCCCCACACATAGATATATAGAGGCAAGGGAGTGCGTATCTATAAATATAACTATCTATAAAGTATGGTTTCTTTCATCATTAAGAGTGTAACTATATATAGTTGCATTGGGGCATCCCCTTAATTTGTCTAGAATATGGACTCAAATAAAGATCTTATGCGTCGCTCCTTCCCCTCCTTAGTTGGGGGATTATCTCATCCTCTTACATCATGGAGTGCCAAGTGTATATAATTTCTTGTGACATGAATGGATATAATAAATAAAATTATTAGTTTATAAAATAACAACCTTTCTACATAATTTATAATATTATTCAATTATATATAATTATTGTTGGCTTAAACGGAAGACACTCATAATATTTTACAACTTGGGTATAATGTTTGAAACAAATTTCATTTTTATAATTGTGAATAATGTATTTTATTTATTTAAAAAAAATATATTATTATAAAATATTCATGGTTAAAATTATTAATATTTTTTAAATAATATAAAAACAAGTGCCTTAGAATGGCCTTAATACCTGTCAATCTAATATAGGCTACATTTTAATTGTGCTAGTTATTATATTTAATGATGGAAACATATTACTCCTGTTACTACTTATGGAAAAACTTTTACCCAAAGGAATATTAATGTAAGGCAAGTTGCATACACATATGGAAAAGGGAAATGTGTGCAAATGGAAGGAGGAAGTGTTTACAAGAGGGACACATAGAGAGTGAGCGAGTAGACACAACATAGAGTTGAAAGAAAAAAACAAGACCCAAGACATAATGCCAATGTATTTATGCAAGTCCATTGTAATGCCAAATATGCTGAAGTAGTGAAGGTCAGTAGCTTCAATAACTGCCTTTTGCAATGGGGAAATGTAAACTACAGATAGAGAAGCAAGAGTTTGTGTAGTAAAAAAATCAAATGGTTTCAGAACATTTTTTTAACAACAAACTTTCACTCTACGACACTTGCATTGCTACAATTAAATGCATTTTGGTTTATTAGTTATTCTATCATTTATTTTGTGAAATCAATGTAATCAATTATTGTATCCATAATTCATGCCAGTGGAGAAACCTGCATAGAAAGTTTCCAGCTGTATGAAGAAGGGTACTTCCATCACATAAGTTTTCTTGATAATGTAAATTTGTGTAAGAAGAGATGAAGTTAATGCACTGAAATAGCGATCAGCTTGGATATTGGTATTAGGTGTAGATTATGAATTAGCATATATGGCACCCAGATATAAAGACACATGAAAATTGTAATAATAGAACATATTGAAATAATTTAGTTATCATTAGAACTTTTAAGATTTACACATATGAGCAATAGAAGCAAGCACGATTAGATGAACTGTCTGGCTAGAAACCAGTGAAGAACAAATATAGTTTACTGAATTATAGACCAAGCAATAAGAATAGCAATATTAATTTCACTATCATATATTAATCAAATTCATTCTATAAATGCAATCTTAGATAATGGTGTAGATGTGCATACGATTATAGCATGCATTATGACTGTTTTAAAAAATGAATGTGGTGATGATATTCGACTTCGAATCTATAACACCCCATCTTCTCTGTGGATGACATAAGACTTGCACAGGCTTTATCCGCATGGTGCCAAGGTTACAGTTAAAGAGCCTCTAATGCGAGGTGAGGATGGTCTGCTCATGTTGTATGTTGATAGCCTTGAAAACATTGAGATTCTTAGTTTGCCTGAAAGTGATGTAGAGATTGTTTTAGTTGTGAATCTCATTAAGTTGAGGGTAAAGACAATAAATGCTTTCGAGATCAAGACTAGAAAGGAGCCATTCATTGCTATTCCACATGCATAGACCTCGGACTTTTACGTCAGAAAATTGGGCCCCAATTCCCCCCTCCTTCCCATATTCACAATGAAATGAAGGAGGCCCTTCTGCTTTGCTACTCTAATCGAGCAGAGGTATAGTTGAAGTGATTAAAATTTTTGCAAGCCACTGAAGATTGTGATAAAGCTTTAAAATTTGTTGCTGACCACGTCAAATCCTTGTGTCACAAGGGCGGGGCTTTGCAAGTACTTGGAGAGTACAATCTTGCGTCTCAGCGCTTCACAACACCTGTACAACAAAACCCAATAGACTGATATCAAATTGTTGTATGAGACATCAAAAATGTTCAACGAACAGAACCAACAAGTTATGTTCAATATCTCTACATATTTTCTAAATAACTTCAGGTCACAAGATGTTCTGAAAATGAGCAATTATATTGGTCCAGTGATGATCCAAAAATGAGGAGGTCATTAATGTTTGGTAAAAGTAGCAGTAACATGGACACTGCTTTAAACGCTACAGGTGGCCCCAAGAATGCACTATAGATCATATAACTAGTAGAACAACTGGCTGTCCCTACTGCATATACATGTCAATTGGCTTGCTAAATTACTTTCCAATGCCTCATTCAACCAAGTCTTATTTCTATGATTTTTAAAAACACAGATATTTGATTGGATATGGTGCATACAAGTAATTTCCTGTTAACAACTAAGAAAACTAATAAAATGTTGCAAACATTAGATAGTATTTTTGTGTTTTACTGATGGGCAATTTGGCAGTAGCTGTCAATAATGTCAAAGGCAACTAATAGTTTTAGGTGAAAACAATAATACCATCAGGGACTAATAAACATTAAATATGTTTTATTTTCTTAATATAATTGATTTAATAGTTTCAACTTCTTTAATATTATATTTAATTGATCCCTACATTTTTAATTGTAACTGTCAATAATGGTCAAAGGCAACTAATAGTTTTAGGTGAAAACAATAATACCATCAGGGACTAATAAACATTAAATATGTTTTATTTTCTTAATATAATTGATTTAATAGTTTCAACTTCTTTAATATTATATTTAATTGATCCCTACATTTTTAATTGTAACTGTCAATAATGGTCAAAGGCAACTAATAGTTTTAGGTGAAAACAATAATACCATCAGGGACTAATAAACATTAAATATGTTTTATTTTCTTAATATAATTGATTTAATAGTTTCAAATTCTTTAATATTATATTTAATTGATCCCTACATTTTTAATTGTAATCGATTAGTATGTATTGAGGCTCATTCAAAAACATGATAATAAAGTTTACATTTTATAGAATTAATTAAATAGCTTCAATTATAAAAATAGACGATAAACTTTAAAATATTTAAGGAATACCCATATTTTACACCATGATATTCTTCAATACATTATATAAAAATAATATTTATTTTCATAAATATATAATAAAATATAAAGTGTTAATTTCATGTTGAAAAAAAAATCGAAAAATACAACATAAAAAGTTGGAAAAAATAAAACTCTCCCATTGCCTTCCTTTTTTAATTTTTCATTTGATGTACAAAAAATTTTAATACATTAATTTACAAATCTTTTGAAATTCACTAGAGAAGGTAAAACTCAAGTGTCACTTTCACCCTCGATTTCCATTATGTCACTTTGGCATGATTTTCATTGTTATTATTTATTTATTGGACTCATTCTTGGCAGCTAAAATGATACATAAATCATATTTGAATCTCTATATGCCACAATTTTATAATAGAAACATCTCAATATATCGGTACTACACTATCTGCTTGTATATCCAATGATCCCAAAATGTTCACTAAAAATTTGAATTGTAAATATTCGATTTCTATTAATAACATTTTTATGATACTTCTAAATATAAGTCTTCAAAATTCTCTAAACATGATATATCATGTTGGACAAATCTCCATGAGATTAAGTTCCTCAATATTCTTCAAGAACATGTTCAAACTACTAAATCTTCATCATGTCTAATTGATGAAAGACCATCAATTCCCTAATGATATCTATATAAAATGACTTGCATCTTTGGAAAATCATGTTGACATATAAAAAAATTGTACATGACAAAAAAACCTTATCTTCTATACATTAATGGTTTAAAATTGTATCCTTTACTAAAATATCAACTTAAAAAAAACATCTCTAAAATATTTAATCTTAAGAAAAAATATCCTAAAATATAAAAACTCTAGACATCATCAATTACGAAAACTTTAAAAAAAATTGTAAAAAAAATCATAAAATACAAATGTGTTTTAGGTACATGCAACATTTGAATTATCCCAAAAAGAAAAGAAAATGTCTCAAAATCACAATCCAGTCAATATTGATATCTCCAAGGACCTATTAGCAAATTTTGTCTTGAAAGGTAAGGACCACTTCTGGACTCAACCTTTTGACTACGAAGATTTTCCATTTTGCTGTTGCAAATGTTTTGTTATAGGACATTTGGCCAGTGCATGTAATAGTTAAAAGAGAAAATCGGAGTCATCCGGATGGAAGGAAGGCCTTCTATATCTTCTTACAGTGCACAAAGCATACGTTGAGAGTGAGGCTTCAAAGGCAGCTTCAGAAAAACCAAAGTATGATTAAGAAAAACTATTTCAAATGAGGATCCCATGGACCTAATGACTAAAACACCATTAGAAACGAGGAATGAGGAGCCAGAGACATTGGTAGAACCACAGTATCTTATCTCAAAAGGTATAATAGTGAACATTTCAAATGATAAATTTTAGCCTATTCATTCTTTAGAAGTATCTATGCCCTTCTTTTTAGATTCAGAGGATTTAGGAATTAAGGGGGATTGGATTGATATGAGAAAGATAAAGAAAGGAAATTTTCTAAAGGTATAGGTACCAACAAGTTTGAACCTTCACTCCCATAAAAATAGTGTTAGTGTTGGATCTGACTTTCATTAATCAATTTGAAATATAAAGAATTCTTTCTTTGTGAAGAGATTTTGACATTGAGGTTATTTAAAGCTGACTTGAAATCTTACTTTAATCATATAAAATGTTTTAATTTCATTGTTAATCTCTCATTCATTCACAAAATCACTTTTACACTCTTATAGATGATTCATACATGATCAGTGATGTTGATTCATGTGTTCTACAAATGCTTATTTCAAGATCTAAGATTCTTGAAACTCTCAAAATGAGATGATCAATTGTCTCATGACATTACACTATTTTTTTCGAATTATTCAAGTGAAACCACCATTTAATGTAAACTGGCAATTGTGAAATTTCCCCAAAAGTTACAAAAATTCCACTAATATAGTTGGAAAATTATCTTAATAGTTCCAAAACCATCCTTAAAGGTTGAAAAACTACTACTTGTTACATACAATTACATAACCTCATCCACTTCAATCTGCAATTTTCTAACAACAAAAACACATGCAATTTATGGAGGTCACTCATTATTTACACACACACACACACACACACACACACACACAAACTTGAAATCAAAGATTGTTGAGTTATTCAATGCCTATATTCAAAAATAGTATATTGACAGGGCATCAAGGGAGTGGGATATTTCTTAGGGGGGGTGGTTTCTAAATTCACAATATGATAGCACTTTTATTACGAGCAACTATGGGTGGGAGTCTTTTAAATTAGATATCCCTTTCAAAATTTGAGACAATACATGTCACCTTCATGTCACTTTGTGACTAGTCAAGGGTCTAGTTGGGATCTCTATGTCCATGTGGTGCAGTCTCGTGCTCTCATGACCTCATTTATTGCAGTAAGTGTAAGTCTCTACTTAGTGACACATGGCACATGCTCTCACTATTGTGAGTCAAAAGAAGATTTTTATAGTCTTAAGAATTACAAATATGTTGAATTACCACAACATGCAATGCATCACATTGTACCTTCATAATTTGTTGTGACTTCAAGAAGTTAATTCTTACTTGACTCTCTAGTCCATGGGACCAATTTTCACATCGTTGTGGACAATCCAAGTTGCAAAGGGATCATGACTTGCTCAGTTCCACGTGGGGAATTTTTTCTCACTCACAACTTCACAATCTTTCAAAAAGGGATTTGGCTCTATGGGTCTATGAGGCAATGACAACAAATAATATATCCAATTTTTGAGGCCTCATGACTTAGTAGTTTCTTTAATATTTTTAAGTTTAGATATCAACGAGGATGTAAAAAATTCAACTTCACCACATGTTACTAATATAAGAGTTTACAAATTTACATCGCAAGTAATGTTTTGAAGGTGTCCCAATTTTTTAAGATGCAAATTAATTTGGATTGTCATGTGTCATGATCCTGTGGCCTTTCAACTTCATGACTTATAAAATTAAATTCATGTTGAGTAATATATTATGTAACTACGAGCCAACCAAGATAAGACATGTATCTTGACTCTCAAATGGCTTTATCAAAATAAGATTAAGTTTTCAGCCAAGGTAAAGATCATGATAATTGACTAAGGCAAAGATAAATACTAATGGCAAGGCATTAAAAGTGAGAAATCTTAACACATCAAATGAAATGGGCTTGACTTGAAAATGGATAGTTCTTAAAAGGAAATGATATCCTAAGGATTTTATCAAAGGAAAGCTTGTCAAATTTCAAGCATGAGCAACAAGGAATGACTATCTTTACATTCATTAGTTGCATAGCTCTTTAGTCTCGAAAAATAATTTCCAATATAGATGGTATGTCAATGCATGTATGAGTAGGCTAAAGGGATCCTTAGAGACTCTAGATCTTAGCATAGAATTAGAAGATAGAGAGATCATTATTTTAGGTGTTCATAGCTAAGGAGTATAGAGCATACTATTCACAATATAAGTCACACATTGAATAGGTTACTCAAAACTTATTAAGGACAAGTTGGACCATTGTTACTTTATAAATTAAATGGAAAACAAAAACCAATTATATAATTCATACTTTAAAAAATTGTGATTCATCTTCATGAACAATTTAACGATTAATATAGTATATTTAGTTCTTTAAATATGCACAACCTTTAACTAGAACAAGAATCTATTAAGACACATATAAAATAGCTCTAAATTCATTTTCATTAAAACTTGATTCCATATCTTAAGTAACATTGATTTAAATTTAGACCTAACCAAGATAGTTAAAATAGCTCATTAAAAAAATTTAAATAAGTGAATCTTTTATCTATAATGTAAGTTATTGGAATGAAATAGTAAATCAATAACATATTCATTTAGGAGAAAATAGTGACAACATCCTTTTGGTTATCTATCATTTTAAATAAATACATTCTCATCTTCTTTCCTTTCTTCATTCAAGATATACTATGTTTGAGCTATACTCTCATGTGCATGCTAATTACCCATGCTATTTATATAAGGCAAGCACATAATAATTGTCACCATATTTTTCAACATAGAAATTTAACTATTAGCGTATGATTCTATTAAACATAAATCTATCATAGATTTTCCTCATTTCTTAATGTTATAAAATGAAAATGAATGTAAGAATGTAAACAACAATATATTCAAATTAATTTTTCATTGGCTATTTTTGCATCACTCAAACGAATAAGTACTGAATGAGGAGATGATTTGGTGGCATGTTTCACCTGGGCACCCTCATGGTGAATTTATGCAATGCATAAGGGGGTATTAAGAATCCCCTAACTTCTTCAAGTTTATTATTCACTAAATAAACCCATTACTTCTGTTCCATTATTATAAACCTAACTGATTCTAACATATTTTATTATTTCATTATAAATATGAATTACTTAAATAATTAAGCAAGGGAAACAATCTTATGTAGAATTAATATTTAACAACCTTGGCTCAAGAGTGATATGTAAGCATAGAAGTGTCACAATGAAATCAATGAAGCATAGCTAATTCAATAGAGGTAAGTTGTGATAAAAAAATCAAACAAATGTTCAAGGTTGGAAATTATCATAAGAACACATGGTCATTGAACCCACAACATCGTGAGATCCAAGCATTGCCAAGGAATGTAACACATGCAAAATAATAATTTGGTTAATTTGGTGGAGATATTTGATCTATAAAGAATAAGTGACTGCACTTATTAATACCTATTTAAAAATGGATACTCATTATATTATCTTAGTTATTAGTCATTCTATAAAATAGTAAAACTGATACTTTAAATGATTTTGATTAGTGAGAGTGATTATGAGAAACTCCTAAACTGACTCCATGACTTAATCATTAATTTTAAAAAATTTCTCATAAAATTACTTATAAATCTTTTAAAATCAAAAATATAACTAAAATGGAAATTAATATGAAAATTTACAAGTAAAAATAGGGACAAAATACTCTAGAATTGATAATGGAGTTCGTCCAGGAGGGACTACGTCTCTGGGCTCATTTAATCAATGAACCAATTCATTTAAAATAGAATGCAAGTATAGTAACAAAACTCACATTATAATGAATCATCCTTGCCATGAATTTAGAATAGATAAGGAAATAACTCCAAAAATGTGAAGTATGAATAGATCCAACAATGTGGGCTTATCCATCTGTTATGGGCTCTATATATCAGTCGCATAATGATTGATGGCAATGTAGACTACATAAATTCTATCTCATATGAGAAACTTTAGAAATGAACAAAGTCACAAATCTTGCTAAAACTTGATTAGAATAATCTTGTCTACAAAATTTCCAAACTCCAAACTGAGTTACTTCTGATGAACTCTTCTTCATTTCTTGTTCTCCTCCAATGAGTGATTTGAGAACTTAGAATGCTTTTGAATGATTTTCCAATGACCCCTCACCCCTTTATATACTTGTGGAAGCTCCACTTATAGTGCATGTGATAATCATCCCTTTACAATTTCAATGGGATTTAGAATTATCCTCTTTACAAATTATATGGGGTTTTGATTTATCCCCTTTGTTTGAATGATTATGTTTATCCCCCTTTTCCAAGGTGGGATTTAATTTACAAAGTCTTAGGGCTTTAAAATAGCCCATTTCTCATCCCTTCATGAGGTTACAATATCTAAGGCTTTAAATTAGACTTTTGATTATCCTTTCCCAAATTTCATGGGATTAATGTTTATCTTATGGGTTTTACTCATCCCATTTCAATGCATTTCTTATCTTTTCTAGAAAGATACTTTTCTCCATGTTTAAAGCCCCCATACCATGTGGTGGTTATGAAAAATGGGTGGTAATTAATGAAAATAAAAGGTAATTCGATGGGTGCCATGTTATAATTTAAATCACCCCCATCTAAATTTATCATGACCTTTAATGCTTGTTGACTAGATTTGACTAGTGTTGACCAATGTTCACCCATATTATTGATTTTTGACCAACTTTGACCCATCATATCTTACGCTTATGGACTCAAATTTTCAAACTAAAAAATGCACTAAAAATATCTCGATGAGCTCTATGTTGTGTGAATGGTTTGAAGAATAATTGAGACCTTTTATTTTTTACCCATTTTTTCCTCATACTTCATGCCTAGAGAGTAAAAAACATAGGTACTTAGAAATATTTTGGATCAGTATTGATTTAGTTGGGATCCTCTTGAATCACTCCTCCCCACTGAGGAGATTTTGGACCTCCAAAAGTCATTTTTATTCTATCAACCATAATATCTTCCCTCTGCACTTTACTGCATTACTCTACTAAGGTAATGCTCTCCCATTACAAAAATGTTATCCATATTCTCCCTACTATTTCAACATTCTCACAAGGACATAAAACTATGTTGCATACAATAAGTGATATCATATCATCATTTTTATGAATTTCCCTTCATGGGGTCTTACAATGCAACATATATGTTACAAATAGTGCCCTTCTTGGGGTTTTTTACAATTGTGCATATTATGATTACACATATATTGAAAACATGTATTTCAATGAAAATGGTTATCAAACTTGGTCCATAAAAACAAAAATGTATAACTGAGTGCTACTTACTGTGGAAGCACTTCACATGTTGATTCATGCCTACTTGTCTTCCTTTCAAAATAAATTCTTCGGCTATGTGTAACATGTCTTCCAACTGTTGTTATACCCCAAGTCTAATCTAGAGAAATTTTTTAATGTTCTCTATCAATGGAGCCTCTTTACCATTTTTCCAAATGCTACAAGAAAATATAAGCAAAAATATGCCAATATGAATGTGGGAACATAAATTAAGAAATGATACAACCTTTAACAATGGGTTGTTTAAAATATGCTTCTCATCTAAATGGATACTCCATTTTTCACCCTAAAGGAGTGATCTACCTTCACACTTGCTCAGACAAATTAGGTTAGTTTATTTCATGCTTATCCAACAATGGAAACCAAATAAAGTGATTTCAAGGTGACTTTAAGCATGATAAATAAAACTTATCTTTGCAAAAACATTATCCATTTCTTACCAATCCAATTTAATAGATGTTCCATTTTAGGATGCTCCTACTTGATGGAATCTTCTTTGGATAGGTGAAATTCTTCATGGGTTTCCTCTTGGACTGTTGCTACTTTACCAACTCTTTCATCTGCTACCTCTTTCTTCATGGGTGCTTGCACAATTTTTTTCTTGAGAGCATCCAAATAAATTTATGGATGAAGCTTCCAAAACTTATCAACCCAGTGACCACTGATATTATAATTAGTGCAGTAATTCTCTCCCATTTTCTTGGATAGCAATGTCCTCTTTCCATTCTTCATATTTTAGCTTGGAGAGTGGTCTTTACAACTTGTCTCCTTCTTGTGGGATATAACCTATCATTCTGAGGATTTTCTCTTCCAACACATGGCCACGCAATGGTTAATAAATCCATAAAATGTACATGGATATTTATACCATAAATTCTATGTACCAAGACCATTCTTCTCATAATCAAAGAAGACATTGGAATATTTATATCTGCCATACCTTTTAGGGCTATCTTGTTTGCAAGCATGATGAGGATAATTTTTTTTACCTTCTCCATTGGGATGTTCATCTCTCAATGGAGATGACTTGCATTTCTTATGGATGCATTTTCCCTAGTTAAGGGGTTGTCCCTTTCTAGATTTCATCTTATAAACTTCTTCATTTCTTTGTATAGGATAAATCGGTAGTGGATTGTGCTTATCTCTTGAAGCTTCTCTTGCTTCAACTATTTTGGATCATTATCTAACTTCTCCATTACCACTGACAAATCCCAAACCTACATATTGAGGTCTTTTCTCAACCTATATAGGATTAGTAATTGCTTGGCCATTTATGTTGAGGCCCTTTCCATCAAAACTCATATTGATTATCAACTTAGAGATGATACCATGAGTATGCTTCTCAAATGCCCTAAAAGAAGCAGATTGATGGGAAGAAAAGGAATAGCATGGTGAATTACTTACAATACAAACCTCTGTTTGGGTTTATGTATCTATGGTAAGAGATGGTCTCCTAAACTCTATTTTCTCCTCCATTTCTTCATCATTTACTGATTTTACCAAGAACTTGTCCTTGGCTTTCAACTCCAGTTGCATGTCATGGATGATCCCTGAGAGAAACTTCCCATGATATAGCAGTCTGTCTTTCAGCTCTTGCTTTTCATCTTCTAAGGACTTCAACATCCTTCTCATCTTAGAGTTTTTCATTTGAATATGATGGTTGAATATTTTAATATATTTTAGTCTTTCTATCTTCATATCTTTACCCAATTTTCAACATGTACCTTCAAATTATAAATATACAATTGGAGGAATACTAACACAATGCGGTAAAAGTATTAGCAATCATTAGAAAACCACTTTGACACCAAACTTTGACCAATGATAATTGGAGCATAGGATGTCCATTTTTTGCATTCCAAATTTTTTTGGGAATCTCTTGATGAGTTCTACATAATAATCCATTTTTAAATAAAATTAAGGAACTTCTAAAAATATCCTTCGGATCATGCCTCCCCACTAAGAAGGTTTTTGTTCCACCAAATTTTGAAGCATTTATTTTCCTAGTACTAGATTTGGTACTTTGTAATGCCTCATGGATATCTCTGTAGTAGACTCTATGGTCCTTAAAACTACTATTTTGATATGGGAAAACTATGCCATTCCTTTCTTATGGAAAATCATCAATTCACTATAAGCTTCTCTTATTTTAGCTATTTTGGAGCATTCTGTATCTTCTCCATCACTAGTATAGAAATAACAAGATATGATTTAAAAACTACTAAAAATTGCATATAAATGACCAAACATGATCACATGACCATTAGTAGTTTATTTCCAATTATTTTTAACGGGAGCAAATTGATGACTAAACCATTTTTAGTCATTTATTGGTTGTTTTGATTTATCGATTTGGTAGTATATTTAGCCATTAATTTAGTCATTAAGTGTTGTAATATGATCACTTATTTAGTCATTAATTTAGTCATTGATTATTGTTAACTGGTCACTTATTTAGTCAGTTTTATTCACTGATCTCTGTCTATTGGTAGTGTATTTAGTCATTAATTTTAATCATTATTTTGATCAATTTGGTAGTATATTTAGTCATTTTTAATCACTAATTTCACTGGTTATCACTGTGTCCTAATCATATTTTTTATGAGTATTTTGACATAAAGGTAAATCAATATCACATGAGGTAGACTCATTCATTTAAATCATGTTCTCGCATGGCAAATCCTGGTAAGCTCTTTCACATGTGCAATCATTATATGATAAGTCTACATTTTACTAAATATTGGGTGTGGGATTTGAAAGCTTCCATATTTTTCTATTCAGTTTTTGTTAATCCTTGGTGGTGGTTCACTTTAGTCTGGGTCCCTTTTCAGTTATGAAACAATTCAATGAAGCTTTCAGTTATGAAAAAGTTAGAACTGAGTCGTTATCATGAGATGAAACCAAAGTAGATACTATGCTCTAGAGTATATGTTATGAAGGTGGAATTTCTCATTTTCTTGAATATCTAAATTGATATGATGAGAACATCTCCATTCAATTTGCTTTAAAATGGGATGGTGACTGTAAATTTTAAGTTGGAGTTATAGAGTTTGTTGTTAGTGAGGAGTCGATTGCTAAGGCCATGGGTTTACATTGTGAGAATAGAAGATTGAAAAGACTCATCAAAGTTCAATCCTAGAGGAGTTGAAAAAATTCTTCATTAAAGGAGAAGCACTAGTGAAGTTGTAGGGAGGCTTTGATAGAGAGATCTCATTTAATCATTAGGATAAGGTATGCGTCACCATCATGAAATATTTTACCCTTGAAGGTCATTTTAAGTGCTTTTATCATTACCATTTTGCTCATTTGAATCACTTTTATCACAAAGTGTTGGTTAACTTCTCCTTATTTTTCCTGTCGTATTTGGATATGTCTATTAAGTATGTCAAAAATTCCCTAGAGAAAACCCATTTACCTCCACCATTATATTCCACCAATGTCTTATCTTTAGGCTTTATCATTTCCACCTTGCATTGTGTCCCTCTAAGACTTTAAAAGCATAGGTGTTAGATAGTTCCCATGATAATGACCCTGATGAATATCACATTCCCCTGAGAGACAAATTTGGTACCCTAGGTCCCCATGGTTCCCTACCCTTTTCCAATAACCTTGTTCCCCACTCTTCAGACCTATCCACTAAGTTTGAAATATTTTCCCCTCTCTGGCTAGGCTCTAGTTTTCCCTCCCTGATATCTATGAATTCCAGATCCCCTGACCCTTCTCACTCTCTGAATGTTGAAGGGTTGTAGGATCTAAAAAAATCCCTTCCTTTTCTAGCAATAAAAATAGGAAATCAAATGTTTGGATTAATTATGAGAAGATCACTCAAGGAAAGAGTAACAACAAAAAAGTGGTGGGGTTGGAGTCTTAAAATTTGGCCAGTGACAAAGAGCACCTGGAGGCCTAGGTGCAAGGTGAGGAGACTGTGGAGGAAGGGTCTAGTTTTAAATTTCAAATTTGTATAAAAATAAATATGATTATCAGGTGATCCAAGAGACTGGTAGGGGGAAAATTTTCATTGTTAAAGACTGTGGATGATCCCTCTACATTAGATCTAGGGGAAGAAGTAGGTAAATTAAAATATAAACATGATCCTGATCAGCAATTAGAGAAAGAGGGAACCAATTATTTTGAGGAGCTATATGACTCCACTTATGATTTTGACAAGGAAGATTTCATGGATACCATTGAAGAGGAGAGCTAGATTGAAAGGGAGTTTAAGGAAGTGAAGAAGGGTTTGTACTCCCTTCAGAATAAAATGAAGGTGCTAACCACTATTTGCTTGAAAGTTATCCACCATGTGGCTTCTTCCCTGTTGATTCTACAAGACCTCCTAAAAGAAGATAAGATATAAAAAGGAAAAATTACTAGCATGGAGGACCTTTTCAAGCTCATCAAAGAAGATTGGAAAGATTTGATCAAAAACTAGTGTTTTTGTTATGGTTAATCCTTAGTTTATTTGATGTTTCTTATTTTGCTTTTGTTTGTCTACTTTTTTTTGGCTATTAGTGCCCGTTGGCCTATTTTAATGCCCCTTGGGTTTTTTGTACTTGGGCTCTGTACCCTTTTTGTAGACTTACAAACTCAAAAACATATAATCGATATTATTGTAAATGCTCACTTCTTGAAAGAAGAATGTAGAAAACCTTCAATATGGATTACAAATGATGATTATAGACACCCATTAGACTATTTTACTTGTTACATTTTTCAGTCAAGGGTATCTTTTTGGCTTCCATTGGATGTGTAAGTAGTAGTAGTAGTAGTAGTAGTAGTAGTAGTAGTAGTAGTAGTAGTAGTAAGATATTTTAAATTTATCTAACTAAAAAATGTGGAGAGATGTCAAATTTAAGAATCCTATTTTAGATTTGTCACATACCATACTGATTAATACTCCATTAACTACTTCATTAATTTATAGCTAATAAGAGTATGACAAAAATTAAGTCATAATATTAAGTACAAGAAAGGTAATTCCAATTAGGATACAGATTGCTTTGGTCACCTCTAATTAAGTAATAAAAATACCTTAATATTAGGCACAATAAAATTAGTTCTAATTATGCTAAAAACTAATTATGTCACCTCCAATTACGTTACTAACAACAATCTTGGATTCATATGGTCATGAGACTTTTAAATGGCCCATGTTGTATGGTAGTGATCCTTAATTTTATTCACCAACCACATAAAATGCATAAATATTATTCTTCTCAATATGTAGAACATGACTATGATGAATCCATGAATATTTTCTCTTAAATCAACATTTACAACATTAGGGAATATAGCTAACTCTAATTTGAAACTAAGGATGAATTAATAAATGTTTGGGTATCAGATACAGGTGCCACTAAACACATGACATAATGATGAGAATTCAAAAGATATGACATAAAAAATAGAAAAACATAATCAATAATTTATTTTCACATAATGAAATAGATATTAAGAAAGTAAAATACTAAAATTTTATTGAGAAAAGGTGTTCTTATAGTAGATACAAGACATAAATGTGTGTCTTTGCTTTGAAAAATGTGTTAATACAAAGTGTGTTTCTCAATGTTGTGACTGAGAAAACTGAGTTACAATTCCTTTTTTACTTATAAAGATCCAAAATAAATAAATAAACACTAAGAATATCCCTAAACAACACATTCAAACTATTGTATAAAGCAGTGGAACAAGCTGTCTAGCAGCTATTACATGATAAACATTAACTATGTCATTTTTTTCAAATATTTTAGTGTTCATCGTGTAAAGGTCCCTTCTTTCTCTTTGAAACAAACATCTCCATCTATTTTTTCTTCATAAGCAAGGGGTATGTTACTTGTGACCTTTAAAATATTTGCATTTGCATCTCATGTTCCTTTCAATTTGAGTCCATGTACAATAGATAGTGAGTGAATCTACCCAATGCCCATAGCAACAACATCAAATAGATCCAACACCTAGAATTTATCCCTTTTTTAGAGTTTATAAATAAATGTCTACAAAAATTAAAAAATACACATTATATTTAGATATAAAACACACATTATATTGAGATATAAAACACACATTATATTGTCAAAATGGAGTGGGGTAACGGACACATACAGAATTGTAGAGGAAATTTGAAACGATTATGGGTTATTTGAGAAGAAAATGGTGATCTGAGGAAATGAGATTCACAAGGTATTAAAGGAAATTTAGGAAATGGAATAGTTAAAGCAAGTTAAAGGGAGAAGATTTTGGCTATCAATTCTCTTTTAAATGCTGGAGGTGGTTATGCACGAAGCTAGGATGCAAGAGTGCCATTTCCAATGATATAATACTTCATTTCAATACTAGCCTAATATTTAAATACATTCTAGTTATCATTGTTTAGGGTTGATAAGTCCCATAATTATAATCTGGGAAATCTGGAAGGAATGGAACAAAAGATTATTCTAAGACAAGAAAATGAGTCTCAAATCTCTCCAAAAAAAGATTGAATCAAGTATTGTGGAAATAGTTAACAAAAAATTAAACTATATTAATTTAAAATAACATTTTAATCATGAATAATGACAAAATTTTGGATAGATAACTGACAACTATTATATTATCTCAACTAATTCAGCACAACTATGATGATTGTGTTGCACATTCTTGTCCAGTTCATCATGATCACTATCAATATCGGTAGCTTTGTTGACATCATGAAGGCATTTTTATTTTATTTATACTTTGATAAAATTTCTTTGCATGTGGTTTAACGATCATGCAAAAAAATATACAAAGCATTCAATAGTCAAGTAAAGAATATAAGCTATAAATTTGACCAAAAAAATATTTTCTGAATCACTCTAATAATAAAGAGACTGGGCTGGATTATCTTTCACTCATATTTAAATAATATACATCTTAAGAGGAATTTTTATATATAATTACCAAAAAATAAGAAATAAGATCAATAGAGCCTCTTACCTTAGTTGAATCCATGGATTTATGCTCATTCCATGCAGAAATTATAAGGTTGACAAAGGCAATTAACTGCAAAACTTGTTGAGTGAGACTGAATATGGAATTCATTACCTATTGGTACCCTTCATTTGATTTTACATGATCTAGAGAGGATCCTAAAATTCATTTAACAGATGGCTTTGAAATCTTTGTTGCCAAACTAGATTTCCACTTCATCCCACTCTTAGATTTACTAGGTCGATCTAGTGTTGCCATATAATTGATAATATCTTTTGCACCTGCTTCTCTATTACTATTTTTCACCTAAAATACAATGTCAATTTCAATATATGGTTATTTCAATAAAAAATAAATAAGACAATGTAAACTGAACCAAAAAACCATACACTTACTATAAATTTGTCCATTTTGCCCTGTAACCTACCTCAGCCAAATGTATATCCAACCCTCACATTATCTCTTGCTCTCTTTTCTCTGTTACTCTTTGCCAAATATTATTCATAATGTATACTTTATTTTAATACCTCCTACTTTCTGGGAGATAGAGTGGACTTTAACCTCTCTTTTACCTCCATGATTATTTTTCTGTATTTGTATCTCAAATTATTCATCAAAATTCTCATTTTTTGTTTGTAATATTTTCTAGAGATTTGTCCACCACTAGTCTCAAAATTATTTTCCATTTTTTGTATAACATTTTTCATAGTTCATGGATCTTTCTCTACAAAACTTTATTTTTAAATATCAAAATAGACCCTACATCTTACTCCCAACTCAGAGGCCCACTTTGCAGCATTTGGCCTAATGGGTTGACCATCTCTCAATACCTCAACTAAAAATGGATTATTGCCTTCTAATTTTATTTATTTTACATTCCTTTTTGTATATATTTAAAAATTATGACTCAATCTCTATCTTTTGACAAAAGCAGACATCTTCTATTAAACCACTACCAGTATTTTTGGCTGATCCACTAGTTTCATCAAAAGTTTTAGATGCAATAGGTGCACTTTGAGGAACATCAGATGCAAGTGGTCTCTCTTCATGACTTTTATTAACCAGAACTTCATGCTTCTTGGCCACATCAAGTGTGGCATGAGCAATTAGATCAATATTGATCTCCATATATTTCACTTCAAACACATCCTTTAATGTTGAATAAATCATCTCAAAACCTGTTCTTCCTTTGTTCTAATTTTTTTCAATAATCTCTCTTAGACTTTGTTCTAAGAGATCATCACAATGTTGCACATCACCATGTGCTATATCAAGCTACACATCACCATGTGCTATATCAAGTTGCATATCACCATATGCTACATCAGGCTACACATCATCACAATTATTGTTTTCACCAATTTCATTTATTGAATCATAAATGCATTGGTTTCTACGAGATGGCGGCACTGTATCTTTTCTTTCCTTTTATTTTTTCTCTACATTTTTTTGAGATTTGTTTTATTTCCTATAAAAAAATTAATATATCATATTATGTCTTATATACATAAATCTCTTTCCTATAAAATTTCATTAAACACTATTAAACAAATAATATACTACTTAGTGGATTTACAACTTGCTTGTTTGTCAAACTAAGACATGATAAATATTCATTATTCTTGGCCACTTTTTCTCTACAAAATCACTCATAATATTTCAATGAAATTTTATAATTATGATCACTATCATCAACTAATTTGTGCCTTATAGTCATTTTCCTAATTTTTTGAAGTCTAAATAAACAATAATATATAAATAAACATCTTGAATCATTAAAAATTTATTGATTTCATAAGTTAAAATTGAAACTTAAAATAGAATTCAATTTACAGATTAAAAATAATTTACAGTAAAAAATTAAGATGCTTACAATTATAGGTATCAGACTATCAATATGACTATCCCTTGTTTCAACTAGATATTGACACTTATGAATCTTGATCACTCTTGTCTGCATCTACTTGATTTTCTTCCTCATCCTCATCTATGACATGCAATACATTCTCTCTAAAAATCTCTTCATTAGTAATCAAAATATCTATTTCAAACACTCCATCATCATCTTCATCCACTTCTTTGAATGTTTCTTGTAAATTAACATATTTCCCATCGGGTATTATATCGACAACTTCCATAAATTTTGATTTGGAACAAGACTCTATTTGAATGACATACAACCATCTTGGGCTTCTTACATCATCAGTTAGAAATGATTGGTACATTTGAAGAGGGGAAACATACAACTCATCTATCTCTGATAAAAATTATCTTGTATTTACGTGTACAAATCCATACTAATCAAATTATACTAAGGATGGTTGGATCCACTTACATTTTAATAATATAGTAATATATTCACCAAGATCCACTTGAAAATTTCTTTGATGAATCCAACATAAAATTTCTTCTCAGTTTTGTGAAGAAATTCAGCACTAACAACACAATCACAATTTATCTTTCCTTTGTCTTTTTCTTCCACTATTAAATGACTACCACAGGCCCACATTCTAATAAAACACACAGCCCATAAATATGGAGATTTTGAAAGCTCATTTTCCTGTGTTGTTATAGTTTGACCTTCGTCTTTTGCATCACTAACTGCATTAGCAATCCATTCTTCAAATTTTAGAAAAGAATCATGTCCAATAAAATCATGACATTTATGCTTTTGAGGTCGATGTTACATCCAAACTTTATTCTCTTAATCATATTTTATACATAGAATATTAATTTACAGATACTAAGATTAATAATATAAATGTGTAAATGCAATTGAATAAATAAATTATTGTGTAATTTTTTTACCTATGCCACTTATCAAGCAAACATGAGTTTTGAAGAATATAGGCATGTATCGCACTTCTTTCTTAATGTGATAGTTTGAAGTGACATCCATTACCTTCTAATACTTCACCTACAACTCTCTCATCTTTGTCATCATCCCATACACGTTGTTTGACATTTTTAAAATCCTTCACATATTTTATGCAAAATCCCATGGCTTCTTGCACTGAATATCCCTCAGGGATGCTACCTTCTAATTTTGCCATAGTATGAATAATTTTTTTCAAAACCTTCATATATCATTTATAGGATACATCCATCTCATTCTTACTAGGCTAGAGTGCTCTAGTTCATATTCTAGATGTGTCAAAAGATGCAAAGAAATGTTAAAGATTGCTTATGGAAAGTCCCATTCCTATAGACAAAGGACTTCAACAACCCCCTACCTCAAACTATCAAAGTTTGAAGGATCTAATACATGTAAACTAATTATTTTCAATATTAGGCCCAACCTTCTAATTACCAATCTTGGCCCCTTTGAAAAACTTGATATATTTACTACAATAGGTAAAATATTCTCAATTATGACATGATAGTCATGGGTTTTGAGGCCTCTTAAGCCATTAATGTTAGTTTGGATTCTAATACTACTACTTACATATGTAATGGGAAATCAAGTCTGAGACATCAACTGTAAGAATTGTGCACATTGTTCCTTTGTTCAGGCATAAGGAGCACTAGGTTTTCTATATTTTTCATCATCACATTTTTCAACCCAAAGATTTATATGAATCTTTAGTTGTTGAAAGTCTTCACATAAATAAATAGTATCAAAATCACCAAAAAGTGTTTCTATAATAGCATAGGCTATATTTTTTTCAGTGTGCATAAAGTCAATAGTATGCCTAATGGCTATATCCTTAAAGTATGGCACCTTATATAATATGCACACCCATTTTACACTACTTTCATTATATTGATCATATCTACTACCATAAATCCCATCATTTTCAATAAATGACATTCTTTTTTGTCCATCTCAACAATGTAATCATCTATTATTAGCAATGGTGCTTCATGATTCTCTTCTTGACCATTGAAAAAAGATGATCCATTTTAAGGTAAGCATGATGTCCAAAATAAATACACTCATGAAAAATTCTTGATTGCCTCAAAAAATCCTTAAAGTTGAAAGCAGGACATCCATGGTATCCATGAACACTAAGACTAGACAATGTTCCATATGCAAGAAGATCATGAATCATAAAAAATAAGGAATCTCTTAACATGAATTTGATTGAATGACCATACCTTAAAGATTGAATTGCTTCAATTCCTCTCCATAATTTCATTATAACATCATATAATGGCTCTAGATAAGCATCGATTGTATTTGAAGTCACACTTTTATTTCTTGGTATAAGCAATGATAGCATTAAGAAAAATGGTTTAGTTGCTAACCATGGAGGTAAGTTATAATTTATAAACAACACTGGCTAAGTTGACCATTTAGTACTTTGATCTGAGAATCAATTCACCCCATCTAAAGTAGAACCCAACCTTATATTATGAGGATCTTGAGAAAAATTAGGCCATCTATTATCAAATTCCATCCATGTCTTAGATACAGGCACATGCCATTGTTTTCCATCAATGCTCTTATTTTAGGCATGCTAATACATAATTTTAGAAATGTCTCTAAACATATACATTCAGAGTAATCATGGGATTGTTGAAAAGTGACAAAGAACCTTTATAGGAACCATAGTTGATTTTAACCCTTGTCTATACCCCGCTTCATGACATTTCAGACATTCACCCTCACTTATAATATTATTGCAAAATAATACACAACCATTCACACATGTGTGGATGTTTTAATACCCTAAGCCTAGCTTAGTGATTTGCTTTTTACATTGACTTCATTTTGTTAGAAATGTGGAGTTAGGTGTTAACAATGAACTTAATAATGTCAATAACTGATCTACACTCTCATTTGTCCAACCAAACACCACTTGAAAGTTAAGAATTCAAAGGATTGTTATCAAATGACTTAAATTACAATTATCATACACATGAGTTAAATCGTCCTCCATCAACTTGGCCCAATCATCTTTTAGACCCTCATTCAACATTCTATCAATTTCAAACCTTTTGTCCTATGTTTGGTGCCACTTCATCTATGTTTGTTGCCTCTTCATCTCTCACAATCTAAAATTATATCATCTATTCATAATAAATATAATCCCAAGGGCTTATACAACTATGTCCATATCTTATCATATGTCAATAAGTCAAATTTCTTTTTCTCACCTTTTTACCAAGATAGTCATTACATGGACATGGATATTTGTCCATGTCCCTCTCATCGGATACTCTTTCATCAAATGAATGTTATTGATCTTTAGTCAACATTTGATGTTGATCCATCTATAATTTTTTACACATAGCAATAAAAATATTTTTAGGAAAAAATTGGCAAACCAAAATTTCAAGATCTTTTAAAAATATCAAGGAAAAATCAGATTTTTAAAAAAATGTAAAAAATTGTAGACTAAGAGACAAAAAATATGTTTTCAATTGAAAGGCATTTCCATAGCAATAGAGTTATAGAAAGAAAATAAAATAGAGATTTTAACTAATGAGTTATAAAAAATAGATTTTTGTAGTTTATATTCAAATTGTTGATTGCATTACATTGCACATCTTTCAAACTCAAAGAATTACTTCACATGGCATAACTAATAACTAGATGTTGATAGATGACAAAATTTTAATTAGAATATATTTTTACAAATTTAACATAAGTATTTATGAAATTACTTCACATTTCATAACTAATAGTTAGGATCAGCTACCAATTGCATTTGTTTGTCATGGTATTCCATGAGACCACATTTCTTTGAGGTATTTTTTCAAATAGTTCATTACCTTGTCTATGCTACCACATTTTTCATATATGTCTACCAAAGCATTTTATCAAGTAGTTATATGCCTCATTGCTATGGCTAAAAGCTTAAAATAAGTGCTTTTGAAAAAGCTATGGATGCTTGGAAAAAATCTATCAAAGCATAATAGTAAGCAATAGCATAGACAAGGCAGTGAACTGGTTTTAAAAATGCCTCAAATAAATGTGGTCTCATGGTGATAGAATGCCATGACAATACATAAAAATTAACTTGTCATGACATTCATCATGGCATTCTATCACCATAAGACCACATTTCTTTAATACATTTTTTCTAAAAATTATAAAATTCATCTTAGGAGTCCATATTCCTTTTACAATTATTCTAGGAGTCATTCATAAGAATCTCATATAATATCCCTGTGAAATACATTTATATTTTGATCATTGATGTGTTTTTTATCTATTACCACAGCCCCATAGTACATTTAAATAGCTTTAGCAGATGTATGGAAACCAAAGGAAGTGAAAATATAATTATTACTTTCACACAACATGCAAAAACTTCACTTGCATTATTATGGTATATAGAGACTAGTTACTATGGCCCCGCAAAGGTCTCAAAAGTAATTGGTGAGCTGGAAGTAAGAGTTTGAGTAGCATATAATATTTCACTCCAACCCCATGGCAACCAAAAAGTTGACCTACGATGATGTGCTAAGAGCAAATAATAAAGGTTCATCATAACCCTATGGTGGACAAGAAGATAAATGGTGGTATGGTAGTAAGGGCAGACTCTTATTTTAATAAATATGATGTATGTATGGTAAGGTGGCTTAATGTTACTATAAATTTATATGAGTAGGATGGATGACCTTTTATTTGACTTTTATGAAATGAACTTGGAATCTATATTTAATTTGGGATTGGTGGATTGGGTGGGGTCAATTTAGGGTATTTTAAAATGGTTCCCTAGTTTTATTTATATTTCTATATGTATACTTAATTTTTTAAATTGAATGATATTAGTATTGTGGTTGATTTTTAAATGTGAAGACCACCTTTTTAATGTTTCATAACAGTTATTATGTTATTTTATGTTTTTGGTATAATAGTGTATAATCTCATAACGTTTCATGACCTTATTTTATAGTCATTTGTCATTTATTAAAATTATCAAATTTGAATTCAAAGTCACTTAGAAATAGATAAGTGTTGTAACTCATTTCACACGTAAGCATTATCAATTACACACTTAACTTTGAACATATTTGTAATATATGACACATATTTTGTTATTTTAATATTCTTATCAATTCTATTATTCTATCACACATTGTCTCACTATTAAAGGGTCGGTTAATGGACATTAGCCACTCAAACCCTAATATACATAGTTAGAGATATTAAATCTCTAGAGTCCACACTCTAGATTTTTCATATATTTTCCTTGACACTCTAGGTCAAAAATTTAACTATAGAAGGTACATATGAATTGCAATGAATGAATTCTCTACTCGAGAACCTTATTAGGATAATTTTGAATGATCATGGTAACTATCTCCTACCAAATCCAAATGTTAGAGAAATAATAATCACAACTATAATTGCACATTTCTCAGGTCATATTTTTTACATAAATTGTATGTAGCACTCTATAAAATATATGTTATTTCTATCTATCTTTGTATTTCAAATAAGCTCTTGTGGGCTAGTGATAAGAGGTAAAATTTATATAAAGTATGTCCTACACTCACACCACAGTCAAATCCAATGCTTATGCTGATACGATAAATAGTGAAGGGATGTCAAAGGCTCCCAATGGTCAAATCAAAGGTTGGTGGTAATGTAGTATGAGGTATAAAGGGTAACATATATCCCACCATCCCATGATCATGTGTATCAAGGCTTTTGGGGTGGAGGTAAGTGGTGAAAGATGTGGTATAATCCTTCAGAAGCTCCCACAGTCCTATGATAGATGTAAATAGGTCTTGTAGTGATGTGGTAAAGTATTAAATGTTGAAATGACTATATCACCACCCCATAGTGGTTATCATTGATGCCTACGATTGAAGTGCCCACCCAACCATTGGATTGAACCAAATCAATAGTTTGTGTTTGAAAGACTTGAATGCTAAGATTTATTGATTTTGTGGCATGAACCAGAGTAATAGAAAAATAACCAGCTTCGTAGCAGAATAAAATTTGGAATTTTTTTGTATTTCATTATTCTAGAAAATTTAGTGGTGATTTTAGATAGTGAATTCAAGCTCTATGTGTGCACTCAAAACATCTTCCAATTGGGTAAGACTGCCTCATCACTTTCTTTATAAAATTTGGTATTTAGTTTGTGATTTTTTTTCAACTAGTTTGGTAGAGAAAGTGACTATCAAAACCCTAGTTCATAAAAGTATCAAACTATGGCTCCTAAGAAAATTGATCTATAAGTAAGAGAATTGAACCCCTTATTCCCAAGAAGCGGTCCCTTAAATAGTCACTATTAGACATTTTTACAAATTTAATTAACAAAGGGTATACGAAACTATTCAAGGATGTAGTAAAGGGGTGTTGAGATGCTAATGTCCATATCTCAAGATGGAACCTTTTTTGGTATTTTTATGAAAAGTAAGATGGACAAAAACTAGTTGCAAACCCATGGAATTTGAATTTGGATAATATTGTGGTGCCAAATGTACTCATTGATGTGGATTTGATGAGGATATTGGCACAACACTATCATCCAACCACCAAAACTATCAGGTTGCTAAATGGGTCACCATTAGTGGCTGTGGATAGAAATGCAATCATTGATTGCTTCTTTCTCAACAAACAAACCCTCAAAAAATTTGACTTGAAGAAGAGTGAACAAGAATATACCAATCTACAAAATACACATAGGAGTGATGAGTTGTTCATGTACATGAGGAAAGGGGCCAACAATAGAAGGATTTCAATCTCAACCACTCTAGTTGAGCCTTTTCTAGATGATGACTTTGTTGTGTATTTCAAAAGGACATATTTTTCTTTGTGTCAAGTGATAGGAATTGATGCCCAAGATAGAATTCCATTTGGCATGATGATGATGGCCATGAGAATACAGAATCTAGAGGTTAATGTTAAGTATGATCTTGCATTATTTATTGAGAAGAAATTGCATGATGGTTTTTTGTAAATAAGGGAGAAAAAGACACCTATGGAGTTCACATATTATTCATTATTGTGTCATTTAATTTTGTATAATAACATAAGGAATTGGTCCAATAGGGTGGACTTGACAATTATTGATCAAAAGAGATAGAGATTGCCTACATAATATTGGTATTACAAAAGGGACACCCATTATCAAAACTATAACTATGTTGTGTCCCATGGTAATTTCTCGGTCATAATAATGAATTCCCTTGGTATCCTTTTTCCTAGATTGACCAAAGTGGATAGAGAAATGTTGAGGCCTCTTGATCATTGGCCAAAATAGGGTCACAAACATAACTTTATTGATTGGTATTTCTTACCTAACCATAATATAATAAGAGTATATGGGTGTACTTAGCCACCCCATATGTTGCCAAAATTTATTCCAAACAAAATTGCTTGTCTTGAATTCATGTGGCAAATTCTCTAGATGGAGAAAGATGTGATGGAAAAAAAAGGGGCACATTTCTTCCAAATTCCACATTGTTTGGTGAATGGTACATTGGTGCAGATACCTTGAAGGAGTTTCAAAACTATTTGAAGGCTAAATATTCTTTAAAATCAGGGATAAAAAGGTTTTGTGATCTAGAGGGTCACATGAACTTTGTCAGACAAGTCATCCTTACTAAGATGGGGATATCCCATCAAATTCATTTTGATGAGGATGTGATAAGAAATTATATCACTTTTGAAGAGGTATATAATAGGTAAATAAAAAGGAAAATTATAAAGAAGATTGAGAATGAAAAAAGAAATCAAAACCCTAATTTTTTAGGATTTTTTGTTGAAGAGAAGGACCCTTTGAAAAGAATATATTTGATAATTGATAATTTTGAAAAAATATATGGCGAGTCTAAGAAGAAATATACAAAGGCTACTAACCTACCTGTCAAAAAGCCAATGGGAGTTATGATTCAAGAACCTAGTCTATGTGTAATGTCATTGTAAGATCTAGTTGTTCTTGATTCACCACCTAATAAAAGGCAAAAGAATGATGATGTTTTTCCATTGGTTCCATATGAAATGACTAAAGGAGCTGGTGATTCTGAGTAGGTGGCCAATATTTTGAGGCATATAGGAGAGGAAGAAGAAGTTGATCAACCCCTTGTTGGTGAAAAAATAGAAGAACACAAACCAGAAGTAAGAATGGATGAACACGCATAAGGTGAGCCTAAAATACAAGAAGATGAAAGGGTTGTAGATTCTATGAGGTTCATTGAGGATGATGACTTCATCAATACCTTAAAATTCAAATATTTTTTATTCAAAATGAAGATGAAAAAAATTTAAGAAAATGTGGAAATAAATAAAATGGGTGCTGATGAATCTCAACATGATCAAATTGTGACACAAACTTTGAAGGATTTGAAAATTGATGAAATAAATGTCAGCCCTGATGAGGCTAGATAAATTGTTTTCAAGAGTAATATGTTGATCATCCTTGGCCTTGAATTGAAGAAAATGTTTTTGTTGGACAAAGTGAGAAATCAAGATGACCCCATAATGGTTTCTATGTTTGATTATGAGAATGGTGTTAGTGGTTCTAGGTTTAACCTAAAGATAGAGACTCTAGCAATATGGGCCACATAGAAGAACACCAACAAGCCAAAATTGGTTGATGTAGTCCAAGAGTTGAGGGGAACAGTTGTGGTAAAAAAAATTTAAGATACATCAGTGCTTGAAGATGCCACCCTTACTGTGCACTTTGTAATGTTCACATAAGTTGTTGTTAAGAAAATGGAGCAAAGATTGCTTGACTATGAAAAAACTCAAGTTGAGATGAATGATGAAGTGAATAAGTTGTATTTGGAAATTTTCAAACTAAAGTAGCAGTTGAAGGGTGTTAATTCTTAAAGCCAAGTAATTGTGCGATACCAAGCCCCTGTGCAATAAATAACTAGTGATAATACAGTCCTAGTTGATCAGTTGAATGCATTGAAGTTGAAGTTGGAGAAAGAAATTGAAGATTTAAAAAAGCAAAATGAGAAGACCAAGGATGAGGCCAAATTGAAAATCCTTGAGGTGTTTGAGAAGATTTTGGAATATAGAGTAAAATTGGATGTTGACAAGTTGGGAGATGTGTATGAATGCTATTCTTCCTTGTCTTAGGCCATTGATCAATTGAAGGTCAATCTTTCTATTTTGTATCTAATATACAAGAAATGGCAACCTGCACACCATATATTGCTAACCTTGTGAAAAGTTCTATAAAGATTCTAGGTGCTCGAGCCTCACTCAAGCCAATAAAGAAGATAGTGAAAATGATCTTGGATGAATTTTAGTATATGAATGGTGAGAGCTAGAAAATAAAGGCTAAATATAAGACAAGCCGCCAAAAAAAAACAAAAAATAGTAAACATTTGATAGATTCAGGATCTCAAAAACCTAATTCTCTTTTACTTTTACTTTCTGTTTTATCTTTATATGTTTTCCATAAATGGCATAATTCACTGAGTGGAAGATGTTTCTATCTTTATAAAATCCGTAGTCATTGGAAGCTTCGTCGGAAGTGATGAATCATCTCGGGAAAGGAATCTCTTTTAACTCTGTTTAACAATCTGATATAGATGAGAAACAGTTCACTTATTTTAGTAATGACTGCCGTGCAAACTTTTTATGCAGTGAAAAACAATTAGTGTAGATTTTGCATTCATCTTATTTGCCTGTCAAATAAATTAGGAAATTATATGCCTTATAAATAAAGAGAACAAAGGATAAAAACAGTGTGATTCTGTAATTTTTGTGTCTAGAAAAATCCAATTTGACGCCATGAGAACAATTAATGCAACTTAACAAAAACGTATGTTCCGATTATACATATACAAGAATTTCAAAATCTGGAGATGGCATTCTGTGATAACAGATTCTATGCCTATTGTTTCCGCCTCTTCTTCTGTTTCGGCAGCCTTTCAATATCAAAGAAGAAACGACCAAACCAATGATGCAACAGACAAATGATATAATTACAGAACATATCGAGTAGTTTGTCAAATATCCGCCATATAATCCAGAAACGATGCCACCAAAAATTACAACTACTACTGCAATATTTCCCGGTAAATCATCTGTATCCATTGATAAAGGGAAAATCCAATGATGCGTTTGGGTTGTCTTCCAAAAAAGGTTCTATATAATGCAATTAGGGTTAGGTGAAGATTAGGTTTGGTTTGAGTATCAAACAAAACGATCGTCCGGATGAGTAAAAATCTTGTTGCTTCTCTAGATTATTAATTGGGTTCATTTTCATGTAGTTATGTACGAAGTATCTGCTTTTTCCTGTCATGACATCACTTAACAGTTAATCAAAACCCACCTGCCACATTTTGTTGATGCCAACTACAATAATTTTAGTCATTATTCAGCCAAGTTCAGACTAGGCCTCTCTACAAGTATATTGATATGTTTACAAGTTAAACATTGGATTGCTTAATGATATGCCTCCCCATAAGTATATTTATCTGTTTGAAAGTTGAATGTGTAAATTGTCCAAGGACATGTTCAATTTGTAAATATCTGCAATGTTTAAATTGAAATATCATAATATATTTTTATTATTTAACCAAATTCTTAATAGACAGCATTAGACATCTTTAAAAGCATATTGATTATGTAGCCAAGTTAACAATCAATATAGAATCAAGGTACTGAAAATCTGGTTACATTGTCTTCTCACTTTGTTTTCAGATTTTCTTACTATATATAGAGTAAAATAATCAAAATGTATACATATACAATGAAAAAAATGCTCCATAGTTATAACACACACACATATATATAATTTTATTTTAATTAATTGTATATATAATGAATAAAATATATTAATTGAGTCATATGTAAGTTTTGGGTTTTAGAAGGATGTTCTCAAATAATTTGAATTAATAAAGTATTTATTTTATTTTATTTTTGGCTTTATTTAACATTAATTTTTTTTGGTTAAGGCCAATTTTTACATTTAGGTTAAATTTCATGTTATAAATAATATTTTTGTAGTGGTAAATCTAAGCTAATTCATAAATACTATTTTTTGAAATTTAGTTTTGGTAATTTTTTTGGACTAGTAAAGAGTATTGCATAGCCTAAATTTTTGGATTGTAAATTAGATTTTTAAGTTGGGTCTTCTACCATTTACAACTAGTTCCATAATCATGAGTATAAATCACCATGGTTTAGAAGGACATTCTATTCAGTTTCACCAAAATATGTGGACATACCCTAGACACTTGTCTACCCACTCTAGATGCTAGACTATACACTATGAATGATAGACTGCACAATTTAGATGCACATTTGAAAAAAAGAAAAAAAATGTTATCATAGATACATTTTATCCTAATTTTTTTGTATATTTGGATTCCTCTCAAAAAATTAGGCAAGTTATAAGAAATAATCCTCTTTATCTAAATCTATATGCAAAAGTTATACTCATTTGAAATTTTGGATGGTGCCCAGAGGTTCTAGATAGCCAACCATAGGCTCTAAACACTGACCAAAGTCTTTGGTCAGTATCCAACTACTCTTTACTCTTGACCAGAGGCTCTAGAAGTTGATAGAGTCTCTAGACAACATCTAGAGGCTCTAGACAATGTCCAAAGACTCTGATCAGTGACCAAAGCCTCTGGTTGGCATCTAGAGCCCTTGGACACCATCTAGATCTTTTAGGAAACTATCCAAAGCCTTTGGTCACCGCCCATAATTTTGTCAAATTCAATTAAAGATGATTATTTTAATGAACTTGTCTAATTTTTCTAGAGAAATCCAAATATGTAATAAATTTTATGACAAATGTTATGAATTGTGACATTTTTTCCATTTTTCAATTGAGTTTCTAGAGTGTGCAATATAATGTTTAAAGCATGTAGGCTAGCATCTACAGGGCATGGATGTCATCTATATAGGGTCTAGATGCCATCCATAGGGTCTGGAAAGCATCCAGAGGGTTTGAATGGAGGTGCCTAAATGTTGTGGTCTGGTGATGCCTAGGATTCACCTTCATGGAAAATTTGGTTTGCATTTAGTTCATTAGAAATTTGAAACTCACTTTTCAATATTACCCATAATTTTAACTAAGGATTTTTCCTAGGGGCCATTAAAAAATCTCTAAAAGGTATTGTGGCAGTCCTCATTCTTAGTATAAGAAACATTCGTCTGACTCACTAAGCGATGATTTAAGATTTAGGTATTTGATGCTTGCCTTTTTTACCTCCAAGTGGTTAAACATTCAACAACGATGATAAATAGACGTCGATATAAGGTATTGTATACTAAAAATATACATCATTTAATTATATTTATACTATTTTTTGACATTTATCGCCCATGTTTTTTTAATAATCAGAGTTAAGGGTCAAATATATAAGGGAGCATTGGTCAAGAGGATTCTACGTGTATATAGTCCCATAAATATCTCTTCCTCCTCCATCGCTGAGAACCTTTATTTTCTTCATTCTAAACCTTAGAGTAGGTAGAGAGGTTCATATCTCTAGTCACCATTACATGGGACATATAAGTACTGACTATGAATAATTTTACTAGATCTATTGAAAGTGTAAATCCCGTTGCACTCCTTCCTACACCTGTATATATACAAGGGTAGTGGATTTTTTATCTATAGATCTGACTATAAAAAGTATGCTCTCTCTCATTATTCTAATTGGAATTGTATATAGTTTTATGAGGGCCTCCTTTTTATCTGTATGGAATATGGGCCAAATTCGAGACTATACAGACGTGTTCCTTCCTCCTACATCAGGGGAGGGCTAAGTGTAAATAATTTCCCATGGTATGGCAAGGAATATAATAGATAGTGTTCATAATTTAATAAGTAATGACCGCTCCACATAATTTATAGTACTATTCTATTATAGATATTGTTGGGTTAGATGGAAGATCTCACAATATTTTACTCTTTATTTAGAGTATTTATAACAAACTTGGTATATATCATAATAAATAATGTATTATCTTCATTCTTTAAAGTTTTATTATAAAATGTTTAGTTATTACTATTTTCAAGTAATATAAAATTAAACATTCAACATATCTTATTTAACCAATATAATTGATTTATTAGTTTTATCAAGAGTATAGTTATGACTAATTACATAATATAAATTTAGTTGTAACTAATTAACATGAATTAGGGCTTAGAAAAAACTATAACAAAAAAACTTACAATTTCAAAAATCAAATTAATATCACTAAATATAAAATTAAACAATAAACTTTAAAATATAAAAAAATACTTATGTCATGTAACATAATACTCTATCATATATTATATAAAAATAATATTTATATACATAAATATATAATTAAATATATGAAATATATTTTTTACATATAAATTTAAAATGTTGATCTCAAACTTAAAAAAATAAATTGAAAAATATAACATAATTAAAAAAAAGAAAAGAAAAAATAAAACCTTCTAAAATTCAGTGTCACCTTCTACCC
This sequence comes from Torreya grandis, assembly GCA_037957365.1. Lineage (NCBI taxonomy): Eukaryota > Viridiplantae > Streptophyta > Pinopsida > Cupressales > Taxaceae > Torreya > Torreya grandis. Next base: position 3,929,144 of record JARHVA010000354.1, read on the forward strand.
TCTAATTCTATTGTATCACTTTAGAATGCATTTTCATTGTTATTATATCTAGACTCATTCTCTTTAACTAAAATAATGTAACAAAATCAATTCTCAAACTTTATATGCCACATTTATATAATTAAAACCTCTAAAGATATTGATACTACGCTATCCACTTTTATTGTCTAAATTATTTTGTCCGATCTTCTAGAATTTCTTATAAATTTCTTTTTTTTTTAATAATTTAACTTAATGTTTTGAATTTTCCTTCAATTACTATGATTCGACTTGAATTTTTTAATTTCCCTGAATTTCCTGATTTCATATTTTTGCTAATTTAACATAATTTTTTTCAATTTACATTAAATTTATTCTAAATTTAATAAAATTTACTAAGATAATTTAACTTCAATTTTTTTTCTCCTTGAGTTGCGTTAATTTTAAAAATTCACCCGGAGTTTCCCGCATCCTAAATTCTAAATTCAATCCCTTCTAAATAAGGAGAAAAAAGGATCAAAACAGTGTGATTCAGAATTTTTGTGTCTAGAAAAATAGAATTTGACACGAAGAGTTAATAATTAACGCAACTTAATGAGCATATGTTCCGATTATGCATATACAAGAGTTTCATAATCTGAAGATGGCATTCTGTGGTAACAGATTCTATGCCTTCTGTTTCCGCCTCTTCTTCTGTTTTGGCTGCCCAATATCAAAGAAGAAACAGCCAAATCCATGATAAGACAGACGAATGATATAATTACAAAACATAAAGCGTACTTTGTCAAATATCCGCCATATAATCCGAAAACCATGACACCAAATATTAGAATCACTAATGCAATATTTCCCAATAAATCTTCAGTATCCATTAACAATGGGAAAATCCAATGATGCATTTGGGTTGTGTTCCACACGCGGGTCTATATTAATAAAAATTAGGGTCTATAAAATGAAATTACGGTTAGGTGGAAATTAGGTTTGTTTTGAGTATCAAACAAAACAATCGTCCAGATGAGGAAAATCCTCCTTGCTTTTCTACATTAATAATTGGATTCAATTTCATGTAGTTATGTATGAAATATCTGTTTTTTTCTGTGATGGCAAAAACCCACCCGCCACATTTTGTTGATGTCAACTACAGTAATTATACTCGTTATTCAGCCAAGTTCACAATAGGCCTCTCTAGAAACATAAGTTGAACATTTGACTGTCTAATAAGAGATATTCATATGCTTGCAGGTTAAACATTTGGTTGTCTAATGATAGGTATTCATATGTTTCCAAGTTAAGCATTTGATTGTATAATGATATGAATATTTATGTTTGTAAATTAAGCGTTTAACCATCCAAATATATATAATCAACATGTTAAAACATATACGATGTTTAAATTGAAATGTTTAAAAATATATTTATTATTCAAGCAAGCTCATAATAGACATCTTTGTGAAAAAAACATTGTCTATTGAGTCAAGTTAGCAATCAAAATAAAATTAGGTTACTGAAAATATAGTTACATTATTTTTTCACTTTGTTTTTAGATTTTCTGAAAATGTATACACATAATGATATGTTTTCCTAAAAATATCTTGTTAAGGCTTCTCTCTACATCTAGGCTAGACTACATGTCATACTTAAGTGAAGGCATTGTAGCAGTCCTCATTGGTAGCGTAAGAAATGTTCATCAGCAAGCACTTTAGATTTAGGTTTTTGATATTTCCTTGTTTTACCTTCAATTGGTTGACATTGAATAACAATGTTAAATAGATATCAATACAAGGTAATGTATAGTAAAAAATTTAGTCATCTTTTAACTATATCTATAATATTTTTAGACATTTGTTATCTATGTTTTTTTAAATAGATGGATTTTAGGCTTATATTTATAGAGGGGAGGATTAGTTGGGAGGATTTTATGTATATAGTTCATTAAATGCTCTCCCCCTTCTCCATCGTTGAGAATCTTTGTTTTTCTCATTCCAAACATTAGATTGGGTCGAGAGGTGTTTATCTCTAGTCAACCTTAGATGAAATATATGAGTGTTGATTATCGATAACTTTGCTTGGTCTATTGTGAGTGTAAATCCCCTCACACCCATCCCTCTACCCATAGATATATGGGAGTGGGGTAGTGCTTATCTATAGATATGATTATAGAGTGTATGCTCTCTCTCGTCATTCTAAGTGGAACCATATATAGTCCCATGGGTCTCTCTCCTTTATCTATGAAGAATATGGGTCTAACTCTAAATTATATAGTGATGTTGGTCCTCCTTGATTGGGGATTGTCTCCTCTTTATACATCGAGGGCGTGCAATGTGTAAATAATTTCACATGATGTTACATGGAATATGATACATAGAATCCCTAATCTAATAAGTAATTACTTCTTCACACAATTTAGATGAACAACACTCACAATAGTTTACACTAGTTAGAATATTTAAAACAAACTTGATATATATAATTTTAAATAATATATTGGAATTATAAGATTATTTCTATTTTTTGAATAATATAAAAATAAACATTGAATGTGCCTTATTTAAGTAATATAATTGTTTCATTAGTTTTGTCAGGAGTATAGTTAGGATTAATTATTCCATGTAAATTTAGTTTTAATTGATTCATGTATGTTTAGTTTTATATTATTCATGGACAACTCTCACAATAGTTTACCCTAGTTAGAATATTTACAACAAACTTGATATATATAATTTTAAATAATCTATTGGAATTATAAGATTATTCCTATATTTTGAATAATATAAAAATAAACATTGAATGTACCTTATTTAACTAATATAATCATTTCATTAGTTTGGTCCATGTAAATTTAGTTATAATTGATTGATATATGTTTAGTTTTAACCAATTAGCATTTATTGGGGCTCATGAAAAACTATGATAATTAGACTTACAATTTAAAAAAATAATTTAATGGTACTAACCATAAAAAATAAACAATAATTTATAAAATATATAAATCTATCCATGTTATGCAACATGATATTTTAAAATATATTATATAGAAATAATTTATATAAATATATAATTAAATATATAAAATATATTTTTTATGTATTAACTCAGAAAGATAAATAAATAAATACAACAAGATACGAAAAATAAAACCATCCTCTTGCTTTTTATATATATTTCTTTTATGTACAAAGATTTTTAATACATTATTTTATAATACCCTTGAAATTAACTAAAGAAGCTAAAATTCAAGTTTCACCTTCCACCCTTTGATATTATTGTGTCACTTTGAAATTTATTTTCATTGTTATTATCTTATTTATGGGACTCATTCTCTGTAATTAAAATGATGAAAAATCATGTCTAAAACTTTATATGTTAGAAACCTCAAAATGTTGGTATAACACTATCCACTTGTGTATTCAATGATCATAAAATATTCATTAAAAAATTGAAATATGTATAATCAATTTCTATTTATAAGACATGTCATTTTCTAGTATAAGGTTTCAAATCTCTCTGAGCATGATATCTCATGTATTTTATTCTATAAATATATGAAATAACTTGGTGAAGTTAATTTTCTCAATTTGATTCAAGATTATTCTCAAACACCTAAATTCTCATCATGTCAAGTTGATAAAATTCCATCAATCCCTTAATGGTATCTATATACAATGACTTGTATCTTCAAAAAATCATGTTGTCATACAAAAAATTGTGTTGGGGCACAAAACTTATGCCAACTATCTTATCTGAATTTATAGGTAAATGTTGTCTCCTTTTTAAAAATATTAACTTTAAAAGAAAAATTCTCTAAAATATCCAATCCTTAGAAAAATATAGACATTAACAATTGGGAAAACTCAAAAAATATATTAAAACTACTAAAATACAAAGATGTTTCCAGCTACATTCATCTTCTTTTTTTTTAATTAAAAATAAAAATAAAAAATAAAAAAAAATAAAAAAATCTCCATTCATCAACAAATCTTAAGGCATATCCCAAAATCAATGAATATTAGAAAACAAAAGAAAAACATTTTTTCGAATCATAATTTTGATCTTCACAAATATTATTATGTTCCACTCAAGTGTTTGATGCAGAACTCAATCAACATACACAAATTTTCAAATGCATACATCAATCAAACATGAACATAACTCAAACCATGAATCATGATGTGCTATATCATGTAACTAGTCTCAATTCTTAGGAAAATATTTTTCTTCTATAACATATCGAAGCATATTACAATAAGATCAACTAACAACACCAAAATGACAATACCTTGAAATTAATTATTTGACATATTTAAGTCCACATCTCTATAGTATCACCATAAAATCTACCAAATAAGCAACACAAACTATTTTGTTCAATTAAACAATGTTGATGCAATCAACGTTTTAGAGTCTAATATTTCAGATTCAAATATGTTCACAATTTATTTCACGATCCATGTCTGAAACTCAAGGCTCACAAACAAGAAATATTATATTATCCAACCTGAAATTCGAATCTATGTGTTCCCCTATTAAATAAGGGTGGGAAAAACAAGTATATAATATTTGAAAAGGTTAGTGATATTCTGAAATACAAATGCTCGAGTGACACCTCAAATGGATTTGACTTCACATTTTAAATTTGAACCAGTGAAGAGATTGTGACACTGCGGTAACTTAAAGGTGACTGAAAATATGACTTTAATCATTCATATATATATATATATATATATATTCACAAAGTAAGTCTGACATTGCAATTGATGCTTGATCCATAATCATTGGTATTGATTCATGCCTTTTATAGATGTCTCTTCCAAGATTTAAGATTCTTGAAACTCTAGACACGAAATGACCAATTTTTTCATGTCATTACACTAATTTTTCAATTTATATAGGTAAAACCACCAACTAATGTAGACAAGTGGTTGTGAAATTACAACAAAAATTGTAAAATTGCCGCTAATACAATTGCAACATTAACTTAGTTGTTGTACCACAATCCCTAAAAGTTGGATAACTACGATTTGTTGTATAGTGGTAGTTACATAACCCCCACTTATTTTAATGGACATTTTTGTAATTATGAAAAAAGGTCCAATTTTTTTAGGTAATAGCTTATACATACGAATTTGACATTAAATATTATTTTACATTAAAAAATGTATATCTTTTCTAAAAGAATTTATATATACAAATAAATTTTACTTTTGCTAAAAACATAGTATTTGTTTCACATTGACGAAATTAGTATATGTTTCACTTTGTTGAAATAGGCAAAATCATTCTTTAAGAGTAGCAATGTACAATGCTATTGCTCATCAACTTTTTTGTGTTACATTAATTTTACCGTGTCTTTAGATTTTCATGGAATTGTTCATGAGTCATTACAGGTTAAGCAAAAAGGCTAACAATTGATTGGGTATATTTTAATTAGAAATAAGTCATTTGTGTTGATCTACAATTTATATGGATCAATTAGAACTCAAATCTAAGACCTTCTATTTTTTGCTGGAGTATTCTACCAACTGAGCTACTAGCCCCTTTATGACCAACCCATTATTGGTCTAGGTGTGGCTTATTTTTATCACACTTCTTTAAGCCACACTATAGGGGCTTTGGGCTCCTAGCCTAGATTTGATTCCAAATGTTGAACTATGACTCATATGGACTAGTTAGGATACGAATCTAGGACCTTCCATTTGTTGTTGGAGTGCTCTACCAACTAAACCACTTGTCCTTCTATGGCTAGCCCATAGTTGGCTTGGATGTGGCTTATTTCTAACACCTTCCCCTTCCCTCTTCCCCCCTCCCCCAAAACTATAGGTTCTTGGGGCTTCTATCCTGGCCCAATACCCCTCGTCCTCATCCTCTGTGTTCCCATACTCAATAGAGGCCAATGGAAATAAATTTATCATCGTGTTGCTCATTCTCTTTTGTGCCATGGGTAGCTCTATAATAGTGATAGCAAAAGAAGCCGAGCTAATGAGGAGAGTATCTATGAACTGAACAAGAATATATTATTGAATCAGATCTTCAACTATAAAGATCAATTAGTATGAAATTCTCAATGAACTTTTAAAAGATTGTGAGAATAATTTATTTGGCACTCCACTGACCGAATCCCCTATCTATATATGGGGGCACTCAAGCAAATTATGGCACTATCCAAGGTCTTTTTGTAAGTTTAATTCAAGGTCGAGAAACTCTTAAGGATAGTTCTAACGGAAGAAAACTTTTTCCAAGTTGACCTATCCCCTCTCCCCTCTTTATATATATGATAGGATAGGAAAAGATAAGCCCAAAATGAAGTATGGTTTTTTATCGAGTGATCATCTATCTACTTCATGGCTATCCCAATTAGACCTCTCTCTCTCCCTCTCCCTCTATATAGTAGCTATTTATAGGGGCTCGGAGAAATGTTGACATACAGTTCATATAGACTAGCTAGAACTTGAACTTAAGACCTTACATTCGCTGTTGGAGTGATCTACGAACTAAGCTATAGGCCCCTCTATGGCCAGCCCATCGTTGCTCTGGGTGTAAATTATTTTCAACACCCTTCCGCCCTCCACGCCCACCTACCTCTCCAAACCACATTGCAGGGGCTTTAGGTTCATAACCTGATTCTGATACCAAATATTGATCTTAAAATTATATGGACCAGCTAAGACTCGAACCTAAGACATTCCATTTGCTGCTAAAATGCTCTACCAATTGAACTATTGACCTCTCTATGATCAACCTATCGTCTATTTCCAACAACTTGATATGACTTTCCTGAATAGATTTTGCACCAAAATAATTAATAAAACAGGGCAAAGGAAAAAAAAAGGTTAATGTTAAATGAATAAGCCATCTTTGTTTTGTTTATGTTTAGAATCAACTTTGTAAATGACTTTAAATATGACTTTCCAGGTTGCGAGTAAGCATGAAATGACTTTCTTTTGCATAAATAATTTGATTCGGTTTCATTTATCCTACAAAACCAAACAACTTTATTTTTCTGGTGTTTTTATGCTTCTAGTAAATAACTATTTCTGTATGCATGGCTCGACAAAAAATCTTAGCTTTAAAAGTACATAAAAGCCTCCACGTACGAAAATCCTTTGCCAAACCACGAAGGAGTTGAGGGCACCGGTCGGAAATTTCTGCAAATATAAATTGCTATCGTGCAGGTGAGCCGAATCCCTGGCTTTGTATCATTTATCTATACTATTAGTCTGTCTTTAAGAATCTATTCTCATATTTTCAAAAGTTTAACTTAGATGGAAGTTTCAGTAAATTCGACTCGCTCAAAAAGCATCATATCCATTACTGTATGGAACTCTAACAGATCTGTCTTGAAGAGAATTTCTTAATGCTATATAAAAGGGCCTCAACTTTACAATTTGGATTATGGAGATGAAAACTACAACCCTTAAAAAAATTCATGGATTTCTATATTGCATAACAAACTCCCCTTATGTCACAGGATAAAAGTATTCTAGAAAAATATTGCCGAGTCGTGAACCGAATTTCGTGTATTCCCACCAAAGAGTTCATATATCAAACAATGACATTGTACAGAAAACTAGATTTCTAAATTTTTAATGGATCTATCGATACTCTATTCGGAAATTGTCTTTTCAAATTTTTCTTTTGACCGCTGTTGCTATGCTATTTTCTTATTCTATAGCTCCGCTGCTCTGTTCCCTGTGCTGCTTTGTTCTCCTTTTTATATCCAGCAGCTCTGTTCTGCTGTTGTATCTGCTGTGTTCTTTCCCGTTTTATATTCGATAGAAAAATGCATACAATATTTTATTCTAGCAAGTTCTAGAATGTACCGTTTTTCAGCTGTTATCATAAACCAAAAACTCTTTAACAGTTCGTTTGCTTCTAGCAAAAGATAATCTTGAAAATTCTAATATAAGTTATTGGAGACATTAATGCTTTTACGGGAGGGACGGACGGAGGGAAGAGCAGCTTTGAAGGAAGTCAAGACTATTAATTTCAGCAGCCTACCTTAGGCTTAACTTCAGACATATCAATGACCTCCAAATTTTCTTTTAGACGTTCACAATCTTTCTTTTGACAATGTTTTTGTGAATATATTTTTGAGTTGCTCTCTTATAAGTGATATCAAGTGATTCTCAACCAGGTTTAGGGGCCACAAATGTATCAAATAAAAATTGTATCTACTCAATGTTGATTCATCATCTAATATAGAATAATGGGAGGATGACACAAATTTCGATTTGGATGATCAAGAGAAAGAAATTGATGATTCATGGCTTCTAGATTCACATCCATAAATTTCTATACATGTGTTGGCAGTGGTAACAACTTTAAAATTAATGCATGAAAAAGGGGTTTTTAAGAAACAACACCTCAACATTATTATTCCAGGAAACATTCATAACTTCATCGACTCTCAAGTGGTTAAGAAAGTAGACAATTTTGTGCACCCTTCTTCTAGTTTTGAGGTGATGATTGCCAATGGGGGAACATTATTGTGTAAAGGTAGGTGTCACAATGTTCACATTTTAGTGTGAGACTATAACCTTAGGACTAACATGTTTGCTTTACCCTTTGGTGGAAGTGATGTTGTTTTGGGAACACAATGGCCAAGAACCCTTAGACCTATTCTTTGGGATTTTTATAAGCTATGGATGCAGTAATCTAAAAATGGACATCAATATACACTAAAAGGCGTTATTCTTGGATTCACTAGTATTATCAACTCTCACCTAATTGATAAAATATATAAAAAATAGATCCCATGGAATAATTTCCCAACTCTTTTTTCTTCACACTAGATTCCCAACTAATTCTTGCCAACCATCAAACATGAAAAATATTTTGGTCAAACATGCAACAATTTTCTAGGAACCAATAGGGTTGTCGCCTCGCCACTCTAAATAACATCACATCCAAAATTTTCTAGGCATTTCACCCCTAATATTCATTCATACCAGTACCCCTTTCTTTGAAAGGTTGAGAATGAAAATATGGTTTAGAACCTCCTACAAGTAAGCATCATTTGACCCAACACTAGTTTATATTCCTCCCTAGTCTTACTCATTCATAAAAAATGTCACTTGATGACTCTCCACTTTATTTTGGGAACTAAACAAGCCCACCAATAAGGGAAAATTTATAATTATGGTAATAGATGAACTATATGGGGACAATTTTTTCTCCAAGTTGGACCTGCACTCAATCTTTCACCAAATCTGCATTCATGAAGAAGACATTCCCAAAATAACCTTTCATACACACAATGATCACAATTAGTTACTTATCATGCCATTCAAGGTTACCAATGCCCCTTCAAAATTTCAAGGCTTAATGAATAAAGTATTTTTCCCCTTTTTATAGATTCACATCTTGGTCTTCTTTGATGACATCCTCATATACAACAAAACTTTTGAGAATTACTTCAACCACCTCAATACTACCTTACAACTTCTTGCTAATAACCACTTATCATCAAAATGCTCAAAATGTTCTTTTGGGAAACAATAGGTCAAGTACCTAGGACATATTGTCTCATTTAATGGTGTTCATGTTGACCCTGCCAAAATTAAGGCTATGACAAACTAGTCAAAACCTAGAACACTCAAAACTCAACATGGATTTCTTCAATTGATAGGGTGCTACCATTTTTTTTTAAAATTATGATAAAATTGCATCCCTATTGACAAACATGATCAAGAAAGACTCATTTCTATGGTTGATAGCATATAAACAAGAATTTGATCACCTTAAACAAGAAATGTGCACCACGACCATATTAGTCATGCATGATTTATCCAAACAATTTGTTATTGAATGTGATGTTTGTGGCATGGGCCTTGGTGTTATGCTCGTTCAAGATAGACATCCCATTACCTTCACTAGCAAGGTCCTCATTTTGCACAATCTCATCTACATGATTCAGATGGTCACCTAGGTTATTGAGATGATCATCTGCATGTTTTAGATGATCGTAAAGGTTCTCTTGATGGTCATCAGAATGATTCAGATGGTTGTTTGGGTTATCCAGATGATCATCTGCATGTTTCAAATGGTTATTTAGGTTCTCTAAACTATCATCTTTACGCTTTAGCTAGACAATTGACTAGAGCCAATGGATGTGTCCACAATCCATACAAGCTTCGACACAATTGTAAATAATTAACTAGGGTGAAATGAATTATTAAATATTTTGTACCTATACTTTTTCTCTGATTGAAATAAAAAAATACTTTAATTTATTTATTTGATTTTTATAACCCCTAATTATTTCTAGCAAAATCCATCAAAACATGGCTAGACAATAGACTTAGTCGACAAGAGACAATAAATACAGTGCATTTTCGAGGATAGAATGACACATTTTATTGGTACTAGTGAAATTCCTATATAAATGGTAATTTATTTTCAACATGGGGTGAACCGACCCTAAAAATAACTTTTCATGTAAATAAAGTCAATTATGCCATGTTGTCAACCCTACCATATCATCAAAATCATATTCCTAAAAATGAAATATTCATACATTAATGAAAAGTCACCATTAAATTGTTTTCCTTATGTGTAGACTTTTTTTCACATCAATAACAAATTCATAATAATTCTTAAAAATTAAAAATATCTTCATACGAAATACCCAATCTTAATAATATTTTTTCTATTTAACTTAATCTTAAATAAAAATACACTATTAAATTTTATTATGAATAGATCCCTTCAAAACCTATATCTATATATATATAAATGAATGACTTCTTTTAAATTTACAACTAACCCCCTCTTAAGATGTAGACAAAATAATTCATGAGTACCTTTGAAAAAAATAATTCAAAAGTACCATTGCAAAAAAAATCTTTTCTCAATTCCAAAAAAACAACACACTTTTAAAAACCTTATACATTTCTAATTCCGCCGCTCCCCCATCAAAACCATGCCCAATCACCATCAACTTTAATCGTTTGAGTAGTAACAACGCCTCTTTCACTCTCATTCCATTAAAATATGATTAACACTAATTTAAAAAATATTAATAATAAATTAAAAATTTTAAAAAAATGAACTTAACTTCACGCATTAAATATTAATATAAAACTGCATAACTGTTGTGAACGAAGCTTTGCCCGATGATAGAATTTGACTTACTTCAAACTAAAGAGACAAGTGAAGAACGGGATAGTGAGGTGATCAATAGTTTTGTCTTTCATGATTTCATTGTTCATCTTTATCATTTCATTATTGTTCATAAATACATATTATTGTTTTCTTCCAATTACTATTTAGTATGAAAATATGGTATAATTGTTCTCTTAAACTACAACTCCAACATTTGGTGTGGGCGTTGCAATGTTCGATATGAATATAATCTTATTTGGGTTCCTTTTTAATGATATGAATATTGTAAAATGTTTTGAGTGAGTAATGTGAGAAAATACAACTTCAAATTACCAAAAATATTTTATATACCTTAATTTATATGAGAGGAGTTTATTATACTCTTTGATTACAAGAGTATTTTTTTAATTGATAATAGTTTATTATATAAAATTATTTTTATTATTTAATTTTTTTATGTTTTATTATTTATTAAAGAAAATTTGAGAAATGCATCATCAATTTATTTATATTGATAACCTCACATTTAATTATAATATTTTAAATTTCTAAGTTTGATAATTATCTCTTAATTTTATGTAATATAAAGTGTTTTATATTTTCTTTTTAATTTTTAAATGTATTTAAGCTTTAGATTTTAAATAATAATGTATTATTTCAAGTAAATTTTATGTATATATCTATATTATATATATTTTTATAATAAAGAATTATAATTACAGTATTTGATAAATTTATATTTTAATATAGTTTTTTACTTGAAAAACTTCTTGTATATATCAATGTTTTGTGTATTTAAGTACTGATCCTTCATTTTTAAGTTTTAATTTCTTAATTTTTTTATTTGATTGATTTTAGGGCTTATAAGTTCCCTTCTCAATATCAAAAAAGTATTAAAATTTTCAAATGGTCTAACTTGATAACATAATCATCAAGGTTTTTAACCAACCTATTGCCATATAAACTTATAAATCAAAGTTTATATATTCAAAATTTGTTGTATTACATCATATTGGCTTAGGCTAACATACAAAACTAACGTAACGCCACCAATCTGATAAAACAACAAAAAAGAGCCAACTACAAAGAACACCTACATTTAGTAGACCATTATAATTTTCACCTCCTTCCACACTATGTCCTCCACCTAACATGACCTCTGAAAAAAACTTTCTTCTACACGTAAGAAACCTAAACCAATTGATCCCAAGAACATTCACCCAACTTTGGCACACTCAGCTCCTTCTCTTTTTCTAATAGGGAAGTCTCAAAACTAACAGACTTCTAAAAAATAAACTTATTCTTATAGTTCCTTTGCACCTTTGCTCCTTAGAAACTAATTGTTGATCATTCTACCAAGGAGGTGCCTAAAAATGATCACGGTCTAAACCACATGTGAGCCATTTGAATGCCTTCAATCTACCTAGAGTCCTCTTTTTTGTAGGCTAATCTTTCAGCTACAGAATAATAATAAGTAAATCCTACAAGAAGGGCATAGACACACCCCTGGCTTCCTCTTCCCTACCTTCAATTGAGCACATTGCTTCAACATTGTGATCAAATTTAGCTAAGGAGATGAGTCTCTCTTCCAAAATTATGAACATAGATAGAGGCACAGAAACAAGGTCATCTTTCCTAGAAAATGGAAGATCTTGAAAAGAGCCTAAAGGAAGACTATCCAAAGCCAAAAGCAATTAAACCCTATACTCAAGCCAAACAAAAAGGTAGCTATCTCTTTAATCTACTCTCAATTAGACACCACCAAACATATATTACTTACATACAAGGCCACCAAATTTGAATTCACCTTAACTCTCATGCTCTCTGGTAACATCTCCACTCCTAGAATACTTTCCAATGCTTCAGCCACTTCTAGAATTGGCACCTAAAAAACACTCATGAGACATGTTCTAGAGACAATACTAGAAAAATCCATTTCTCCAGCTTTGGAATCATCAAAATCTAGTAGCCAAACTAGTAACTCAATAGATTCTAGCTCCATCAAAAAGAAAAAAGCCAGCCCAATGCCCAAAACTATTATGCCAAATTGTAGCGGCCACCTCTAAGATAAAATTTCCCCTGTATAACTTGCATGATCTGTAATGAAATCCCATAAAATCCTTGACCATTCTATAATTACTTTCATCAATGCACATCATCACCCTTCATAAGGCTAATGATTAACCTCGAAAAAACCCTCATCACCTTTTAACTCACCTATGAAAGAGAATAAACCCTTAAAGAGCCACAATTTCAACTCCAACATAATCTTGCCATCTATCCTTGGTATTATCAAGCCTAGTCTCCTCCTCTTGATCTATAACAACATTAACCAAGAAGTCTGCCTCTTTATTGCTTTCCCAAATGCAATGAAAACACCTCCAACTATGAAATAAGCTCAACTTAGACTACATTAGAGAGAATATTTTTCAATTTTCAGGATTTGGCTTTTTTCTAACAAAAGCTAAATTATGACTTGAGAATCACCTTCAATTTTTTAGATAAGTTGTTTCACATTCTAAGTCTAACTCAATCCCATCTACTGGCATTTGAGCTTCTGTCTCATTATCTATTCCATCTAGAAGCTTAAAATAAATAACTCTTATTAATGAACCACTATAATATTTTATTACACAACATGCAACTAAAACACCTAGATTACCCTAATAGGTCCCAACAAAATTTATCTTAAACTAGTCTAGTTGTGGAGGAATCCATACTTTCTCATCTCTATTTTTTATTTTATTCTTATCTATTATGGACCCATCATGGGGGCAAAGTATTGAGTACAAACATTTTTTAATTAGAATGCCCAAACTAGTGATGTATAGTATCCCTAGCCATGGACTGTGGACTTGCCTTATCACATTAAACACAAATTTCAAGAAACATGATGACTCCCATCACATTGAACGCTGACCTAGTAGCGTATTGCATTGTGGATACTTTTCACAAATAACTCACCATAGCTTAGTATGGAAATGATGTTAGAGAGTGGCCATCCTAAGGAATGAAACCTGAGACCTCCCACTTGTAACACTCAACTCACTCACCACTAAGCTATGAGCGTTGGGTATTATCTTTTACATTTAATTTTATTGAATAGATAAAATTATATTTTTAATTTTAATTTATTTTATTTATCAAATAATAAAATGTTTAATTAGATATTAATTCAATTTTGTTGGAGTTTTATATTTTTTATTATAATCATTCAGTTTTTAATAAATTATTCAATTTTTTAAATATTATTTATCAGACTTCTACTTTGAAAATAAGTCATAATATTAATTTCTCTCTCTCAAATAATACAATGTTTAATTATATTTTAATTCAATTTTGTTGAAACTTTTATTAGGTTTATCCCAAGGTATGATTAATTCACCATTTGAAAATAAATGTAATTGAGTAATATTTTATTATTCATGGTAGTTAGGATATTTAAATAATATTATTAAAACTTGTTATAGTTCATTTATATCTCGCATATAATATTAAGGAGGTTGCATAGCTTTTGGATCGAGATAAAATAATGCCTACCTTATTATATAGGGAATATTTTTTTGCATTAATATTTGTATAAATTTATAAGCATTGTAATACTTTCATTGAATGGAATGAATATAACTATTATTTATTCATAATATCTAATATCAAATCCACCATAGAGTTTTTTCACCTATAATAAATCCAAAAGAAGCCCGTGCACTCCATGGATACTTATTTTTTATACTTTTTCATATAATTTTATACAGTATGAGAAGTAGATAAGTAATAGGATGATGATTACAATTGGATATGGTCAATTACATAGTCCTTCACATTTCATAAGAATACTATCTCTTAAATACTTGGCCATACATCTCTTTAGAATCAAAACCATCTATGTGTCCTTTGCTACTTGAAAACCTATAAGGTGTAACAATTTGGTTTTTTGCCATAACTTGAAGACCATTTATCAAATGGTCTTGAAATTTTTATGAGATGTCTATAAATCATCTATGGAACTTCCCATAATAGGCTATACATTTTTGGAGTAAGTTGTACCATGATTTTGATGCCTACAAATAATGTATTTATAACATGTATAGGCATGTCGGTTTTTTGTAGTTCTAAGCCGTACATGTTGAAATTTTGAGTGCCTTTTTTTGAATCATGTTCTTTACTTCATGATAGTCCTTATAAATTTATTTTATACAATTAATAATGAATCCGTACAGTATTTTGGTATTCTCAAAGTTGATTGAATAAATTGCAATAATAGATTGTTAGTTTTTCTCCATTCTTGATCATAGAGAAGGAACTTCTCAAATTTGAGGACTGTCTAAGAATATTTGATTCATATCATCCTCCTCCAAGTCTTAAATATAGTTTTTCATAGTGATATACAACTATTTGGGTGCTACAAAGTTGGCCTAAAAATATAATTGTTAATGGAATAAAGGAAGATTAATGGGGAGCAAAGAAAATTGATTGACTTGTCAACCAAAGATGTCCAAGGTGAATTGCACATCATAAGGTGTGTTTTGAAATTCTATTTTATGCTTTTTACCTAAATTAAATTGAAATTAGTTGTAAAATTATCTCAAAACACCTATAGTCCAATTGGTAAGTTATTCTTTTATTAAAACTTTCTTTTACAAAAGGTGCAAAGGTTAATTCCTTCCATGTAGAAAGTCTAGTTATAACCCCCAAACCTATAATTTTGAATAAATTTGGAATCAAAACTCTTTTTATTTTTTTGGGGGGGTGATTGGGGGGGGAGGGGGGGGCGGGGGGCAGGAGGCGGGGAAGGAGGGGCGAGTTTAAAGAAAGGGAAATTGGCAATAGAGGCCAACAATAAAAATAATGTATAAAGGTTAATTTCATTAAAATTGCATAATAATCACAAGTTTTTAAAACTCGATCGTAGTGTTCAGTCATAGTTATGCATCTAACTCATGTTCAAGGGTAATTTCATTGCACTTGAGTTAAAACAATAATATTTAGGTGTCAAACCTTTAAATCATCAGGGAGAAATAATGCACATGCACTCATAGCTTTCCCTATATTTAACCATTAATTACAATTAAAAGGCATAAATCATGAAGGTGGAATTTTTAAGTATATAGCAAAGTTACACATGCATATGAGGAATTCCATTTAAGAATATATTAGTGTTTGGATGAATCCTTTTCAGTACTATCTAGGTACCAAGTATCAGACTCTTTCTCGTATGTTTAAGTCTTTTCCCTATAGCACTGGGTATATAGAAAGGGTGAGATTCTTCTTCTTATAGATGGGTATGAAGAAAGGGTGCACATAAAAAAATTCTAGTATATCAATCAAAAAATATATAGAAAGGGAAACCTATATGACTTGAGTGATAAAGAACCAATCCATCACCCATAATCTTGATAATAGTTGTACAAGGTCCAAAATTCTTTTTATACATCATATTCACAACTATTAAGAGGAGATAACTATTCTTCTTGGAATACAAAGCTTAGAACTCAACTAAAATATGAGTAAATTTAGCCTATTTTACATGGCTCATATACTCAACATACAATAGACATTGACCATCAATGTAAATATGACAAATCCAATTAGAGGATGAAGATAATAATATTCAAGATATCAGATTAAGTACAACCACACATCCATGAATCCAAAACCATCAAGAAAGCTTGGTACAATCTTCAAACTATATATGAATCCAAGAATGAGAGCATAATTTTGAATCTACTGAGTTAATTCCACTCTCTCAAATTGAGATATAGTGAAAAAGTGGAGGATTTCCATAGACATTTTAAAATGCTAAAGGCATCATTTCAATTCTTCAGTGAAATAATTTCAGATGATTATATTATACCCATTGTCTTGAGAGATCTACCACCCTTATACAGGATTTTTGTTACCACTTTAACTATCATAGAATAAAAACCAAGTTTTGAAAAACTTGTTAATATGTTGCAACAAGAAGAGCCTTTCATTACTCAAGAAGAACTAGAAGAACATGTTTTGGAT
Source organism: Torreya grandis (assembly GCA_037957365.1). Classification (NCBI taxonomy): domain Eukaryota; kingdom Viridiplantae; phylum Streptophyta; class Pinopsida; order Cupressales; family Taxaceae; genus Torreya; species Torreya grandis. The sequence goes on from JARHVA010000354.1 coordinate 3,946,232, forward strand.
TCTAATCAACAAAAAGGCATGAAACCATTCAAGTCTTCATCAAAATAGTATCCAAGGCAAAATTTACAAGGAGGGAAGTCACAAAAACAATGTCTCATTTTCGGTCTTCAGTGACATAAACTCAAATATTATTGGTATAATACCTTCAATAAAGGTTATTCTGGTGATTAGAAGTCCACTAACCAATAATCATCCCTTGTGACATCCAGTAAACCACAAAGATGGAAAAAGGGGACTTAGTAAAAGAAACACAAATAACAAGGTAATGTTATTGAATAAGAATAAAATGATGATGATGATGATGATGATGATGATGATGATGATGATGATGATGATGATGATGATAAATACTTCATGTACTTTTTTGATGTTCATTGAGAATCTTATTCATAAAGTGACATGGTATGTTGACTTAAGTGCAACCTGACATATGATAGGAATAAAAGATTAGTTTTCAACATTGAGGGACACACCTAGACAAAAATCATGTTTCATTGGGTAATGATACCTCATACAATGTCCAAGTAATTGGTAACATTTCCTTGCCTTTTGTCACACAAAACTATAGAATAATAAAGATTTTATATGTATCTATTTTAACTAAAAATCTATTATCAGTTAGTCAACTCTTGGGCCACAATTTGAAGATTGACTTTGATTGTAAAGGTGGAAAGAAAATATGTTTGATTAGAGATAAATCAAAGAACTCAAAAATTATTGGACAAGCATCCAATGTGAACCATATGTTTCAACTTGATTTCATTTAGAGAAACAATCAGGCACTCATAGTAAAAAACACAGACTCAGCACACTTGTGGCATAGAAGATTTGGTCACATAAATTTTAAATATCTTGACACACTCCACCATTATAACATGATAACAGGATTTCCACCTCTTAAAAAGGGTACATACAAATGTCATGATTTCTTAATAGGAAAGCAACATAGAGATCCATTTCAAAAAAGTACCTATAGATCACATGGTAAACTTGATCTAGTTCACACTGACCTGTGAAAACTAATGAAACCAAGCCATATTGGGTTTAATTATTTAATGCTTTTTGTTGATGATTTTTCCAAAAAAAGGTGGGTCTACTGTGCGAAAATAAAGAGTCAAACCTTTGAAACTTTCAAGAAATTCAAAGTGGTTGTTGAAATAAAATCTGGTCAAAAAGTAAAAACCCTTTGCTCAAATTGTGGGAGGGAATTCACTAGTAACAAATTCAAAGCATTTTTGTAATAAAATGACATTTGTCATCAAATGGCACCTCCACATACACCACAACAACATGTAGTTGCTAAAAGGAGGAATCGTACTATCATGGAAATTGCCTGATGTATGCTACATGATTCAAGTTTGACAAAGGCATTTTGGGTAGAAGTGGTTAAAACCATAGTCTATATACTCCATAGAGTTCCCACTGTAGATCTTGATGGGGTAACACCATAGGAAGTATGGTCAGGGAAAAAACTATCTATATCACATCTTCAAGTTTTTCAATGCCAAGTATGTACAATCCAAAATCATAACAGACTAAACTTGATATGAAAGCCAAAAAGAATGTATTCTTAGGGTAGAGTGAAAAATCACTCGCTTATAGACTCATGGATCCAAAAACTAGACAAATCTACACTAGAAGGGATGTTGATTTCTTTGACAAGACAAAAGTAGAAGATCCTTCTACAATCTTCCTTGATAAATCAATTATTCCTATAGAAAATACATAAGATGGAATACACCAGTAGATGATAATGATAATGGGAATAATGGTGAAGTTCAACCACCCACAAAGACTACTCAATGTATGCGTAAATGGTATACAAGTACACTAAGAGATGCTAAACTGGATGATGTTCTAGATACATCTATCACTAGACCAAGGACTTGTAGTATGGCTTGAGGAGAGGTCAATTTAGCATTAATGAGTATAGTTGTTGAATTTGTCAATCTCTTTACATTTTAATATACCGTATAGTTGAAAACTTGAAAAGATTTCATGGATACAAAATATAATTTGCGGATGAAGAATAAAGCATGGTACCTTGTAGACCTTCCACCAGAGAAGAATCTAATCAAATGCAAACAGATATTCAAGACAAATTACAAGTAAGATGTATGTCTCAATAATTACAAGGCAAGATTGGTTGTAAAGGGGTGTGCTTAGAGAGAAGGAATCAACTATGAGGAGATGTTTACTCCCATAGTTAAGATCAAAATAATCAGGGTGATTTTTTCTCTAGCTGCATAATTTGGTTGGAAATTCTATCAAATGGATGTCAAAGTGTCTTTCTTAATAGAGACTTCAAGGAAGAAGTCTACATGATTCAAACAAAAGGTTTTATAATTCCAAGAAAAGAAGATACGGTTTGTAGACTTATAAAATCAATGTATGATCTAAAACAGGATCATAAGACATGGTATATCAAAATTGATGAGCATCTCTCGAAACATATATTCAAAAAGAGTCCATACGATCCCAATCTCTATCTCAAACAACAAGGGGGGGAGATAGTAATTATCATTGTATATGTTAATGATCTAATCATCACTGAAAGTTCAGTGAAGATGATTGAGTCAATAAATAAATATCTAAATCGATCATTTGACATGATATATCTTAGGCTTGTGCATTATTATCTTGGTTTAGAAGTTTAACAAAGAGAAAATCACATTTTTGTATCTCGGCTCAAATATACCATGAAAATGCTTGACAAATTTCACATGATGGATAGAAAACTAATTGCCACACTAATGGAGATAAAACTTCAGTTGTCTCGAGGAGATCCATCACCACAGGTAAATGCAATTCTATACTGGCAGTTGATAGGGAGTCTCATTTACTTGACTTATACTAGACCAGACATCAGTGATGCTATCAATTATCTCTTAAGGTTCATGAAAGATCCCAAGGTCAGTCACAAGAATACAAAAAAGTGGGTATTGAGGTACATAAGAGGAACTATGGATTTTGGCCTAGAATACAAGAAAAATGACAACTTCTTCTTGATAGGACACTCGGATTCAAATCATGTAGGGAACATTGATGACATAATATCTACTTTAGGATTTGTATTCTTTTTGGGATCTCAATCAATATAATGGGAGAGTAAGAAGCAAACTTGTGTTTCAAGATCCTCCACAGAGTCATAATATCATGCCATAAGAGGAGCTATTTATGAAGCGATCTGGCTCATATGTATACTTGAAAGATTTGGGATACCAAAAAATCAACCAATAATTCTTCATGTAGAGAATGAAGGAGTAGTGAACCTTGTTTGTAATCTTGTATTTCATGAACGTATTAAATACATTGAGGTGTAAGTACATTTTATTTGCGAACATGTTCAAAACAATAACATCCAACTCTAATATTCCCCGACAAATCAAAAACATATAAATGTTTTCATTAAAGCACTTGTGCAAAAAAAATTTGAGGCTTTAGAGAATCTCTCTTGTTCATTTGAGACAATGTTGAACTAAGGGGTGGAATATTAGGTTTATCCTAAGAGGTGATTAATTCACCATTTGAAAATAATTGTAATTGAGTAATATTTTATTACTCATGGTAGTTATGATATTTAAATAAAATTATTTGAACTTTATATAGTTCATTTATATCTCTCGTATAATATTAAGGAGTTTGTATAGCTTTTAGATCGGAATAAGATAATGCTTACCCTATTATATAAAGAATATTTTTGGTATTAATATTTATATAAATTCATAAATTTTGTAATATTTTTATTGATTGGAATGAATATAACTATTATTCCTTCTAATTAATTTGTTTTATTTAGTATAAATATTCGTAATTTAATATTTATTTGGTTTGTAAATTTAAAATTTACTTTCCAATTTCAATAAAAATGAAAATTTAAATATAATCTAATTTTTTTTAAATATGATTTAAAAATTTAAATACAATCTAATTTTTAAATATGTCAAAATTATTTTCCCAATAAAACTTACTAAAAAATAAGAACTTCTTACCTAAATAAAACTTTAACCTTTTACTTTATTTTATGGACTTAGGAAATGTGAAAAAGAAGCCTATGTAACCTGGGTAAGGTATATATTAATTTAATTTATAAGTATGATAAGCTTATTATTTAAAAGACGGAGGGGGGTCGAATTAATTTGCATGAAATGGAAAATGGGCGACATAATTCACTACAGAATTTTTGCTTTCAAGTCAGCTTAAGTCGCGACTCGCGTTAACTTACATAAATCTCATCGTTAGAGTCGCAATTAAAATTAAAGGTTTCTAATATGAGTTTAATGTAGAATTTAAATTACAGAAAACTAAATGTCATCGTTAGAGTCTATAGAATTAAAATTAAAGGTTTTAATATAAGTTTAGTCTTAGATTTAAATTACATATATAAAATATTAGAGTAAAGATTTTATAAAATGGGGTTAATTTATTTCAATGCCATTTTCTAATGTTGTCTTAAGTTAAGATATCTTAAATTTATTCTGAGGGTTTCAGCCTTGGATAATTTTGGTTTAATTGGTTGGGGCTTTTAGTTTGATCATTTTTTTGTCCTTAGTTTCTAGAGATTAACCCATGGAAGGAAGTAGATTTATATGCTTGGTTTCAGTATATTTGGGTTTGATTGAAGTATGGAAGACAGTCAAAAGTAGGAATAATGATAGTCATATTTGTAGCTCTCCGTCTAAGATTTTTAATTCTCTATTCAGGATTTTGAAGGTTATAGTAAAGTTATTATGTGTTTTTAGTTTTTACCTAATGTTTTTAAAGATGAAGTATTGGGAATACTATCATTTTATTTGTTTTGGTATGGTTAATATATCTTAACATGTTTAAATGTTAAGCCAGACCAGTTTTATTATATTGCTTTATTATGTTAAAAGAGTCAGGACCCGTGTGTGTTAAAAGAGCCAGGACCCGTGTGTGTATATATATATATATATAACTTTTATGTTTTTGGTAAAGTGGGGTTGTAAAGTGACAGTGCGCAAATCAACAATCGTACAGGGTACTTGAAACCCATGAATGCTTATCTGATCTTAAATTTTTTTCATGAGTAATTAAGCAACAATATTCTATTTTTTTTTGTAGAGGTGATGGTGGAAAATGAGGTTTTGTGTTTCTTCATATGACATGGTAATGAATTGTATCAAGAGGAGACGTTCTATTTCACAATGAGTTTGAGCAATGGCAAAGTGGTGGGGGAGGGCAAGGCCATACAGAACATGAAAATGGTAAAATATTTTGAGGTGTGTTGGGTGGTGATGGTGACAAGAAATGATAGGGTATTTCAAGTGATCGACTTAAATAAGCTTGAGAAAATATTCATGCAAAATTCAATGACATGTCACTTTATCAATGCAATTTGTAGCTTCTATTGAACTATTTTAGTTACCCATTACATGATTGAAATAAGTGTCATCTCAATGCAAATAGATGTAAGATATCCAACATTTCCTCTAAAAACATAGAGAATGTACCACATGTTAATTTAAAAGAGTCTACAACTAATTAGATGATTTTTTGTCTGTTTTAACTATATCAAACCAAATTTAGGATTTTAAAACTAGTTAGATGAGAAATGGAAAGGCTTCCTCAATGAAATATGCCTCCTATATAATCTAATTGATGAATGCATGATTCCATATGCATATAGATACATGGATACATACATTTCCAAGTTTGTTTGATTCTTATTCTTAATCTCAACATGGCAGTTTGTATTCATAGATTTTATGCAATTAGTAATTAGTTGCAGACATTTGGGATTTTGTGATTGTAGAAATTTTTGTGGCCTTGGGCCTAATAACTCATGTGTAAGGATTATTTATTGAATAATCGAAACTTTGCTACTGTGGATTGGCATCTGCCTACGATTGCTCATCAGATTCTTTAGTTATGTACCTCGTTGGAATCTATGACCTTTATGCATATTCCCCATGAATGGAACAAGGTAGCCGATTGTTTGGCTAAATGGGCCTCCGAACTTGGAACGCCGTGGAGCATTTTGGATTATACCATGCTTCCCTTGAACTTATCGCAAAAGCTAGATCAACTTGTTGACCAGGATAAAAATCTGTAATTGTCCGGTTTCTGGGTTCATTTTTCAATAAATTTTTACCCCTTTTAGTTTTTAAAAACAACTCATGTGTAAGGATTATATTCTAATTAAATTCTCTAATGACATTTTCTCAAGGTGTGTTTTCATACCTAATACTTTTTTAATTGAACATGGATATATATTTTTAAATCCTAGGAAATATCATTATATGTTTTTAATCAAAAAATAAATATTTTTTATATATAATATTCTAAAGAACATCATATTGCACTATATATATATTTGTTAAAATTTATTATCTAGTTTTTATACTTTATGTCATTAAAGTATTTTCTAAAAAAATAAAAGCTACATAGTGGCATGTCCCTGTCGATGGGTTAACAGAACATTGAATCAAGTAGGAACAATAGGCTCTCTATGCATACATGTTGCCTTGTCAACGCCATTGTTTTTTGTTTGCATATGATAAGATTTTGAGTTGGGATTATAAGTGTGCATAGAACTTGAAACAAAGGTATTGTATTAACCAAGCAATCAAAAATGGTACAAATACCTCGAATGGTGATTTTTTAAAAATTTAGTACCAATCATCTTCATTTTATTTTGTTTACAATAAATATTTCAAATCCATCAATATCCTTTTTTTAAATTTTGCCTTAAATTTAATAATTTTTCTAAAACAAAAAAAAAAATGTTTTACCAAAATTTCCCCAATTTTACATTTCTTTTCTTCCCTTTTAATTTTTTTTAATTTACTTTTTATTTTATTGAATTTTTTTTATTCATCTATTTTTTAATTTTCCCTAAATTAACCTAGTTTTTTATATTTTTTCAAATTCGAAAATAAATTTTAAATTACACTAATTTCTCCAAATTTTCTAAATTATCAAATTTTTCAAAATTATCAAAATTTCATTAATTTAACTTAATTTATCAAAAACTCCATAAATTTTATTAAGTTTATAAAATTTTCCCTCGATTTTATCCAAATTTTAATAAATTTCATTAATTTCTTGAATTCTTCCTCAATTTCTTTAATTTTTATTTGTTTTAATTTATCCTAAATTTTTAAAGTTACCTTTAATTTTTTTTAAGTGTGTAATTTAGCCTAATTTGCTTATAAATTGTTAAATTTTTCTAATTTTCTATATTTTTAAATTTCCCTAAATTTATTTTAATATTCCTTTTTTTTTTAAAATTTTTCACTGATGTACCATATTTTTATGAATTTACATATAATTTTCTCTATTTAAAAAAATAAATAAATAAACTTACTTCAAATTATCCTTATGTTTCTAAACATTTAGATTTTTTTTTAAATTTATCAAAATTAATCTAACTTGTAAAATTTTGATTAATTTAATGTAATTTATTGATTTTTCCTTAAATTTTGAAAAAATAAAGTAATTTATCCTAAAATTGCAATTTATTTTTATTTTTAATTTAACCTTATTTGTGAATTTGTCTGTACTTTCACCAATTTTCCTTTTTTTTTTTCATTTTTTAAACATATTCTTCAATTTGAAAAGTTCATTAATTTTTATTTATTTTTTAATATTTCATAAATTATTATGATTTAACTTAATTTTTATTTTAATAAAGATAAATATGTGGATTTTGAAAATACTCTAGAACATTTTAGCTTAACAAAATTTATAATAAAGCCTAAACAAAAACAAACTTCCATCAAGCCTACAACCACTAAGCCACCACACTACAATGAACATTAGTGAACCTTCAACAAAAGGTGCCCAACATACAACAAAACATAATGTATTGTCAAACCTGCCAAGTATTTCTCAATTACCATCACATCCCATACATTAAAAAGTCCACATACAAACCGTTGTCCGTCAAGATTAACCATACAATGATTGTGCCCCACCTCTACTAGTTTTTTATGGGAGCAGAGAATCATGTTTGTTAGTTCAATGACCCTTTTACGTTGTCTTTTTTTCTTCTTATGCACAACGGTTCAATCCTACCTATCTTCTAAAGTCCTTGATTCTAGATATATAGTGATGGATACATCAACTGTTTTAATGTGTTGGAAAACATCATTTGAAATAGGAGTTATTTTACCTTTAGTTAGAATAGTATTTAATTCCTCCTTGGCTACTTCCACCTTGTGTTCCCTCATCTTAGTATTATCATTTTTGAGATCTCTAGATTTGGAAATCAACTTTCGAGTTTAGGATCTTTTTATTTGATATTTGGGCATATGAAGTTGATTTCGTTGCTTCACTCTCAGGGAATTCAGAGATATCATCTTAAGCTCTTTTTATTCTTAGAAGATTGGGAAGGACATATTTATACCAACATGTCTCAAGATTTCATTTAGAACTTCAACATGACCCCAAATAACCTATTTTAAAGCACCTTGATATCGAAAGAGTAAACCCTCATAATCAAGAGATTAAGTCCAAAAACAATCCTCAACTTTCAAATCCATTTTAATTACCTTTTTTGAATTTTAAATAATTTAACTTATTTGTTTATTCACCTTGAGTTGCTCTAATTTTTAGAATTCACCCTAAGTTTTCCAAGTCCTAAATTCTAAATTCAATGCCTTTTAAATAAATGAGAAAAAAAAATCAAAACAATATGTTTCTTTAATGTGTCTAGAAAAATTGAATTTGATGCCAAGAAATAACAATTAATTTACAATAGTTTATAGACGTTTATTAAATAAGTGCCAAATATTTTTTAAATGAGGCCTCAATTTATTTATACATGAATCTAATTGGGTAATTTCTTACACCACCAATATAATATGAAAATGCATTGACCATAAGGAGAGATTTGATTTTTAAATTTAACCATTATTGAAAGTGGGTTGGTTCCTACCAAATCAAGTCAGTTGAATAAAAATACTAACCAAAACCGATGGAACCAACCTATGTATAAGTGGACTAAACTAAAGGTTTGGATATGTTTGTGTAGGATATTAAATAGATGTCAAACATATAATGAGGTTCATGTAGGTGTGTAATAGTTGAACGGAATGAACAAGATCATTAGACAACATGTGTGAGAGAATAGTGCATTAGACATTTTTGTGTGTTCAAGACATGCATGGTAAATGTGTTTCAAGATTTTCATTTTCAAGTACCAAAGACCATATTTTAGTATCTACACATATTTATTTTAAATACTTAAATGTATTTACTTCATCGAAGATGAAGCTAACAAATGAAGTCAAGATTAGGCAAATGATAAAATTTTAAGGTGAATAATGTTACCATAGAAACCCTCAACGTGATGCCCCTGTCGGCCAAAAAATGTGCCCGTAGTTTCTATGTAGTGCTCAGCTTGTTGTTGGTGTAGGATATTTATTATTATATTTATTTATTAAGTAGATATTCCATATACATGTAACTTCATCTTACGTTGGTGTCATAAGAGATTAAGTGGGTGAGAGGGTGAGTACCACTTAGAGTTCAATTGAGTGCCAATATGAGTTCCCTTATGAGTTGCACAATGAGTTACACTTAGTTTAACTGTAAGTTCTCCTCTTAGTTAACCCCCCCTACTTCTTTATATTTATCTTCACCAAGGATTGTAATAGAGCAGATAATTGGTAAGGAAGGTAGTTTAATACCTCAGGGACTTATTGCACATCTTCTGACATATTTCTGAATACAAGCAGGGTCGTTTTTGTAGAATTCTTTATGTGCTCACTCTACCAAAAGATCACCTATTGGCCTACTTTGACATGGTATTAGAGCATTAAGTTATGGTAATCAACATCGATTTATCTATTTGATTTTTATTTTTTGTATTCTCTTAGAATTGATTAAGAGGAATTTGTGTATTGCTTAGAATTAGCATTTTCATGTTGTTTGCATTGGCGTACAAGGGTTTGTTTCATATCTGAAACTCATACATGCTGTCGAAAGTTGGAGACAATAGGGATTATTGGTTTGTTGGTGTCATTCCCGCATTGCTTTCTTCAACCAAGCATCGCCATACAGATATGGTGATTTCTTAGTCACTCCCGAATCATTAGTTTTACCACGCCCATAGATCAGAAGGAAGGCTCTCACCACTAGGCCGATTGCTCCCTCTCGCCGCTGGAACGTACTCAATCCTCTTCTGCTGCCTCTTCCTTCTTTTGGATCCTTGGGCTTTGTAGGGCAGATGAGAGTTACTGTCATTGCCGATGGCCTAAGATAAGGTTGAAGAAGAGCCATTGCATAATTTTACAGCTCCGTCTTGATGGGTTTGGAACCCAGGACTCCATTGCCTCAGGTGCTATTGGGCTATTGCCTTTTTCTTCCATCATTTCCCCAAGATTCTATGTCGAAGATCCCTATAATAATTATCTGCATCGAAGATTTTTATAATAATTTTTAGAGGGATGGGGTCAAATTCTATAATAAAGATCGAAGACGACGTGGCCTGCAGTTCAATGCTCTCAATGAGGCAGATCTGAGCATGCTGAAATTAGTATTACTATGAAACGCGTTGCACACATCCAATAGATCCCTGAAAGCTAGCGTAGTGGTCCCCATAAAATTATGGAACACCATAGAAGAAGAGTGAAAAGCATTAAAAGTCAACCCTGGATCGACTCCGGCAGGCCCAAACTGTAAATTGTAGAGATTCATCCTGTTGTACCTCCCTTGGTATCGAAGGCCATGAGAAGTGTGTACACCATGCTTGGAGAGGTTATGGGGTTGTAGCTTCTTCAAAATAACTCCCATGTTAGTAAAGATTATAACAGTTTAGATAGATTGTATCTTCATTTACTTGAGGTTGGAGGATACACGGACGTTATAGGACATTTGACATTTTTTTTGAGTCATTTACGATGGAGTCACATCAATTGCTATGGTGGAAAATTTTGGTGTGTTTACATTAGGTTTTTACAGTGTTTTTTTTTAAAAGTTACTGAGCACTATTTTCCAGTTTGATACCTCCTAAAAAAGAATGTTGTGGGGAGAAAAATCACTAAAGTAGCACTTGGTTCTTAGAAAAAGTTTTATGATAATCTGAGAAACCACCAAAGTGCAGTAGAAACCTCCTGCAGCCCTCTAGGTTCATGGTCAATCTGTAGCAGAAAACCATATGGGTTTGTGGTAAACATCGTAATTTAAGAAACCACTGAAATTGTTAGCAAAGAGAAGTGTTCCTGACATTTCTAGGTTTTTGGTAATCTTGCAAAGAAAAATCAAGGTGACCCCAAGACCTTGAAGTCACAAAGATGGCATGCCACCTCAGAAAGTGAGTAGGCTATGTAGAGAGTGTAAATTTGTTTAGAGTGTTTGTAATAAAGGGGGGACCATTATTGGAAAATATGATGTAGAAACAATGTAATAATAGGAGGAATGTTGAAAAATTTTGGTATTACATTGTTTAGTTTGTAATTATGCAACATCGGTTACATGTGTTTGTTAGGTGATTAGGTGGCATAACAGTTAGCAATCAATTGGTAGTTATAGCTTTGGTAACTATCTGAACCGATTTTATTGTGTACATAAACACTTATTGTTATTGAATAAATCGATTAAAGAATTCCGCTCCATCATAACATTCTACATTCTATTTTACATCAGATATTAATTCTATAAAAATTAGAGAGTCTAGATTTACATATTTAAAGTATCTTAAAATATTAAAAAATAGAAATTTCATTGAAGAAGGAAAATGGGAAAAAAGGAGATTTAGTTAACGCTGATGAGGAAGGGAATAAAGGGGAAAAAAAAAAGAATTAAGAAAATGAAAATATTTAATAAGGAGAGAAAACAAAAAGAAAGGATTAAAATTATAAAAAATTAGAAAAAAAAAGTTTAATATATTATAAAAAATAAAAAATCTAAAGCTAGGAAAAGGCACGCCACTTTATTAAAGAATGAATTTTTTAAAAGGAAAAAATATCATATGAGTTTTTGGGTGTTAGAAATAAGGAGGGCTTAAGGAAAAGAAAGGAAGGAGAAAAAGGAGATTAATAGTTAAATTTGGTAGGTAGGTAATGTTTTCAATGTTTAGAATATATTTGTAAGAAAATTTTGGTTGATTCTATCTTGTGAATGTTTATATGTTTTTCTTCATAACTCAAAGATACATGTATATAGGTTTATAACAACTGTGTTATAATGGAATATTAAATTCTATATTATATATCTTATGGATATGAAAGCTAAGGAATAACATAGTTATATTATATCATAATTATTAATAGGGAATAATATCATAGTTATAATGTTTATACCATTTATAAAAACCATAAACTCGGTATATGATATGTTGTGATTAAATATGATAATTGATAATTGTATGATGTTAATTTCTCCCTAATCATTAATATCATAATTATATCTATGTATGGTGTTATATCCAGGAATATACATATATTATTAGGAATATTATATTCATAACTGATATCAAAGCTTATTAAAACTGTGCTATATAAATCTTAAGCTTAGTATTAGGATATCAAAGCATACTAATGTATCTACTACTATATAAGTTAGAGTTGCAGAATTATATGGATAAAAATTTACAGCTAATGTCTGTGTTGACTTTTTACATATGTTTTATTATGTGACAGCTAAAAACAAGACCTTGATTGATAACAAGAAATTAAGACATTTTAGGTCAGTCTGTGTAAATAGTTGGGCATGGGGACATTGAATGTCAGTCCTACATATTATAATGGTTATATAAAACTCAGTTTTTAGGTGTGTTGTAGCACTAAAATCAGTTTGCTATATAAGTACCCGGTCAAGATCTATGAGGTATTTCGGTCTGTAATGGAATTATTAAATTAGTCTTTAGTATATGCTAAGGAGCTATGTATAAATTCATAGTTATGTAGATCCTAAGGAGCTATGTATAAATTCATAGTTATGTAGATCCTTGATGCTAGATCATTGTTGGGGAATATTTAACTTAGCCCAATCTATGATAAAAATCATTACATGCCTCTAACGCCTCCATTAATCAAAGCAAACAACAATAGTAGACTAGGACAATTTTTCAACCTTATAATTAATTTAAGTGATTTAGTATGATATCACGGTAAAAAATATAAGTGAATCTCTGTATATCTATAAGGCATCACTGGGTGTTGTCTTAGAAAATAAAAGACTTCACTGAAACTCCCTTTCCTTAATTAATAGAATTTTTAACTACATAGTATACAAGGTGTCACCTCTTTTGGTGGAGCTATCAAAATTTGCAAATACAACGAATTGATTTGGTAATATTCAGCCAAATAAGGTAAATCGATTTGCTGGAATTAAATATTGTGGTTACTAAATAAGTATGTATCTGATCCATAAATTAAAATGCTTTATTAAACCTTTGCGATAAATAAATTCAACTTGGTTAAATATAGTTAATTTTAACATTTAACCATCTTATCAAGGATTTAGATTTAAAAAAGGGAGTTATAGCCAATCATTGCAATTAGCATGGTGTTGCCATAAAGTTTAAACGCATATTGTGGCAAAAGTTCTATATTCCTAATCCAATAAAGATATAGTATTATCATGCTCATAAAAATAGGGAGCTTATTATTTAATATATAATATAAGTAATCCCAACATGGTGTATAACAGATTTTACACAAGATATATGTATAATTGTTTATATTTATGAATAGGGATGTAAACTCGTAAATACGTAGTTTTATTTATGCTTAAGGATGTGCTTGTAAAGATGATTCAATAATGATATGATTATTTTTGGAATGATTGTAAGCATATAGCATTGTATTATTTATTCTACCATTGTAAACATTTAAACTAGAACATGGGAACTCTTGTAGAGATTTCTAGTTATCTAGGTTAGGTGTTAACTCCTTTTCATTATGTAGATAGTTGAATAAACTCATTAGATTGTCTTTTGGAAAAAGTTTAATCGTAGGTGTTATTTAAGACTAATATATCAAAAATATTTTAAAAAAATATTAAAGATAGCAAGCAGAGGGTAGAAAACTCATCAAAGTGTTTATCATGATAGGTATGGGTAGTTTATCATAATATAAATTGAGAGTTAAAAGTATGAGATATAAAACTAACAATAGAGTAAGTTATATGTTATTAAATGCATAAATTTAAGGTGAATATATTTAATAGCGTATTTAAAACATAGAGGTATATTCTTGTAGTTTTAGACCTCAGGGGGAGTATTAACTGAATTAAAAGAATTACTTAAGTGAATGCTTGCTTATGAACCTCTAAATGTTTTACCAATACTAGACTGGGCTTTTTATGTTTTGAAAAAAATAATGTTTTGGATATTCTAGCTATTATAAACAAAAGTGTGTTTTCCATGTACTATGACTATTTTATTATCTTAATTTTGAAGCATAGTAGTTTTGCTTAAAAATGTTAAATCATGGTTTAGTAATTACATAACATTACAGCCCCTGCGTGTGGAGCATATTTTGGTGTAAAAATGTTCATATATAGGGATTAACCTATAGTTGAATAGATAATTTGAGTAAATCATTAATTTTTTAAGAATATGAGAATATAACCTTTGAAACATTCTCTTAGAAACAAAATCAATTGTGAAAATGAAACATCATAACAAGTTTATAAGTCCTCTATATCTCTATACATGATTGATTGACTGTTTGTTATATATATTCTGCATTGAATACTTGAATTCATTACATGTTATGAGGTTGTTAATATGTATAAATGTTTGGATATATTTAACATATAAAGGTACATCGTGATGCATTCTAATTAATTATATTTTCTTAAATACTAGTATGCAGTTTAGACTTACGATATACTCGGGGGGTATAACCCATACTTGCTTAATTGCTATTATGTATGTATGTCACTTGATTCTTGAAATCGTAATTTTGGGTTGTGTGTTTTTATGTAGTTGAGAATCTATGATAGTATGGGATATCATAAAGTACTACAGTTTAAATGTATGTTATACCTGCATGGTACATACCATAATTATTATTCCCAAACTCACTTCTATATTTGATTGGTTATATGCTTTCATGACTATTTATCACTATGAGTAGTGTGTGTTTTGAGATATTTAGCAGAACTTGTATATGCAAGCATACAACCTTGAAAGTTTAGTATTTATTAAATTAGTATATTATTGTGTTTCATGGGAACTGTGACTTGATTTTTTAACACTAAATGCTTAAATGGAAGCTCATATTTCCATGTATATAAGACTACTTTGTGTGACTAATTATGAAAAACTAGTAGTTCTATTTTAAAACACTAGACTATGGTACTATGGGTTTTCATAAGGTGTATCATATTTGAAAACTATTGTAGTAGTAAAAATATGTAGTTAAATATCTAATTACTTAGATGATATAAACTGTAGTAATTATTTCTATTAAGGAATAGAATATAATGTAAGATTCATTTATATGTCTGATCAAATAAATGTATGTTTTGATTACTCCGTTTGGCATGTTATATATTATGTTTGCAAATATGAAGTAAATTAAATGAAACATGTGGTTGAATTGTATTCAACTAATCTGAATTTTTGATAAAGAATAAGGAGTGGACTTCATTGGCTTACTGGTGTCACAATGACAGATGAAGGTAGTCCGATCAAATAGTGTGTATAAATTTGATTGATCTAGATCATTATTATTTATTATATATAAATATTTGGGATAAAATATGTGTAGTAAAATAATTTCATTTCATGAGTGTCATTCAAATGTTTGTTCAATATCTTGCAATAAAATAGATTTTTATGATACATTGCATATTTAGTTTAGAATCATACATCACACATGTACTTGTTTGTCTCTCTAGATTTTCATATTGTTACTATCTACTCATCCATGAAGGGAGAACTATTTTATGATGGTATTAGTGTACAATATTGTTAGTCCATGATTGATGTGGAAAATCACTCAGATGATGCTCTCCCTCCCGATAGTAGTATTACTTATCGAGATGACATTTGAGATTGTCACAGATACTTGAATTTGAGAACTATGCTTTAGGAAGCCATGTATCTGATAAGTACATTGTATTATTTTGTATTTATTCTTTAATAAATTCATGAGATTTTTAATTATAATTGTTATTGTATATTGACAGCAATGGTTGTAGACCTGTATCAATTGTGATTGAGTTAATGTGATTACTTTCTATATTTGCATTATGAGCTATACTCTCATGAAATTAGAGATCAGTGATATGTGATGTATTATTCTTGTTTTTATTAACTCACCTCGAGTATTTATTATGTTCTCTATAGTTTCTCATGTTGTAATATATTATTGATATATTTGTTGTATTAAAAAAACAAAAATCATGTATTTATATGTTTAACCCAGCAGGGTTGTTACAGTATATCAGTAGCCAAATAAATTTGATTGTATCAAGTCTTGTAACTGAAGTGAATTTTTTGGAATAATCTACTCTAGGTATTTTTTCAAATCCCTTGACAACTAGTCTTGACTTATGTCTTTTCACAAAACCATCGGCATGATATTTCACCCTATAAATCCATTTGACACCAATCACCCTTTTATCTTTTGGAAGTTTTACTAATTTCCATGTATTATTTTTATTTATTTCTTGCATATGATCATTCATAATATCAATTCATATTTTTTATTTCACTTCTTCTTCATATATAGAGGGTTCAACTCGAATTGTACTAAGCAAAGCAAAATTAAGAATTGGATTCACATTACTCCTTTGATAAATATCATTTAAACTCCGTACCTTTCTTGAAGAGTTTGGACTTGATGTTGGACTTAAAATACCACATGAAGGTGTGCTAGTAGATGAACTTGGTGAACCTGACCTTGGAGAGATCAAACTTGAGATACTATTGGGGCTTGAACTTCTACTTAAGCTTGTGGGGAGAGGAAGAACACTTCCATCTTCTATGTCCATTTTCATTGGTGGTGGTTTTTATTGTGCACCTTTTTTCCATTGGCATTCTCCCCATTCATCAAAAACCACATCCTGAATAACAATCCATTTCTTTGTGTCAGGATTATAGAATATGTATCTATTAATTGCATCATAATATCCCTTAAAAATACAATGTTGGGATTTTTCATCCAACTTCTTCCACTTCTGAACTAGAATATGAACATATGCAGTATAACCAAATACACATAGACAAGCCACTAAATTCTTGTGACCACTCCAAGCTTCCTTTTGAGTAATATTGTGATTTGATTTTAAGGGGCTTTGATTCAATATGTATGATTTTGTTTCCACTGCATCTCCCCAATAACAATTTGAAATATTTTTTGACTTCAACATACTTCGCGCCATTTCAATAATGGTATGGTTATTTTTTTCTACAACACCACTTTATTGGGGGTATAGGTTTTAGTAAGATGTCTCTTGATGCCATTTTTGTTACAAAAATTTAAAAAAATTGAAGTGAATTCTCCCCCTCAATCTGTTCTGAGTATTTTGAGATAATACTCTATAATACTCAAAGATTCATCTTGCATAGCATCATAAATGTCAGCGTGCACAAGATCTAGAGGAGATATTACTCTCCAAGATTTGTTCGCTAGAAAATTATCTCGATATTGTTTTCCAAGTGCACACCATGAACAAACTTCTTCTTTTACCTGAATTATTGGAATTTTTCTCACCATATTCTTAGTTTTGAATTAAATTTAATCTTTGAAAATTCAGATGACCATAACATTGATGCCATAGCCATGAATCATTTATGGTTTTTTGAAGGCATACATAGTAACAAAATGTAATTTGAGAGTAAATAACCTATTCTTTATCATAGGAACCTTTGCTACAAGATGATAATTAGTTGATTTATAAAATATTTTGAAGCAATTATCTTCAGACACAATTTTATAATTTTGTGCTAAAGCTTCCCAATACTTAAAAGGTTAGGCTATAATTTGGGCACATGCAAAGTATCATGAATATAATTAGTTTATTCTTGATTAGTTTTTACAGTAAGGGTACCTTTTCCCATCATATCAACCTCTTTATCATCATCAAATTTTACTTGACTTCTTACAAATGCATCTAATTTGACAAAGTGATCATATTTAAATGTCATATGATTAGAGCAGCCATTATCTAAGAACCACACATGTTTTTAATTTTATTTCACCAAACTACATGTGAATAATGTGGAGTGCCTGGGATCTTCAAAATACTCTTCAGTAGAGTTGGCTCTTGACTTGTTCAAGTTAGATTTATTCTTTCTACACTCAAATTCATAATGTCCATAACATTCACAATATTTGCATTGGATGCTTCTCCGATCCTCAAAACTTTTGCCTCTTTCTATATTAATGCTTCTTTCCCTTCCTTTACCATGTATTCTATTATTAGAAGGCTCCCCTTGAAATTTATTTGTTTCAAAAAAAGGAGTTATAGATTTTTCTTCAACATTCACTGTAAACTGGAAAGCTTGCACTAAACTCTCTATAGAACAATACATATGCTCCTCATGAGAATGTAAAGAACCAACTGACTTTGCAACTTTGAAGGTGGTGATATTTTTGCTTTCTTCAATGGCTATCACCACTGGATCAAATTTAGGAAGAAGAGATCTCAACATCTTTCCTACAATTTTTTATTTTGTAATTGCTTCCGATTGTGTTCTAAGCTGATTCAAAACACATTGAGTCCTAGTAATGAAATCTTGAATGGACTCAGCATTTTTCATCCTTAAATTTTCAAAATCTCTTCTTAAGGTTTGAAGTCTTACTAATTTGACTTTGTCAGAACCTCGATATGTGATCTGCAAAGCCTCCCATGCATCCTTTTATTTTTTCATACTAGCAACATGGGAGAAATTTCAAATATCCAATGCGGATTAGATAATAAATAGTGATCGATTATCGTTCTTTCTATATTCTTTCAACTAAGTTCGTTGTTTTGTTGTTAAAGCATTTAGAGGACTCTGATCTATAGGTTTTGTGTATCCCACTTCCACTAATTTGCAAAGATATTGGGATAATAGTAGGGTTTTCATCTTAATACTCCAATAATCATAGTTGTCTCCTTTAAATAGCGTAAGATGGAATCTAAAATTGGTACTTTTACCATTCTAGAGATAACTAATAAGTTGAAATTGCTACATACATAATTAAATTCCTACAACCTACTTTGGTACCAATTGAAATGAAATAAATGGAAGCTATAACACTATATTGAAATCTGTTAAAATAATATAGACCAAATATAATAACCAAGTGCTCAAGAAAATAATACAATATATTTACTTAGAAATATAAATACTCAAGAGAAATACTTTTATTCAATATATGAAGTGTTGTTCATAAAGTCCATCCCCATATTCATCAATAAATATCCATATTAGTCATAAATGGAAAGAAAACACTTATACATTCCTTCCAACATAACTTGCACATTTGAGGTAACTGTGAGTGATAACTTAATGTCCAACCAATTTTTTGATTTACATTGTACAATGATTATGGCTATATCTTTGTGCTTAATCTTAGTTTGTAATTAAAATTTTGCTAATTTTTATCACTGTTAATTCTTGTTACATAGATTTACATAATTTGAATGCTTATTTTCTTCTAGAATGTAAATACTTAATAAATTTCTCTTAGTAGTGATTTTGATTATCAAAGTTGTGGGATGGGCATCGTAACAACTATCCCACAACTAGTAGTGGGGAAGTTGGTACTAGGTGAGGAAAAAAGAAGTCAATAAGTGTTGTGTGAACAACTCAATAGTTGTTGGGTCATTGTCATTCATACGGTCTATATATTAAATATGATAATGTTTTATATATATATATATATATATATATATATATATATATATATATATATATATATATATATATATATATATATAATCGCAAAACAAAAATATACAATTCTTCCGACTTTCTTTGCACCTTCGAGGCAACTGCTAGTTATACTCATTACTCAACCAAGTTCAAACTGGTCCTCTTTAGAAACATAAGTTGAATATTTGATTGTCCAAAGATAAGCCTCTCTATAAATACATTTATATGTTTTTAAGTTAACTATTTGATTGTCCAATGACATTTCACGCTAATGGTAAATTACGGTCGAAAATTCATTTTTCAAACATATATAATGTTTAAATTCAAATATTTAAAAATATATATTTTAGACTAGACATCTCTAAAAGTATATTGATTATTGAGTGAGAAGTATATTGATTATTCTTGAAATTATAAATTAATATAGAGTAGGCATGTTTTGATGAATAGTACAAAATGTTTTAAGAATCAAATTAGTTATATTGTTTTCCCTTTTTTTTAAAGATTTGTTGACTATATTGACACAATCATAAAAAAATATACATACAATCTATTCTTTTGAAAAAATGTTTTCTATATTTGTACTGGATAGACCCCTTTCAAAACCCACTTTTACTTGTTAGAATGTATCAATTAAAAGGTAATGAACACTATTTTTTAAAAACAACGTTAAAATGTATCCATTAAAAGGTAATGAACACTATTTTTTAAAAAGAAAAGGAGGAAAAAAACAATCTCACTTCAAGCATTTAGAATGAAGGCCCTTGTTATAAAAAGGATTAAACTATTTTGAACGAAGCTTTGCCGAATGATAGGATTTGACTTAGGTTTCTTTAGGATTACACTGTATTATTAGTATAGGATGCCTCTGAATTCCCCCCATAATTCCCTTGTTAGGTGGGCATAGTGACCGTAGCTGTAAGGGTCGCACTCAAAGACGTGTTATATTTTTCCTTCCAATTTATTAATTGTATTTTTCTTATGACACAAAAAGTTGGGCCCCATTGATTTAATAGGAAAATTATCTACAAATCAATTTGGCCATCTCTCATGTGCTCTCTCAACCTAAGGATAATGAACATAATGATAACAATGCCTAAATAGGTTAAGAAGCCTTGATATTTCTAATTCTATTTGTGACAATTAATTAGAAGATAAGTTGTATGAGGAGTCTCCACTTAAATCATCTAATATAGTCTTTATTTTTATCGTAAAACTTTATTTTCTTTATATTTTAAAATGCTTATATCTTTAATATATATATATATATATATAGAAATATACCCATTTGTTTTCTTAAATTGAAGTGTTATTTTGATTAAACTAAGACTTGGTTGAATTTTTTTGCCAATGTAATTTATGAGGTGACCTCATTATATATGAAAAGTATTATATTTTTATGTTGTATTAATATAATACATTGACATGTTTTTCATATAAGAAAAAAATATGATCACCCCATGAATCTTTATTTCCCCTCACACCTAAATGAATGCAGCTCCAGACTTGTACATCTAAATATAGTTGCATGTTTTGCTGACTATGAGTATGATAGAGAAAATTAAAAATAAATAATCACAATGGTCTTCTGCCTCTCATTTATTTAATGTATTTCACATGCTAATATTGTGAAGTATTCAATTCAAACGACAAGGCTATTGCTGTATGAATTTATAAGCTTTGGATTTTGTTGGCAGCTGTGGATTAATGCCTGTTTTATATAGTAGGAGGATCCAACTTTGAATTTCCATGAAATAAAAGAAGAAGCTTCCATTTAATTAATGTATCATGGAATAGGATCATAGTATCTCTCGGATGATTTTATATTTTAGTTGCTATGAGGATATTTCTTGTAGGCTCTTCCAAAATTTGAATTGTTTATCGTCTTTTCTTTTTTTTAAAAGATTGTTTATATTTTTTTAATTTATATGAAAAATATAAATTCTTTTATTTTAAGTATTTAAGAGTTCATGTTTCAATTATTAAATGTTTGGCGGAAAGATTTTAATTTTAATTTTGATTTTTTATTAGAAAAATATTTTCTTAAATTCTTCTTTTTAGTGAAAGGGTTTGAATTTTGACATATTTTTTTAAAAACTTTCTCTTAAATGGTAAAAATAAGTTATAATTAAAAATAAAATATTTAATTTTTTTTGAAATGTTGAAAAAATCAATGAGAACACATATATTATAAAAATATTATTAATTTTAAACATGAAAATTTGTTCAACGACTCTCAAAAATATATTAGTGATTTTTTTATAAGACGTATAATTTAAATGAAGTAAGATAAATCTTATTTTATTATCTATTTTTTTAATAGTTAATTGAGGATTGGTAGGTCCCTCATCTATTTATTAATTGAAAAATAAGATTATAACAAACTGTTAGCAAAACGACACCACGATAATCACCAAAAAACCAAGACAACAAATAAAAAACATGCCCCCAAAGACCAAACACCCCCTACAAACTGCCCTGTAGAGCCCAACAACATGAAAACTCAAGAGAAAAACTTGGAGAAACTACCCCCAACCAAACAACTAACCATCCACCACCACCCAGATCATAACCAACACACACAAATTAGTTCACCACCAATCTGCCACCTATTGAACATTGGCGTCCATCAGGGAGCCACCACTAATCTCGTCATCATTAGGATTCTAACACCTAGCCAACACCTTGCACAACACCACCAAAATAGAGTCGAGCCAAACAGAACAGAACATCAAACCAGAGATATCCTCCTGGTTTGTTTTGGCTGCCACGGCCAGGACACGTCCCATGATCCTGAAATTGCCCTACCTCATTAAACCACAGGGAAGGAAAGAGATAACGCAAGGAACTCCCGTAGATGACGGACCCACAATTATTGAAGCACAGGGAAGGGAAAGGGATAACGAAGACAGATGACAGCGAGGACAAGGGATGACCGCCGACTTTCTACTTTAGCCCAATTTTTTAATTTCTAAATTTTTAACAATATCTTTCCTTTTAGGTATGTCAAATTTGTTTTTATTTTAGATAATTTATTTTACTTTTTATTTTTTTCTAATTTATTTTATTTTTTAAATTTCATAGACATTAGTTTAATTTGTTTTGAAAAAAAATTATTTTTTAATTTTTTTTATTTAAATCTATTTTTTTAAAGTTTTCTTAAATTATTATATGTTTTGGATTTAGATTTTTTTTTTAAATTTGTCAGAATTTACTTTAAATTTATTAAAATTTTCTTTTTGTAAATTTGAAAAATTGGTATTATTTTTTATTTTTTTAATTTTTACTATTTTTCAAATTTTTAATAAATTTGTTATTTTTTTTTTATAATTTAACATAATCTCTGATTTATCCTAAATTTGATTAATTTCTAATTTTTTTCAAATATTTTTTAATTTTTTTATTTTCATGATTTGACTTAAATTTTATAATTTATTTAAAGTTTCCTAAATTTCATGTTCATATTTTTACTAATTTAACATATATTTTTCAATTTATATTAAATTTATTTTAAATTTAAAAAAGTAGACATGATTTTTTTGAATTTTCAATAATTTAACTTAACTTTATATTCATTTGGAGTTGCCCTAATTTTTAAAATTTATCTTAAATTTCCTAAATTTTAAATTGTAAACTGTATATACATTAATGGGCCTTGTTTCCTCTACTAACTCTAACCTATCTCGCACAACATTCTTGATGCCTCCTCTTAACCTCTGGTAACTCTCACCTATCTCGCACAACATTCTTGATGACAACGAGGACGAGGGATGACAGCGAAGCATAGTCGGCGCAGGAGCCGATTTCTACTTTAACCTAATTTATTGTTTATTTAAAAATTAACTCTAATTAATAGAGTAGCTTAATGGAAAAATTAGTATAAATTTTCATGTGCAGATGAATGTATTTAAATATTTTTAAATATGAAAAGAGATTGACTTGCCATGTACAGAAATTACATTGACAAATACATTTGTAATTTGATGTGACATTTGGAAAACATCAATAATACATTGTCAGAGAATACGCTATTATTTTCTTATTTTGTTTTCACTCCCTCTCACTCTCCGCAGTTGTTTTTTAATAACCAATATAATAATTATTATGAATTAAATCCCTATAAAAATGTTATTGTATTACAACATTTTTTTTAAAATTAATGATTTATTTTATATAGAAAAATATATTTAAATAATGTTGAGAATATTCTAACAATAATATATCAAATTTTAATAAAAAAAACTATAATTATTAGTATAATATTATTTCAAATTATTTAATTGATTGATAAAAAATGTCTCAGTCAAAGTGATTTTATTAGTCCTCACTTTCTATTTGAGGGCTTATAAATTACTTGCATGCTACCACATAGATTCATAATTTCAAAGTCCAAGTTTAAAGCGACATGACCCAATCATCCAATTTCACATGTTAAAATATTAGTCTCATAATTTTTAACTAAATTTACAGTAATAAGGTAGTATATAGGGGTTTGATAGAATTGTTGTCGTCATGTGGATCGAAATCACGTACTCACTCTGTTTAAGGAATTGAGCTCCTTTTCTCAGAGTCACATGTCACCTTGTCTCCATGTCACGAGTGTATGAATGTGTAATATGATTTCCCCCCATGAGATTGCTAATGACTTAGAAGGTGTCAGTGATCATCATGGCACTCGTTCGCATGAGAAAGGCATGGATAGTATTTGAGGGATTGAACAAAGTCACAATTATGCATGATGATGCCACATAGAATTACGTGAAAGAATTGGGGAAACAATGTTTCCCAACTAGCAAAGTCAAAGACCTAGTCAGACATGTTCATCCACAATATGACGATTAAATTTTATGGTTGTCGTCCCTATCAACCCTTCAAAATATGTACATATTATATACAAATCCAGAGGTAGCCCTATATTCATTATGATTGTGATGGACGATTCTTATAATCCTTGAGGATGGTCATTAGCATTAAATCAAATGCCTTTTTAATGGATTATGTTCTTAAATAAATAATTCAATCATGATTTTCTATTTCGATGAAGCTATTAAATGACTTCTTTACTATGTAGACATTAGTCGAAGGCTAATTTTGAGGAAGATATGTTATTGGATAAAGGTCATAAAAGTGAAAAATGATAATATGGACGTTTTTGTATGACATAAATTCATAATATTAGATTGATCAAAAGTAACACAATTATATATCAATATAATAGTGGTCAAATTTTAATATATTTATTTAATATTGGCCCATAACCCATATGTCTTAGGATCGTAACTTGGTGTTAGATAGAGTGAGACTAATTTAATGTACCTTTCATATTCATCTAAAAGGATTAATTATGAATGTAGATGCGATATTTGCTATTCCAAGTATATGTGAACTTTTAGTGAATGTATTGTTATGTAACGTGTTCATTCACTTTCTTCAAGAGTAATTAAGTAAATTGAAAGAAATTATTTGTAGTTAGTCATTGGAGAAACATTTTGAATTAAATTTGTGTATGTATAATACAATTATGAACATTAAGAGAATAATTAATAAATTAAGATATTATGTGATGGTCCTACTAAATAGTGTATAAAAATATTATGTTTGAAAGACTCTTTTAAAATTTTAATCAAAACTTAAATTCTTGATTAAGTTAATAGAGACACCTATAAATGAATAAACAGTCCCTTGAACAATTATATAATATTTTATCCACTTTACTCCCTGAGAAATTAGTATTAATTTGAGTTGTATACTTTACAAACTAAACAAGTTTATAAAAAGAATTTGAATGGAACATTTGTTGTAGCCAAATATAAGTTTGAACAATCTCAAGTTGGAGTGAGAAAACAATTTTTTAACCTATTGACCCCCTTTAAATGCATGGTATACCCTCATTTGAGATTAAAAAAATTCACTACACTCCCACAAGAAAGGAAAAGATGATAATCCTAGTTAGAGAAAGAAATGGTATTTTGTCTAGTTTAGATTAGAGCAATTTATAAAAATATCTTGGCATCCTATTGTTTTGTAGGGAATGATGTTCAAGTGTTTTGATTAAAAATTTCTTTCAATATTTTAGGTACCTTCAAATTTATGATTCCTTATTATGACATATTTTATGATTGTATTTTATTTTGATTTTTTAAATTGAAGGATGAAATTTTATTTTTTAATATTTGAATCTAATTTAATTTATTGGCAAACTCCTTTGTAGATTTCTACATTTTATAAATTATTGGTTGGATCATTTTATTTTAATTTATTTAATTATTCTTTTCATTATTTATTTTCCTTCCTCTATGATTTGTTTGGGAAGGTTGAAGAAGAATACAAATAAAGCTTTACATTCAATAGTACTATTAAGTTATTCATTATTATTGTTATATAATGTAGAGACCTCTGTTAAGATGTGGAAAAGGTGGTTAAGTTCTAGATTAGTGATTTATAAATATATTATCTCATGTGATGTGAAATTTATCCATTATATGCAAGCCTATTCATTATTATGTATGTGTTAATACTTTGACAACACCTAAATCTTGAGCTACTGTGGTTTTTAAGGACCAATTATTACTATGAGATTTTCCATCCTTATACATTTTACTTTATTTTTATGATGTTTTATTTTATTTCTAATTGAATTTATTATATTTTTTAATTTTATTTTGTGTTTTATAACCTTGATTTACTGTAGTTTATTTTTTTCTTAAATTTGAATTATGAAAGATAAAGTTGTGGTTGATAGTATTTTTTTCCCATTTAGAGATAGGTAATGACCTTCTTGTTATGGTAAGAAGTAGAACTTCAGTATGGTAAGCTACTCATTTTTCAATTGGATTAAATTGGTATGGCCTTGAATTTAATTAAAAGAGACAATTTGTATGAGTAATTTTATTGATGTTAGTGTAAGTAAAATATAACATTGCATATGACATTAAAGTTAGTTAAATTGCTAGACTATATGAGGTGCAATCTTCCTATGGTTTGATTCATTAGCATGGACAAGAATATTTGAATGTTTCATCAATAATTCTAATATGAAATAGATGATATAAAAAAATTGTCCATGGCTTTTGGGGATGATTGATGGATCATATCTAGTATTACAAAAAATAGTGAAAATATAATGTATTTGTACTCAACATGCATTATTCATGAAAAAGATTCTTTTGTTTTGTTTTTTTTCGAAACAACTTAAGTTAAAAATAATTAAGCATGAGTAACTTCACTCTTGGATAATAATATCTTATGAATCCAAATGTTAATTTAGTACAAAACTTTGATGTGAACACAATTGTATCATTTGGTACAACATTGATTGTGGATTTCATTTTTCATTTTAGGAGAGTGATTATTTAAAATTATCTTCTATTTCTATAAATTTATTTTCATTGTTTTATTTTTAAAGAACATGGATGTTTTTGTGTGTAGGATATTGTGTGCTACTTTTATGATTATATTTTTATGTGTACATTGTTGATGTTGATTATGTACATTGCTACGAAATTGCTTATCTTTACTACTTGTGTGTATATGCTAATTATGTATATTTTTGTGTACATATTGATTATGTATGATGTTTTGTTCAAAATTCCCTGTAGATGATGGGCCTATAATTGTTGAAGAATAGGGAAGAGAATGGAAAGGGATAATGAACAGATATGACTAAGAGAACAAAGGGATGTCGGCAAAGTAAAAAGATGAATCTACTTAGAAAAAGACTTGACAACTGTGTGTAAGGCATCAAAATTGGGAACCCAAGGTTGAATTTGGAATCCAATCAATTCTAGAAGCTTTATATGATTATTCAAAATATCCCTTTTTCACTCACCTCAAGTTCAAAAGAAACCAGAAAGGAATCTCTAGGCAAGAAGCTCAAAGAGAGCTCTTCCCCCAAGTCTTTAGAGCAGCAATTCTCAGTATCATCCCATGAAGCCCAATTTCTAATAAATGTACTGATTATAACAAGCCTAGATAGCATGTAAATTTACTTGGGTATAGATGCAAATTTTAAATTGATCTAAACAAAATTATCTGCATCTGAAGGGGTCTTTCCAAATCCATTAACATATATACATATACATATATATATATACATATATATATACATACATATATATATACATACATACATATATATACATACATACATATATATACATACATACATATATATACATACATACATATATATACATACATACATATATATATATATATATATATATATATATATATATATATATATATATATATATATATATATATATATATATATATATATATAGACACACACACACACACACACACACACACACACACACACACACACACATAATATGTGTGTGTGTGTATTGTTTTTCTTAAAAAATGCAATATCACTACTTGCATTTTTTTGGTAGTTATGGCTTTGACGTTTAAAGTAGTAGAATTGTTTGACAGCCATGATATTATAGTTAACTATATTATTTAGTTAACTTTTTCAAACCCGTGACTCGTAACTTGATGGATTGACAGTCTAGTCATGGGGTTGTGCATTATGTTCATGGTATTGCCTTGTGTATTCACTGTATTATAAGGACTCATGGGATTGTTAAAATTTGAATTGCTAACACTTTTACTCATAGGTCCCTTAGAGATTTTGGCACCCCATTAGATCTATAACCTTTGTGATTGTAGGGAGGGGTTCCATTTTGCATTTGTGTCTTATATTTAATTGTATTAATAAAAAATGTTTGATTTAAGTATATTATTATCATTTCTAGTTTCTTGTGAATACTTATTTGTGTGTGTGTGGTTATTGATTTGTAAATAATTTTCATATCATGTTAATCACACATAGCTAATTACATTAGTTGATTAACCAGATCATGTGTTTGCTTATTTGTTGATCCCTCCCCTAGGATAACACGTGATGTGGAATTGACACTCATGCAAGAGCTTAGTATATAGGGGTTAGTGTCATAGATTTCATCACTTCGCATTAATCAAACTCCATGTTTCAATGGAGTATAACAATAAGGCATAGATGTCATTAGGATAAGTGGTTGACCCCATATAGATCATCTGTGAGGGGGAAGAGTTAATTTTCTAAATCAGGCATTAGACAACACTTTATATGAATTTGGGCCCCAATGTACCTTCATGTATATTGAGGATGCCCTTAGATAGCCCATTCAGCCTAGTATAGGACCTTTCAACCATAATAGGTGAGATGGATTTACAAGGTGAAATAGGATGAATACAAGGTGTGTGCCAAGTTTCAAGTTAATAAGTGAAAGAAAAAGTCAAGAAAAGTGATTCTAAGGCTTCAGAGCATGCTAGAAATGAGTGCAAAGAGCCCGAGAGGAAGTTTCTCGTGCTTGTTGGCATGTGCAAGGTATGCATGGGAATATGAACTCTTTGGAGTAGTTAGGGAAGGTCCCTAAGAAGGTTTTACAAGCATTGGGTTAGGGGTGAGGCACAGCATTTTGAATGATCATTAAGAAGCTAAGGAAGTTTCTGAGTGTTAAGACCCTAGTCTTAGACCCAATTGGAAAGAAATTTATTATTGGTGCCCAATATGATTATGAAAGTTTAGGATGATGATGTAATTCTATAGAGGAATCCTTCAATTTTTTGATAAAGTATTTTTTCTCTCTTGACAGTGTGTGGGTCCTAAAAAAATGGGTTGTTAACAATATTCTTATTTCTGAGTAAGATTTTTGAGAATGACTAGGTGAAATAATGGATGATTTTTTAAGATTATGATTTGTATAAAAAATCCATGGGAATTTTTATGAATATTAATCTCTCTATGTCAAAGTTATAAAAGGTTAAAGTTGACTAGTTGTTAGAGTGGAAATGAAGCAAGCAGTGAGAAAGACTAGTTAGAGTGAGAAGGTGATCAAGTGTTTAAGGATCACTTCAAGAGTTTGATGGTGATTCAGAGGTTGTATTCACTCTATCCATGCATTGTAAGTGATTCCTAGTTTTGAGTTATGATCAGGGAGTTGACTCAAAGTTGACTTCTTGGTCCTTTTGAGTCTGTGTGAGCTAGTGAAGCGAAAATATCTTGTAAAAGAGTTTTTGCTATTGAATCCTATAATCAAATTATAGGATAGTGATATAGGATCCTTTTATGATATATTTAATTCCTTTTAATCTCTTAGTGAATCCATTTTGGGTGAGATAAATTCATGTTTCTGTGATTAGTTTTTGGAGTTTACAGGCAGTCTGAAGTGGCCTATTTGGAGAGGCTAATTTGAGCTATTCTGAGTAGATTTTAAGGTGAGTGAGAGCTTTGTGGTATTTTATAAGTCTTATGTATTTGGTAC
The DNA here is from genome assembly GCA_037957365.1 of Torreya grandis. NCBI lineage: Eukaryota > Viridiplantae > Streptophyta > Pinopsida > Cupressales > Taxaceae > Torreya > Torreya grandis. Next base: position 3,976,334 of record JARHVA010000354.1, read on the forward strand.
ATGGATTTGGTATTGATATTTTTCCTCTAGTTTCATTGGAGCAGTCAAAGTTCTTTGACTAAGTTTTTGATGTGCATGACCAATTTGAGTGGTCATCTTGAGAGAATTGGTTTGAAGGTGTTTGGTCTATGTAATGGTGAATAATGTATTTAGTGATGTAATTAAGGTTACATAGTATATATCCATGTGAGGTTTTGAGGTTTTTTTTGATAAAATCATCTGTATACTTCAGTTATTCTTGGCATTATTTTCTAGGTGTTTGCAAGTCTTGAAGCAACAGAGAATCGCTTGATTCAATGTATGAATTGAAGTTAAAAGTGTTGTGTAACCATATAGGAGTGATAAAGTTTATATTTAAGAAATTTTTGATGTGTTTTAATCATTGGTGAAGACTGAAGGTGGACCAAAGGGCCTAAAGTGTAACGTGTTGATTGGTATACCTAATTCATTTAGGTCTCTATTATGCCTCTTTGGTGTTTTGTGTCTTAAAGGTAATGGTCAAACTATGGAGTGTTTGATTTGGCTTGATGGAATGTATAAGGATATATTTAAAATATATATCAATCATGGAAAGCATCTTGTCTGACCTATATGGGTTAGATGAGAGTATGGTATATATACTAGGCCTAATTGGCCTATTTGTAGAGTGAGAGTGTGTGTGGATAAAAGCGATGAAGAATAGAATTTTAAAGAGAAGGAGTAGTTCAATGAGGACCATAAAATGTTATATATAATCATCCATGTTTTATTGATTAGTTTCATGTTCTAATAAGTCATTAGACCTAACATTCTAAAGGGTGTCTTGGTTGAGCGAATGAGCTAGGAGTGTCTGCCTGGAGAAGAGAAGCAGGTTTGAAGGTGTTAGAGAAAAAGAAGGTCATCATCAGGTGTAGAATACATCATATCAGTGGTGAAAATAAGAGTTAAGGTGGTTGAGTGAGTGTTTAATCACGTAGGGTGTTGTATCCTCCTTGCTAGTTGGAGCTAGCTAAAGGTCTTGTAGGTGCTGGACTAAACTGAAGGGTGGATGTTCCTTGATCAATTGGAGCTGGTATAAAGTATCATGTTTATGATATCCTTAGAGGACTATAGTCCATTGGCTTGTAGGCTTGAGAGTGGGTTTTATCCCACATGAGGGTTTCCTACATAGATGAGGTGTAATTATGTTAATTACTCTTGATCTTGTTCATGTGTTGATTTGTTCATGTTATGCTTAAGAGTTTGTTTCACTCGGATGAAATAAAACTAATTGTTAGATGTTGAGAAACTGATTCAACTCACCCTCTTAGTATCTACCTCCAACACTTAGCTTGCAATATTCAACATCTAATATAACCTTATTTCCATTATCACACATTTGGTTGACACTCAGTAGATTATGCTTCAATCCTTCAACATAAAGGACATCATGTGTAGGAACCTTACCATCTATGTGCAAGGTTCATTTGCCTTTGATTTTAATTATTGTATTATCTCCCAAATTGGTCGTTTATTTCTTACACTTTCTCAACTTGGTGAAATTGATCTTGTCACCAGTCATATGCTTTGAGCACCAACTATCTATCACCCACAAGTACTATTTTTTGGCATGGAGTGTTATTTGAGCAATCAAGGATTGATTTTTCACTTTCCACATTTACTTGCATCTCTTATATGTCCTTTTCTTTTCTTTATCTATAACTTGTGAACCTTTGTTCTCATTAGGAGACTTTCCATTCTTTACATTGTATATTTTTGACATTGGAAAGTTAGTCCTACAATGCCTAGCTATGTGACCAAAACTATTGCAATTGTAGCAGATTGTACTTGAATCTAATAGAGGATCAAATAAGTTTCTACTTTAAAAATTGGTTATCCTCATAGGTACAATTCTAAATTCAATATCCTTATGACCAAACTGATTAAATTTTTAAAAATAACCATAAAAGGATGAATAATACCTAGTCATAACATTTTTTGGTGCAGTATATTGATCTTTCATATGCTTTTGTTTCTTTAGGTCTGCCACTTTAGTATATCCTTCTGCATCTTTGATTTTTGTCTTTTTCCTTTTAACAAACTTCTTTTTATAATTTATTCTCCTCACCTTATCTTTGTTTATATCATTCTTAGTGTCCTTTTTGACCTTCTCTTTCTTTGCTTCTACTTCTCTTCCTATCTTGAAATTATCATATAGGTTAGTCACTGCACTAGTTGAGGAACATTTTCCTTTCTCGTATCCAAGACCTAATTTTTCATTTGAGGGATTTTGAGTGCTAATTATTTCATTAATAATGTCAGATCCTTTTTTCAACTTTATAATTTTATCTAATTGGCCTTTTGCCTTCTCAAGTTCTTTCCTCAAGGCTACTATTTCTACATCAAGCTTCATGCATTCTTGAAATTTGGACTATAGTTCCATATTGACTACTTCTATTCTTCTATCTTCCTCAAATTGAGTTTTTAGAATCACTATCATTTGATCATATTTCTCAAGTTCCTTTTGCCCAAAGTTCTTCTGTTTTGAGTTCTCTTTTCTTAGTTTCTCAATATCATCTAGAGCACAAACAAGTTTTCCTTCTAGATCAATTTCACCTTCCTCTTATTCATCCCAATCTTCATCTTCATCTTGATCTTGATTTATAGAAGTGGATTCTTCTTTCATGAACATGAATTCATTTCCCATAACTACAAAAACATAGTCATAATCATCATATAAGCTATCACTATCACTATCTTTCGCTGAGTCACTATCTTCTTTTGTGCATAAAATTTTCTTACTCTTGAATAAGTTCTTCCTTTTTATGTTGTGGGGTTTCATATTTTTACTGCTTTCCAATTGCTCAGAATTGTCCCTTTCATTATAAGGAAATTTGGCAGCAAAGTGTACTACCTTACCATAGTTAAAGTATTTGAGCACTAGGTTACCTTTATATTTTCCTGATCCTCTCTTTAGTTTTCTAACAAAGTTAGCTTCTTCTCCATTAGTCTCCTCAGATTCAGACGTAGATGTTTCTTCTTTTACCTATTTTGCTTCTTCGAATGCAACTTCTCTTTTAAAAGTGTCAGTATCTCCTATTCTCATCTCATAGGCTATGAATGTGCCATGAAACTCATCAATAGTGAGTTTGTCCAAATCTCTTGCTTCTCTATTGTAGATATTTTCAAATCATATATTTATGGAAAAGATCCTAAGATCTTCATGATTATGATTGAATCTTCCATTTCTTCACCAAAACCTCTTATTGCATTCACTATTTCATCTACTCAGATGTGGTTATTGATAATTTTTTGCTCTTCATTCATCTTAAGAATCTCAAAATACCCTTTGTATGTTTGTAGCTTGGCTTGTTTCACCTTGTCATATCCTTCATAGATTCTCTTTAACTTATTCTAGATGTATTTTTCACTCTAACAATGCATAACTTTGATGAACTTTGAATTTGATAGACCATAAAGAATAACATTCTTTGCCTTAGCATTATTCTCATATGCCTTTTGGTAGCCTGATCAGTAGGAGGTACAGTAGGATTTGTATATCCATTTATCACAAACATCCATACATCAAATCCTAATGAGGATAGATATGTTTCCATTCATATAATCTCGAAACCATAGTTGGATCCATCAAAGAGAGGTGCTTTGTTATAGGAGGATCCTTATTGACTAGCCATTATGTTCACTATTCCAAGATCTACATGAGCTGCTTAAGCTTCTTTCTAGGAACCCTTAGTTATGATACCAATTATTGAACACAACTATCTACTGAGAGGGGGGGTGAATCAGTAGATTAGCTAAAAGTAGTTCATTAAATATTTTAATGATGATACAAATGCATATGCATATTAAAGAATATATGTAGAGATCTCACACACACACACACACACTAAACTAAATTTATATGTGGAAAATCCAAAAGAAAAAACAATGATGAGAATAGATACTAGAATCTACTATTCTAATCCAACCTCACAATTAAATGTCTCATTGGTGAAACCACATTGGTTATATTTAAGGACACCCATCCTAAGGAAACACCCATCCCCTAATTTAAGAGCACCAATTCTAAGGAAGCACCCACTCCCCAATCTGAGCACCCACTCAATTTGTCTAAAAACACCAACCAATCAAAACTATGGAGCTACAAGTCTAGTATACAAGACAGATTCATAAATAAATTCAATTATATTTCTCTATTACAAGTCTAGTCTATAACTACTCAATCTGTAAACATTTTCTATGTGCCCTTTCTTCCTCTCTACCTCACTCTCTTTATGTCTAGATATATCTTTATTAGATACACTTCATCTCTCTATCCCTCTAGCTTTTACTCTATGTTGGCATGTGTCTCTAATTGACACACTTCGAGTCGCTCTAGTAGTCCCTTTAGAAATTGTGAAAGTAGCATATGACAATATTCTAGATGTCATGCATATGGACAATGAATCTAGGGTTTCATGTTTTTAATGTGTTCAAACTTTGACGACACTCATTTATCTCCATTAATGACTTTTCTCTATTATGACTTGACCTATCAATTTCCCACATTTTGTTTTATGCTTCACACCGTAATGTTCAGGTCTCTTTACTATCTATGGCAACTGCTAGATTCAAGTATTAAATGTGTAGCCTCTTTAATCATAGATTGATAAGTTGGATTGATAAATATTGAGCTCAGTGTAGACATATCAAGTTCATTCATAAGTTTTGTCTATTCCTCCTCTTAACCATTAGAACATATTAAATGCAGGCCTTTGATTTCTTTCTTCGTGTAATCTCTAAGCGCTTTTGCTCCATCAGATCTTTGTGTGTTTTCATTCCAACATTGAAATGTGTCAATTGATATTTACATCTGAGATCCACGTACCATTTGATCTTTGAAGATTCATGATCTTTACATTGGCTTGGTCATTAAACTTCAGCATGTTGACCTCGTATCGCTTCTTTCGATGACAATGGAATGATTTCACTATATCAATATTTTTAGTATTACTTGATATTTAACTCACCTTTGAGTTATTAACCATCAAGAACTTTAATTCCTTTGAATCCATTCACTCAATTGGATCTTCATTGCACTTATCAAGTGAAAACCAATCGATCTCCCAATTAGCTCAAATTTTACCTTTAGTAATCTTCCTTTTAGGAATTCAACATAACATCCTTCGGCACTAATGAAATTGCACTACACTTTATTCAAATTATCCCTTAAATAATTTTTAATGGTCCTTCATATCTTCTCAAGGTGCACTATAGTACCTTTTGTTGCGGCCTTTTTGTATAAGGGGCTTCAGGATAATTTCCCTGAAAAAATGCCAAGTCCTCTTTTTCCTTCTACTTTTTCTTTTGACTTTTTTGCAATGTACCTTTTGGGGATTTTCAAAATGCCCTTCAAAAACTTCATAAGATACCCTTCGACACCTTTGCTTTCAACCTTTTACTTCTGGACAATTTTCTCGATGAGATGCCAAGTGCCCTTCAGGAACTTTGAATTGCCCTTCAATTCTTCACTCATATCTCTTAGAACTTTTGATTGAGACACATACCCTTCAAAACCTATGAAAAAGTCCACATACTTCTTGGAAACTTTATTTTGGGTCACTTACCCTTCAGCTCTTTTGCAAATCTCTCTTCAGAACCTATTTCCTTTAGGACTTTTGATCGGGATAATTTTTTGACACAATGCCCTTCGAAAATACTTAAACAAATTATCGAAGGAATTTTCCGAAGCACTCTTTCTAAAATAAATCACTGATACATTAGTTCTAAAAGAAATCCCAAATTATAAAATTGACTAAGTATGGAAACCAAACATTTTCCCGAAGTATTCTTTCCGAACAAATGCAAATTTGTAAAAATGACTAAGTATTCAAATCCCTAGGAGCCCTACTTTGCACCTGCATAAATTTTGATTCTCTCATCTGCAAGTCATGAAACTTGGTCCACCAAGACTAGGCACAAACCTAAGTAGCTTGGTGTGATTGTTTCCTTTAGATGCTACCATGTATGCAAATGTTGTCACCAAAAAACCTATGAACTTAACCATATCTAAACAAAATTGTAAAAGTATTCATATAACTATTCTTGAAATTCAAGGTACACAGACAACTCCATGAGGTCTCGACAACTTGACCATTCAGCTCAACACCTTTGTCATTAATGCATAACAACATATGTTGGCTTTGGCATCCATGAAAATCCTTCATACATCACTAACAATGTCCAACAATCTCCCCTTTTGTCATTAATGGCAACACATCATCAGAATGACTTCACTTCTTTATCTTCATTCTACTTTCTCCCCCTTTGACATTAATGACAAAGAGTCTATGCCATAATATGTCAGTAGGCTACTTGATTATGCATGTAATTTGCTTTCTCTACCTTGATCTTGGGACTTGGTAGGCTGAAACATAGAGCAAGGAACTTCCCCTAGGCAACAACACATTTTCCTCAACTCTAAGTAAACACATTCAAATCTAGCTCCCTTAGCTCCATTAGTCTATAAATGATCATTTATATAGCATTGGTATAAAATACCAATCAATAATCTACATATCTCTATATAGATAGGCATAATGATCTAGATCCACCACACCTTGTTCTCCTCCTTTGACATCAAAGGGTAAAAGGATAGCAACTTTCTCACTAGAATGCCTTTTCTCTTAACCTAGAAGTTAATAATGTCCCTTTAATGCTCCCCTTAGACTCATGCCCTATCACTATAATCTAGTGATGTGGTGTGGGAGCCACCACTCCCAACTCCTCTCTTAGATACTCAATTTGGTCCTTGGTAAGAGGCTTGGTGAATATATCTCCAATTTGATCCTATGTTGGCACATACTCCATAGTGGCCTCTTGATCTATAACCTTTTTTCTCAAAAAATGATATTTGATGGATATATGCTTGGTTTTGGAATGCATCACTAAATTTTTGGATATGTTTATGGCACTTGAGCTATAAAAAAACATAGAAATAGGTACTTGGTATTCTACCTTGATGTCTTTGAGAATCTGCGTCATCCACAAGACTTGGGTGTAACATGTTGTTGTTGCTACATACTTTGTTTCTATTATAGAAAGCATAACTGACTCTTGATTTTTGCTTAGCCATGACACAAGTCTATTAATAAGGAAAAATCCACACTTCTTGTCCAATCAACATCTACATATGCAATCAAAGTGAAATCTTCGCTTGAAGGGTACCACAAGACATAGTCAATTGTGATCTTGATGTATTTGAGGATTCTTTTCAAAACATTGACATGTGATTCCTTGGGAGCTGCTTGAAATCTTTTAAACATGCATACTTATTGCATGATGTTTGGTCTTGATGCAGTTAGGTACAATAGGCTACCTATCATTGATTTGTACATGGTACTATTTGCATAAGGGGACTTGTCTTCTTTGCTCAACTGGCATCCAGTTATCATGGGAGTACTAACTGATTTGTTGTCTTCCATTCCAAATTTCTTGAGCATCTCCTTGACATACTTGGTTTGAGATATGAAAATCACTTTATTGGATTATGCAATTTAAAAACTAAGAAAGAATGAAAGTTCTCCCAGCATAGAAATTTGAAATTCACTTTTCATTTGTGTAGAAAATTATTTGCACATTTCACTATTGCTACCTCCAAAGATGATATCATTTACATAGACAACAATAATCAACATATTCTCACCTTTTGATCTAAAGTAAAAATTATTGTCTGCACATCCTTTGTTAAAACCTTATTATTGCAGGTATTGATCCAATCTTGAATACCATGATCTAGGTGATTGTTTCAACCATACAGTGCCTTCTTCAGTTTGCACACATAATCTTCTTCATCTACTAGCTAAAAACCTTTTGGTTGTTTAATGTAGACTTTATCTTCTAAATTTCCATTCAAGAAGGATAAATTTACATCCATTTGATATAATTTAAACTTTTATGAAAAAAAAGTGCCAAAAAAATTATTATAGCTTCCAGTCTTGCCACTGGAGCAAATGTTTCTTCAAAGTCTATGCCTTCTACTTGTGCATATCCCTTGCACACCAACCTTGCTTTATTTCTTATAACAGCTCCATCTTCATTGATTTTGTTTTTGTAAACCCATTTTATTCCTATCACATTCTTGTTTGAGGGTTTAATAGCTAATTCCTAAGTTTTGTTCTTTTCTATTTGGCTCAGTTCTTCTTCCATGGCTTTTAAATAATTTTCATCCATACTGGGTTCACTAAAGGTCTTAGGCTCAATTTGTGAAAATAGATCAAAACTGCGTTGCTCCTTGTTCATTACAACGCTTCTCCTAGTATGAACTCCTTCATTTTTTTTACCAATTATCTGCTCCTTGGGATGGTCCTTTTGAACAAACCTTAGGGGTGCCTTTTCAATCTTTTCTTCCTCCTCTTCACTATCTTCTTCTTTTTCTTCTTCTTCTAATTCTTCAATTATGATCTCCTAATTAGGTTCAACATGTTTAAATCCTTCTTTGACCTTGACATTGATGCTCTCAACTATTTTATGTAGCCTCATATTGTAACATACATAGGCTTTGTTATGAGTAGAGTAACCAAGAAAAATTCCCTTATCACATCTTGGCTCAAAACTTCCTAGTTTGTCCTCCTTTCTTCTGATGTAGCATTTTCTTCCAAACTCTATGAAGTACTTAATAGATGTAGGCTTTACATACAATATTTCATATGGGGTTTTATCACTCTTCACCTTCAGTTGAACTCTGTTCAAGATGTATACTACTATTTGGACTGCTTCTCTCCAATATCTATCTGATAGTTGTCCCTCTTTCAACATTGTTTTGGCCATCTCCTTAACAATCATATTATTTCTCTAAACAACTTCATTTTATTGTGTAGTTATTGTAACAGAGTAGTGCCTTCAATCCCATGTTTCTCACAATATTCTATAAATTCATTGGAGGTGAATTCTACACCTTTATCAGATCTCAAACAATTGATCTTCCTTCCCATTTCATTTTCAACCATGGCTCTAAAGATCTTAAATCTCTCAAAGGCTTGAGGTTTTTCATTCTAAAAGGTTGCCCATGTCATCCTTTAGTAATCATCTATAAACAACATGAAGTAATGAACTCCTTTAGATCCTCTTATCTTGGTAGGACCAGTATAGTTAGTATGAACTAATTGTAGAGGCTTTATAGTTGCATATTCTTTTGATTGAAACTTAACCTTTATTTGCTTGCCTAATTAACATTATCTACATGTAGTATCTGTGGGTTTCTTTATCTTGGGAATATGTTTTACACACTTATTCAAACTCACTTTGACTAAATTATAAAAATTGACACGATCCATTATCCTATGACATAACCAGCTTTCATCAACCTTTCCTATGAGGAAACTATTACTGTTTACCTCAACAAGATTGTAGATATTACTGTCGGCCCTTCTCCCTTCTATGACTATTTTTCCATATCTCCTTTAGTTTGCATCCTTTAGAATTAAATATGACCTTATATCCATTGTCACACATTTGATTGACACTTAGTAGATTATGCTTCGATCCTTCAATATAAAGGACATCATGTGTAGGAAGATTACCATCTATGTGCAAGGTTCCTTTGCCTTTGATTTTAACTGTTGTATTGTCTCCTAAAATGACCGTTCCTTCCTTGCATTTTCTCAACTTGGTGAAATTGCTCTTGTCACCATTCATATGCTTTGATGACCCACTATCTATCACCCACAATTTTTTTTCTTTGGCATGGAATGTTGTTTGAGCAATCAAGGATTGTTTTTTCACTTTCCACATTTCCTTGGGTCTCTTATATGTCCTTTTTTTTCTTTATCAATAACTTGTGAACCTTTATTCTCATTAGGAGACTTTCCATTCTTTACATTGTATATTTTTGACATTGCAAAGTTAGTCCTATAATGGCTAGCTATATGACCAAAATTATTGCAATTATAGCACATTGTACTTGAATCTAATAGAGGAGCAAATGAGTTTTTACTTAAAAAATTAGTTATCCTCATAGGTACAACTCTACATTCAATAGCCTTAGGACCAAATTGATTACAACTGTAATAATAACCATAAAAGGATGAATAATACCTGATCATAACATTTTTTGGTGCAGTATATTGATCTTTTATATGCTTTTGTTTCTTCAAGTTTGCCACTTTAGTATATCATTTTGCATCTTTGTTTTTTGTCTTTTTCTTTACAACAGATTTTTTTTTAGAATTTATTCTCTTTACCTTATCTTTTTTTGGATCATTCTTAGTGTCCTTGCTGACCTTCTCTTTCTTTGTTTCTACTTCTCCTCCTATCTTGAAATTATCATATAGGTTAGTTGATGCACTAGTTGAGGAACCTTTTCTTTTCTCATTTACAAGACCTAATTTTTCATTTAAGGCCTTTTGAGCACTGATTAGTTCATTAATAATGTATGATCCTTTTGTCAAATTTATACTTTTATCTTATTGGCCTTTTTCCATCTCAAGTTCTTTCCTCAAGGCTACTATTTCTGCCTCAAGCTTCATACATTCTTTAGATTTGGACTGTAGTTCCATCTTGACTACTTCTTCTATTCTTCTAGCCTCCTCAAATTGAGTTTTTAGAATCACTATTATTTGATCAGATTTCTCGAGTTATTTTTTCCCAAGCTTCTTCTATTTTGAGTTCTCTTTTCTTAGTTTCTTAGTCACTTCTAGAACACAAATTATTTCACCTTATAGATCAATTTCACCCTCCTCTTCTTCATCCCAATCTTCATATTCATCTTGATCTTGATTTATGGAAGTGGATTCTTCTATCATGAACAAGAATTTATTTCCCGTAACTACAAAAACATAGTCATGATCATCATCCGAGCTATCACTATCACTATCTTTCACTAAGCCACTGTCTTCTTTTGTGTATAAACCTTTCTTACTCTTGAATAAATTCTTCCTTTTTGTATTGTGGGGTTTCATCTTTTTGCTACTCTCTATTTGCTTAGAATTATCCCTTTTATTATAAGGACATTTGGTAGCAAAGTGTCTTACCTTACCACAGTTAAAGCATTTAAACAGTAGTTTTCCTTTATATTTTATTGATCCTCTCTTTAGTTTTTGAACAAAGTTAGATTCTTCTCCATCATTCTCCTCAAATTCAGACGTATATGTTTCTTTTTTTACCTGCTTTGTAACTTTAAATGTAACTCTCTTTTAAAAGTGTTAGTCTCTCCCATTCTCATCTCATAGGCTGTGAATGTGCCATGCAACTCATCAACAATAAGTTTTTCCAAATCTCTTGCTTTCTCTATTGTATATATTTTTGAATCATATCTTGATGGCAAAGATCTTAATATCTTATTAACTATGGTTGACTCTTCCATTTCTTCACCAAGACCTCTGATTGCATTCACTATTTCATCTATCCAGAGGAAGTAGTCGTCAATCTTTTCCTCTTCATTCATCTTAAGACTCTCAAACTACCTTTTGTGTGTTTGTATCTTGGCTTGTTACACCTTGTCATCTCCTTCATAGATGCTCCTTAGCTTGTTACAAATGTCTTTTACAATCTGGAAATGCATAACTTTGACAAACTCTGAATTTGATAGACCACAAAGAATAACATTCTTTGCCTTGGAATTGTTCTCATATGCCTTCTTAAGAGCCTGATCAGTAGGAAGTGCAAAAGGCACTATATATCCATTTATCATAGACATCCATACATTAAACCCTAATGAGGATAGATATGTTTCCATTTGTATACTCCAGAAAGCATAGTTGGATCCATCAAAGAGAGGTGCTTTGTTTGAGGAGGATCCTTCTTGACTAGCCATTATGTTCACTATTACAAGATCTATCTACGCTGATTAAGCTTATTTCTAGGAATCCTTGGCTCTTATACCATTTATTGAACATAACTATCGATCGAGACAGGGGTGAATCAGTAGATCAGATAAAACTAGTTCATTAAACCTTTTAGAGATGATACCAATGCATATGCATATTAAAGAATAAATGAATAGATCACACACACATATAAAAACAAATTACACCATATTTATACATGAAAAACACAAAGGGAAAAACCATGGTGAGAATAGTTGCTAGAATATACTGTTCTAATCTAGCCTCAAATTTAAGCACCTCACTGGCAAAACCACATTAGTTACATTAAAGGACACTCATCCTAAGGAAACACACACCCCCTAATCTAAGAGCACCAACTCTAAGGAAGCATCCACTCACTAATCTAAGCACCCACTTAATTTGTGTAATAGACTTCAAGTCACTCTAGTAGTCCCTTCAGTTGCGAAAGCAACATATGACAATGTTCTAGATGTCGTATATATGGATAATGATTCTATGGTTACATGTCTTCAATGTGTTCACACTTAGACTACACTCATTTATCTCCATTAAGGAATTTTCTCCATTATGACTTGACTTATAGATTTCCCATGTCTTAGTTCATGCTTCACACCGTAATGTTCAAGTCTCTTTAAAATCTATGACAATTAATGGATTCAAGTCATAAATGTGCAACCTCCTTAATTATAGATTGATCAGTTGGATCGATCAATCTTGAGCTCTATGTAGTCATATCAAGTTCATTCACAAGTTCTGTCTATTCCTCGACTTAATTGTTAGAACATATTAAATGTGGGCCTTTGATTTATTTCTTCACGCCATCTCTAAGTTCTTTTCCTCCTTCAAATCTTTGTGTTTTTTTGTTCCAACTTTGAAATGTGTCCATTGATCTTTCCATCTAAGATCCACATGCCATTCAATCTTTGAATATGCATTATCTTTACATTATCTTGGTCATTAAACTTAGGCATGTTGACCTCATCTCGCTTCTTTTGGTGATAATGAAATGCTTTCATTATGTCAATCTCTTTCATCTTGATCAATATTTAACTCGCCTTTGAGTCATTAGCCATCGAGCACTTTAATGCCTTTGGATCTATTCACTCAATTGGATCTTCTTTGCACTTATCAAGTGCAAACCATTCAATCTCCCAACTAGGTCAAACTTTACCTTTAGCAATTTGCCTTTCAGGAGTTCAACGTAACATCCTTTAGCACTAATGAAAGTGCCCTACACTTCATTTGAATTATTATTCAGAGACTTTGTAATGGTCCTTCAGAGCTTCTCAAGGTGTGCTATAGAACCTTTTTTTGCAGCTTTTTTGTCTAAGGGGTTTTGAGACAATTTCCCCAAAAAAATGCCAAGTGCCCTTTTTCCTTTGACGTTTTCTTTCATAATTTTTACAATGTACCTTTTGGGGCTTTTCAAAATTCCCTTCAGAAACTTTGCAAGATACCCTTCGACACCTTTTTTTTGGAACTTTTACTTATGGACAATTTTCTCGATGAGATGTCAAGTTCCCTTCAATAACTTTGAATTTCCCTTCAAATCTTCACTCATATATTTTTTATCTTTTTATTGAGACACATACCCTTTGAAACTTGTACAAAAGTCCACATACCCCTCAAAAACTTTATTTTGGTTCACTTACCCTTCGGCCCTATTGCAAAGCTCCCTTTGGAACCCATTTCCTTTGGGACATTTGTTCAAGATAATTTTCTAACAAAATTCCCTTCAAAAAGACTTAAACAAATTCCTGAAAGAATTTAATAAAGCACTCTTTTCGAAAGAAATTGCTGATACATTATTTCTAAAAGAAATCTCAAATTGCAAAATTGACTAAGTGTGGAGACCAAACATTTTCCCGAAGCACTTTTTTCGAAAAAATGCAAATTTGTAAAAATGACTAAGTGTTCAAATGCCTGGGAGCCCTACTTTGCACCTACATAACTTTTGTTTCTCTCATATGCAAGACATGAAACTTGGTCCGCCAAGACTAGGCACAAACCTAAGTAGCCTGGTGTGATTGTTTATTTTAGATGTTACCATGTATGCAAATGTTGTCACCAAAAAACATGTGTACTCAGCCATATCCAAACAAAATCATAAAGACATTCATATGACTGTTCTTGGAAATCAAGGTAGACACACAACTCCATGAGGTCTCGGCAACTTGACCATTCAACTAAACATCTTTGTCATTAATGCATAATAGCACATGTTGCCTTTGACATTAATGACAATCCTTCATACATCAATGACTATGTCCAACACATTCTTTAGGGTTTTTCTATTGTTCATAGTTTCTTTCAATGTGAATTTTTATTTAATCATGGTATGAAAAGTTTGCTTACAATTTTCATGTGTGTTTTTTAATTTTTATGTATAGCTATACTTTTTTCTATGTAACAATTATTTCATATTATGGAATGGAGGGTTTATAGAACATTTCAACAAATCTGAAGAAGATCTCAATAGTTTTGTTCTTAGTGGTTTTACAGGCTTTCCTTCACTATTTATAATTATTTGTTTCAATTTTTAGATTTCTTGGGCCAATTGACATCGTATATTCATCACTTCTTTTTTTTTTGCTACTCTATTATTATTATTTCTAGTTTTTAATGAATTCCCTGTTTTATTGAATAAATACACCATTTTTGAATAAATTTGTCATTTTGTGAATGGGAAATTCGTAGAATAGAGTAGTGAATTTATAGTACAAACCAATGGATTTGTCCTTCCACTTAAAATGTTATGTTTCGAAGGCCATAACTTTCGACAAAGGTATTTATTTGATCTCTCATTCACGCCAAAATGAATATATCAAAAATGGACATGTAGTCATGAATAAATATTCTAATTGAGGTTTATATTTTTCATCTAAAAAATCATATATTACAGTTTTATTCATTTTTAACCCTTGATTTCTCACATACGACTTGGATATTTATTTATTTATTGTTATATCTTCTTGTTTCTATTTCCTTTTTCTTTTTATTTATTTTTTTTAAATAATAGATTTTTAACATAAAATAGCAAATTCATTGAGTAAAGCAACAATTTTGTCATACATTTTGTTGGTGCCCGATCACGTTGGGCACCTTAGCAGGGTTTTCATTCTGAATGAAGGGTCCACGGTGGCCCATCGAAAGCCCACGCGACGGAGACAGTAGAATTTGAAGACACATCAGAGATCCAAAGCCAATGAAGCCTACCGCGTGTGAGGAAAACAATGGAATTAAAACAAAACCAAACAACTCTATTTTTCTGGTGTTTTTATGCTTCTAGTAAATAACTATTTCTGTCTGCATGGCTCGACAAACAATCTTACCTTTAAAAGTACATAAAAGCCTCGACGTACGAAAATCCTTTGCCAAATTACGAAGGAGTTGAGGGCACCGGTCGGAAATTTCAGCAAATATAAATTGCTATCGTGCAGGTGAGCCAAATCCCTGGCTTTGTATCATTTATATATACTAATAGTCTGTCTTTAAGAATCCATTCTCATATTTTCAAAAGTTTAACTTAGATGGAAGTTTCAGTAAATTCGACTCGCTCAAAAAGCATCATATCCATTACTGTATGGAACTCTAACAGATCTGTCTTGAAGAGAATTTCTTAATGCTATATAAAAGGGCCTCAACTTTACAATTTGGACTATGGAGATGCAAACTACAACCCTTAAAAAAAATCATGGATTTCTATATTGCATAACAAACTCCCCTTATGTCACAGGATAAAAGTATTCTATAAAAATATTGCCGAGTCTTGAACCGAATTTCGTGTATTCCCACCAATGAGTTCATATATCAAACAATGACATCGGATAGAAAACTAGATTTCTAAATTTTTAATGGATCTATCGATACCCTATTTGGAAATTCTCTTTTCAAATTTTTCTTTTGACCGCTGTTGCTATGCTATTTTCTTATTCTATAGCTCAGCTGCTCTGTTCCCTGTGCTGCTTTGTTCTAATTTTTATATCCAGCAGCTCTGTTCTGCTGTTGTATCTGCTGTGTTCTTTCCCGTTTTATATTCGATAGAAAAATGCATACAATATTTTATTCTAGCAAGTTCTACAATGTACCATTTTTCAGCTGTTATCATAAAGCAAAAGACAATCTTGAAAATTCTAATATATTAAAATATTTTCGTGTATGAAGTTATTGGAGACATTAATGCTTTTACGGGAGGGACGGACGGAGGCAAGAGCAGCTTTGAAGGAAGTCAAGATTATTAATTTCAGCAGCCTACCTTAAGCTTAACTTCAGACATATCAATGACGTCCAAATTTTCTTTTAGTCGTTCAAAATCTTTCTTTTGACAATGTTTTTGTGAATATATTTTTGAGTTGCTCTCTTGATTTACAAAATTCTAAGTTTATTTTTTCATTCTCAACCAGTTCTCTTATAAGTGATATCAACTGATTCTCAACCAGGTTTAGGGGCCACAAATATATCAAATAAAAATTGTATCTATTCAATGTTGATTCATCCTCTAATATAGAATAATGGGAGGATGACACAAATTCCCATTTGGATGATCAAGAAAAAGAAATTGACGATTCATGGCCTCTAGATTCACATTCATAAATTTCTATGAATGCCTTCGCAATGGTAACAACTCTAAAATTAATGCATGAAAAAAGAGTTTTTAAGAAACAACACCTCAATATTATTATTCCAGGAAACATTCATAACTTCATCTACTCTCAAGTGGTTAAGCAAGCAGACAATTTTGTGCACCCTTCTTCTAGTTTTGAGGTGATGATTGCCAATGGTGGAACATTATTGTGTAAAGGTAGGCGTCGCAATGTTCGCATTTTAGTGTGAGACTAGAACCTTAGGACTAACATGCTTGCTTTACACTTTGGTGGAAGTGATGTTTTTTTGGGAACACAATGGCCATTTACCCTTAGACCTATTCTTTGGGATTTTTATAAGCTATGGATGCAGTTATCTGAAAATGGACATCAATATACATTAAAAGGCCTTATTCTTGGATTCACTAGTATTATCAGCTCTCACCTCATTGATAAAATATCTAAAAAATAGATCCCATGGAATAGTTTCCCAATTCTTTTTTCTTCACACTAGATTCCCAACTAATTCTAGCCAACCATCAAACTTGAAAAATATTTTGGTCAAACATGCAACAATTTTCTAGGAACCAATAGGGTTGTCACCTCGCCACTCTAAATAACATCACATCCAAAATTTTCTAGGCATTTCACCCCTAATATTCATTCATACCACTACCCCTTTCTTTGAAAGGTTGAGAACGAAAATATGGTTTAGGACCTCCTACAAGTAAGCATCATTCGACCCAACACTAGTTTATATTCCTCCCTAGTCTTACTCGTTCATAAAAAAATGTCACTTGACGACTCTCCACTTTATTTTGGGAACTAAACAAGCCCACCATTAAGGGAAAATTTATAATTCTGGTAATAGATGAGCTCCTAAATGAACTACATGGGGACAATCTTTTCTCCAAGTTGGACCTGCGCTCAATCTTTCACCAAATCTACATTCATGAAGTAGACATTCCCAAAAGAACCTTTGGTACACCTAATGATCACAATTAGTTACTTATCATGCCATTCAGGGTTACCAATGCCCCTTCAAAATTTCAAGGCTTAATGAATAAAGTATTTTGCCCCTTTTTATGGATTTACATCTTGGTCTTCTTTGATGACATCCTCATATACAACAAAACTTTTGAGAATTACTTCAACCACCTCAAAACTACCTTACAACTTCTTGCTAAGAACCACTTATCATCAAAATGCTCAAAATGTTCTTTCAAGAAACCATAGGTCAAGTACCTAGGACATATTGTCTCATATAATGGTGTTCATGTTGACCCTTCCAAAATTAAGGCTATGACAAACTAGTCAAAACCTAGAACACTCAAAACTCAACATGGATTTCTTGAATTGATAGGGTACTACCATTTTTTTTCAAAAATTATGATAAAATTGCAACCCCACTGACAAACATGATCAACAAAGACTCCTTTCTATGGTTGATAGCATATAAACAAGAATTTGATCGCCTTAAACAAGCAATGTGCACCACGACCATATTGGTCATGCACAATTTATCCAAACTATTTGTTATTGAATGTGATGTTTGTGGCATGGGCCTTGGTGTTATGCTTCTTCAAGATAGACATCCCATTGCCTTCACTAGCAAGCTCCTCATTTGGCACAATCTCATCTATATATGATTCAGACGGTCACCTACGTTATTGAGATGATCATCTGCATGTTTTAGATTATTGTAAGAGTTGTCTAGATGGTCATCTAAATGATTCAAATGGTTGTTTGGGTTATCCAGACGATCGTCTGCATGTTTCAAATGGTTATTTAGGTTCTCTAGACTATCATCTTGACACTTTAGCTAGACAATCGACTAGAGTTGATGGATGTGTCCACAGTGCATACAAGCTTCGACACAATTGTAAATAATTAACTAGGGTGAAATGAATTATGAAATATTTTATACCTATATTTGTTTTTTGGTTGAAATTAAAAAAATACTTTAATTAATTTATTTGATTTTCTTGACCCCTTATTATTTCTAATAGAAGCCATCGAAACATGGCTAGACAATAGACACAGTCGACAAGAGACAATAAATACTAGTGCATTTCCCAGGATAGAATGACCCATTTTATTGGTACTAGTGAAATTCCTATATAAATGGCAATTTATTTTCAACATGGGGCGAACTAACCCTAAAAAAAACTTTTCATGTAAATAAAGTCGATTATGCCATGTTGTCGACCCCACCATATCATCAAAATTAGATTCCTAAAACCGAAATATTCATGAATTAATGAAAATTCACCATTAAATTGTTTTCCTTATGTGTAGACTTTTTTTCACATCAATAACAAATTCATAACAATTCTTAAAAATTAAAAATATCTTTATACGAAATACTCAATCTTAATAATTTTTTTCTATTTAATTTAATCTTAAATAAAAATACACTATTAAATTCTATTATAAATAAATCCTTTAAAAAAATAAAATAAAAATAAAAATTATGTATATAAAAAAATGACTTCTTTTAAATTTACAACCAACCCCATCTTAAGATGTAGACAAAATAATTCATAAGTACCATTGCAAAAAAACATCTTTTATCGCTTCTTTAAAAAAAAAACAAACTTTCAGAAACCTTATAAATTTATGATTCCCCCATATAAATTTCGATTCCGTCGCACTCCCATCAAAACCATGCCCAATCACCATAAACTTTAATCGTTTGAGTAGTAACAACACCTCATATTGATTTTTCACTCTCATTCCATTAAAATATGATAAACACTAATTTAAAAAATATTATTAATAAATTAAAAATTAAAAAAAAAGGAACTTAACTTCACGCATTAAATATTAATATATAACTGCATAACTGTTGTGAACGAAGCTTTGCCCGATGATAGAATTTGACTTACTTTAGTGTGACGTGATG
Organism: Torreya grandis; assembly: GCA_037957365.1. Taxonomy (NCBI): domain Eukaryota; kingdom Viridiplantae; phylum Streptophyta; class Pinopsida; order Cupressales; family Taxaceae; genus Torreya; species Torreya grandis. The sequence goes on from JARHVA010000354.1 coordinate 3,995,626, forward strand.
AAACTTTACCCCCTCCGTCCCCTCGCCCCCAAAAAAAGGGTTCCGTTGGTCTTTTAAGCTGCGGCGAGCGTCGATCCTGTGTCTGCGGGCCACTGTGCTTTGGCTGAACAGTTGTCCGTCAGATTCCTCTTGCGGGCATCCTCTTTGATTTAAAAACTCATCTAGCAGGCTTTCTCTTCGCCTGCGCTTTCCTTTGTATTAGAGCTCCTTTGAATCGATTCTGGATTTGACGACACTTTCCTTCGATTTTGTGAGACTTTTACCGTTTTGTCCTGGTTTTCCTTCAGCAAAAGTGATAATAAGAAATTGCTGCTCTGCACAGTCAAACATCAATGCAAAGAGATGTAAAGAGGATTTTAGATGGTAGATAAATTTGGGCAGCAGCTGGGACGGTAGAGATGCACCCTGTTGCAGAGGATATTTGGGCTGGGGCAGAACACAGCTGTAACAGGGAAAGAGATTACAGGCAAGCTGGACAAAAGAAATGTGCAAGTGTATAATGCACAATATTATTAATAAAATACAGAATTTACAATCAGATCTGAGCGGGCTGCGTTGCAATGCATGAGGGTGTGGGTGATTGATTTATAAGGGATTTGGAAAGGCAATGCATAAGAGGGGTGAGTGATTGATTTAAAGAGAATTTGGAGTAATAGTCTAGAGGAGTCTAGGGAGCTTCTAGAGAAAAATGATTTAGAAATTCTCTAGAAAGTGAGACTCTAGAAATGATAGAACAAACTGGAGAAAGAGGAAGAGGACAAAACACTGTCCTAGATGGGTGAAGAATAAATTCAGAATAGAACAGAACATAGCGGCAAGCACATCAAACCAGAGATTTCCTCCAAGGCCAGCACAAATTCCATATTCGTGGCGATCTCTCTTGCCATGCATCCTTAACTCAATGAATGAAGCACAGGAACTCCCCCATAAATGACGGACCCAAAATCTTTGAAGCACAGGGATAACGAAAAGACAGATGACAGCGAGGGCAAGGGAGGACGACAAAGGGATGAGTTTGCCCTAAATATTGTAAAAGAAAAAATTGTTCTCGCAAAATTGCGTGGCTTTCCATATTTTACGTCTTCTTGAATTTAATTTTAATTTTTCTAATTTTTAAAAAAAAATATTTATTATTATTATTATTATTATTATTATTATTATTATTATTATTTTTATTTTTTATTTTTTTTATTTATTTATTTATTTTTTTTTTAAATTTTTTTTTGAAGTTTTTTTACTTTAACTTTTATTATTTTAAGTTCTTTAAATTATTATAATTTTTTTTTTAAAAAATCTTAAATTTGTTAAAATAGATTTCAAATTTTAAACTTTTCGTGAATGAAATTTATTTTTATTTTTGTAAATAAAATAAAATGTATTAATTCCCTTATTTTTTTCAAAATTTAATCTAAATTTTGTTTAATTTTCACTAAATTATCAAATTTTTGTAAATTTAATTGAATTTCTTAATAATTCTTTACATTTTTTTGAATTTTTTTTAAGTTGATTTTTTTTCTAAAATTTAATAATTTTTAATAATTTTTTTGGATTCTTCTTAAATTTTTTTTTTTTTTTTAAAGTAAATTATTTTAAAATATATTCAAAAATTATATTAATAGATTACTTTACCTACACTTTTGAAATTTTAAGTAATATAGTTTTTGAATATATTTTAAAATAGATTACTTTACTTACATTTTTGAAAATTTTCTTGATTTTGCCAAAATTATCTTAACTTTTAGAATTTTTACTAATTTAACATAATTTATCAATTTCTTTCTAAATTTTAGAAAAATTTGAATACTTTTCTATTTTAACTTCAATTTTCCTTATTTTTTTAATTTTTCCTGAATTTGTATAGTTTTCCCTTCAAGCTAAAGAGAAAAGTGAAGAACAAAATAGTCAAGTGATTAATAGATTTGTCTTTCATGATTTCACTGTTCATCTTTATCAGTTTGTCATTATTCATGAATACATATTATTGTTTTCTTGCAATTACTATTTAGTATGAAAATATGGTATTATTGTTCTCTTAAACTACAACTCCAACATTTGGTGTGGGTGTTGTGATGATCGACCCTATGCCCTTGAGGAGGCACCAAGATTTGTTATTATTTGTATCGAACCTATCCTGATTATTATTATGATTTATGTTTACATGACTTACAAGGAGTCAGACAGCATGTAAGTGATGAAGCACAATCAACCCAACAACAAAACTCAAAGTATCCAACGGAGGGATGAGTTTGGTATGTAAATTGCAGGCCCCATACAACCACTCTAAATAAATTTTGTTTCACCCCACATGAATGGAAATATAATAATGATGATTCTATTTCATGGCTCCCCTAGTTTTGGGCAATAAACTTCCTTTTTGCTTGTACTTTCCTTTGTATTAGAGCTCCTTTGAATTAATTCCTAGTTGCTCCTCATTTTTTAAAACTTGTTCCAAAATGTCATCTTCTAAAGAAACCACTGAGGTGTTTCTAGGCACTGTAAAGGTCTTAATAGAAGGAAAATTTCCCTGTTCCCCTTAACTGATAATGGAAAAATCCAAGAATGTGTTTTGGCCGTGGATCTATATATTGCAATTAGGGTTAGGCGAAGATTAAATTAAGTTCATTTTCATTGGTACAAACCAGTCGTCAAATTGCATATACATACAGAGGAAATTTATCAAACCCCACTCGCTGCAATTTTAAATTTAATACAGTTTATCAGAGCCCACTTGCTGCAATATATTAGGGTTGGGGAAAGATTAAATTAGGTTTATTTTCATAGATCCAGAATAGAAAGCAGAGTCGAGCCAAACAGAACAGAACACAGCGGAAACCATATCAACCAGAGATTTCCTCCTGGCAGTTTTTTAATGCAACAGAAGCAACAAAGAAAGGACACGTGCCAAGCTCCTAAAGTTGCGCCGTGGTGCAGGGCGGAAATAATATGTATGAAATGTGGAAATAATATGTATGAAATGGGGAATGCGCGACATAATTCACTACAGCATTTTCACCGCTCAGCGTTACCCGCTGGGCGACATAATTCACTACAGCATTATTCGGTATGGACTGTTATGTTGGACGTTGACTTCTGGTTGCTTACCTTCAGCACCTTCGTTCCTCTGCGATGAGCTTAATTAGCACACGTCAACTCCGGGCGTGTGCTAGTCGACGACGGCATTGGTGAAAGCTCTCGGAAAAAGTCTCCCTGGGGTCACGTGGACCCCGCGACAAGTTTGACCATGGTTTTGTCCCTGTCGCTGTTAGAACAAAGCAGTTAGTTGGCGGTCGCGGTTAGTCATAGCATTAGAACAAACAGCAAAAATGGAGCGGGAGTTTTTCAAATCGTTGACCTTAAACCCCTCAAACTTGCCCTATTTGCCGTGTTGCATGTGCTAGTTCGTTGCATTCGCTGGTGACCCATAATTGCGTCTACAAATTTCTAGGTATGGAAGCCCAATTCACAACCTTCCTCGTTTCATCACACATGTCATCCAATTTTTTTTGTTCACCTACTAGCATTTCCTTTCACATACTACTCATAAATTACCAATATGTTCATGCCTTTAATTGAACACATCGAATGATTAGTTGATGGACAATGAGAATATCATGTGGGCTTTTTAGCAATTTCTCTTTTTTTAACCCTCCCCTGATTCTATGGGCTTTTTAGCAAATTTCCTATTCTTTAACCTCTGTCTTTATTTAATGGGCTTCCTAGCATTTTTTCTTTTTTTAACCCTTTCCTAAAGCTATGGGCTTCATAGCAAAATCACATTCCTGAGCTTGGCCCACATGCACACAATTAGTGCATTCCACTTAAGATTGTTTATAAACATAACTACTTCGTACATGCACTATTTTGTCCATTTCTACGTTTTGATTCATTTATTTTCATGTGTTTTATGAAGGGTTTTATATTGATTTCAATTGAAAAAAAAGTCCTTTGCAATACGTGGTAAGTTGCTTTTACTCAAAATATGAAAAGTTCATTTCTAATTCATTCAATGAAATGTTCTCCTTGTAGGCTACAATAGATGGCAAAAAGGCGGGATGAAATAATGCACCTTGAACTACAGAAACCGTGAAAAGGTCCATTTGATTGCAGTTGTATCATGTGGGCCAATTTTATTGAAATCAATGAGGAAGACTTGTGGGTTGTTTGCGCTGAACAGGATAGGGTTGACAACTTCATCAAAGGAGAATTGAGAAGGGTGTATTTCCCTAAAAATTTTCATGTTTCATATCAAAAAAGATATTTAGATTTTGCCAGGAAGGATATCAAGATCACCACAGTCTCTGAATGTGTCATGTGAGTTACCTCACACTATACATTGCACGCTGGTATTTGTTCATATGCTATTATGTTTCATTTATATTTTATTTTCATCTTGCATGACTGTTTATTTATTCACCACAATCGTTTAGGTATTGGTGTTCATATGGCCCTGATGACTTTCAAGAAATTGATGCCACATCCAAAGCCAAGTCTTTAATTCCCAAGTCAGGAAAGGGTAGTCGACTAGGTCGAAGGCATAGAAGGCGCAATTGTCATTGTCATTTCAACACATGATGCATGGTCTATAGACCCGATCATGTGCTCACATATAATCAAGTAGAACACATGGACAATGAGCACAACTATTGCCATGAGCAACAATATGAATAATTCAAGGGTAAGAAATTTATTTTCTCTCCTTGCATTAGCCTCCAACTCAATGAATAGGTTCATAGGATACTATTATTGGGAATGTCTACTAATGCTATCCACCTTAAATACTAGGAGATGGTGCATGAGAAACTTGTATTGTTTAGTGGTGAAAAAAAGTGGGATGATTTCTTGAGCAAGGATGACATTACAATAGAGAGCGATTGATCAAGGAGGCAAAATATGTGTACAATGTTGATGATGCAACAAGTGCTCAAGAATGGATGCTAGCCAATCTTGACAAGTGGTTTTTCAATCAGGGATATTATGGGGGGAAGCTTGATGGGGATGGAGAAATCCCCTTCATTTTGGGCAACCAACTTCCACAATAGCTGGAATAGTTGTTGAGATTTGGGAAGCATAGCTTATTGGCGATGGATGCAATGTTTGGGATAAATGTAATGAAGGTATTTTGCCAATATTTGTAAGATTAGTTGATAATATTAGTTGCTTTTATGTTTGTAACAATATTAGTTTTTCCAATGTTTTTTATTGTTTTGTTTTATACTTTTAATTATACACACTATTGGTGTTTGATTCCAAACATAAAGGTTGGCCCATTGCATGGGTCATTATATATTGATCATGTACTATCGACATAAGATAATGGATGTAAATTCTTATTCAAAGAGTGCATTTGAAATACATTGAATGGACAATCAGTGCCTTTATGGTCAACAATGTCAGTACAGAGATACAAGTTATTAGGTGTATTGTCATTATTCATACATGCATCATGGACTTTATATTTTTACGTTTAGAGAGACCATCCCCACCTTATTCCATTTACTTATGTAAAACTATTATGTTATTGAGGGAGACATTCAACTATGAGGTATACTTATGCATTTGGCATATTAATTGCATGTGGTTGAAGAATTTGATAGCATAGGTGAAAGATGATGATGTCAAACATGTAATGTTTTAGGACTTGGGGTTCATAATGCATATTTGTGCTGATGAGGGCATGGCTACAAGGGAGTCCAAAAAGTTTGTAGAAAGATATTACTCTGCTTAGTCTACCTTTGTCAAATATTGGGAACAACACTAGGCATACAGGGTTGGAATGTGGTCACAATGTTGTCAGACACTTTCACATGCTGGGCAAGACACCGAAACATATATAAAATCTTACCATTCCCATTTGAAATATCATTTCCTAAGCATATTAAGAACTTCTACACATCATAGGGTGGATTGGTTGGTTCACCAACTAACGACATCATTTTACATACATTATTGGTGGCTACAGCTATGCAATGACAATGGCTTCCATATGAACTTCAAAGTATAAAGACATGAAAATATTTCATGGGTATAGGATTTTAACATCCCAAATTCTCATGTTACCTTTCATAATAGTGATCCTCATATGAAATGGGTGCAAAGTACAAAAGATTAGACATTAAATTATCGCATCTTCAATGTAACACCTTCTATGTTGATGTGCAATTACTCATTTTCATTCTAAGGATATACTTGCAAGCATGTGCTCAAGGTGGACCTAATGAGAAAGATGACAACTCATGTAGTTGTAGAGGATGCACCTAAAATTCATGGTTTTAATAAGAGCATCAAAAACATTGATGTTGAGTACCATGTATGTTTTCTTTCCCCTGCATACTGTATGCATTGACAACTTTGAGTTCATTGTAGTTTGTGTAATATGTTTTCATTACCTAGGTCAAGGACAATGGAGTTCAAATTAAAAATGAGTGACAAGGCATGGATGTCAAATATTTTCACATCAAAATGTATGGTGTATCAGATATAGATATGTAAGGATTAGGTCGTGAACTAGAAGGTGTTGCATCAAATCTGGTGGATGACATTGAAGACCAGTTGAGGTGGGATGATATTGTAAGTCTAGTAACTAGTTGTAGTCATATTTTTTGGCATTTTTGACTAGATTCTTTTCAATTTATGAATAGATAAAATATACTACCAGACTTGATGATGTTGAGGCCTTGATATGCAAAGCATGAGACATATTTGACATATGTGTAGTGGATAGAAGCATAGAAACTATGGAATTATTCAAAAACTATATGGCAGAGGTTTACAACAAGCTACATAGCAGGGCGATATCGAATGCACAAAACCCAATGCATCATCCATTTCAAAAAGTCTAATATGGGCATGGAACTTCCACCTGTAGATAGAGAGACTTCATAAAAAATATTAATAGATGCAGATATCAGATCATGTCACAGGTGATGACACTTTTTCCAATCCCACCTCCTAACAATCTAGAATGACAAGTATGGGATGACGAGCTTAATAGGGTAGTGAAGTGAGCTAGGGGTGGACATAATAGAGATCATGCATTCTAATTGCAGAACTTTATAGGTTTCAGTGATAGCTCAACAATAATAGATGCATGTAATAATAAATGCATGTAACAAAAAACAAATACTTTTTTAAAGGTGAATAGTTCTTTTAGATTGCCCACATGTTGTAACATATTGCATAAATGTACTGTCTCTTAAAGGATTTTATGAATGATATTTGAACCATACCTCAAGGAATGTGGTAAAGCTAACCATTATTTTAAACATAAATTGAATTTATAAATATTATATTAGAAAATTATGTTACTAAAATTTTGAAAATGAAGAATGTAGTTCTGAGGTTCATTCCATTCATTAGTAGCTTTAATGCCTTGTTCATGCCTAGAAGATCCTTCTACTTGGGTGACTCTACCACCAAATGATGATCCTTTGCCTACTTCCATAGGTGTTGTAGATTATGCTTAAATTATGTGATGTAATTTTTCTAATTGTCATGTGTTGTTCAACCTATTTTGTAATTGTTTTCCTCTGGTGAAGAGTTTAAGCCATAAATTATAATTTGGATGCTTTTATATATAACTTTTATGTATCATTATTATTATTATTTATATAATATATAATATCTTGAAATATAACATCACCAATTTTCATTTTAACAAACTTTACCAAAATAAATTATGTTGAGCATACCAAACAAAATAAAAATGACACAAAAATGTACTCGTGGAAATAAAGTCCAATGGGTGATGAGAGTTATATTTTTAACTAATGAAATTTGAGAGTAATAAGTTTTGTTTCATGAAATAAAACTCTTTAAAATCATTCCCCAACTTCTTTTGCATCAAATATCCTCTACTTTATTAAAGCAACCTTTTAAAATCAACATAAAATTATGATTGGTAGATGAATGAGGATTTTATGTTATGATTTATTGGCATGTTTGTATAAATTTAGTGTTTTTAATGTTAAGTTTACATCCTCCAAATAATTTTTGAAAAGTCTCAAAAACCTTTTTGGAAAGCACATTTTGTGCATACCCTACATTTATCATAATTCATAAGAACATATTATGTTAACAATTTTAAAGTCTTGTCAATAACATTGTTTTGTGTAAATATTATAATCATAACATTCCATGATCCTAAATTTTATTCATAATTCTTTTAAATAATTTGCATTTCATGTGTTTGATTCCAATTTTTTCAATCCATGCCTACAGAGTTGAAGTTAAGTTTGTAATGTTAAATGGAGGGGACAAACCCTAATAAGAGAAGAAAGTCTTTGTTGCTCACCTAGACCCCAGTCACACACAAGAAACCCCTATTTTAGAGGGCTGAGAAGGAATTAGACATTTATTCAAAGAAACTAGCATGAGTTAAAACATATTCCTATCATGATTAGAATGAAGAATAAGGTCTTGTCATGAATTTAAGGAGAGACAAGATTAGGTTTTCAAGGGTAGATGTGTATACCCTATTTGAGTACTCAGGCCCCTACATGTTTTGGTTTTGTTTTATCTATACTGTCAATGAATAAAGAACATTTATATATCCAAGGGAATATGGTTCTAAATAGTGAACCTTTGTTGGAGGATTTGATGGTAAGAAGACACTAGTTCTAATGAGTGGCAACGTAGTTGAAAAATAATTATTCTATAAACCCCTATCTTATTGTATATAGACCTTAGTTAGACTGAAAAACTCGGTATAGTAAGGGAAAGTGTAATGCTAATGACTTTTTAATACTTTGGTGGATATGATAAGGTTGTTTATAACATATTGAAGATGTTTTGATCTTTCCTTGGCATGGTAATCACCCATTGAATGTCTAAACTAGTCACATACCTGTATTAGCGGTGTTTTCTTGCACAATCAAGGGACATTCTCAAGTGAAAATGGTAAATAGTGATCTAGAAGGAGGTTCTAAGGCTTGGACCAGGTGTCAGAACCCAAAATATAACTTTTAAATTTTTTTAAACATTTGATTCATTGTACAACTCAAGATAAGGGTTTTATAAGGCTCTCAGACTATGTAGAAGGATGCAAACCCTGGGATTAGAATTTGGTTGATATAATGAGATATAACATCCAAATTGGCTACAAATTTATAGTCTAGCATAATTTGAGGTACTCTAACTAATGGAAAAGGTTCCAAGATTATAGGTATGAACAAGTATGGTTTTAAAAGTGGTGGTTATGGAATAGGCCTAATTAGGCCTAGTTTGTAAGATTTTAACAAAGGAATTTCTATTTAGAAGTGGATTCAAGACTTGAGAATTTTCAAACACATCATTAGGAATAGAGGGATCCTGAAAGTGTAACTAGATCCATCAATAAATTATAAATCCAAGGAGTGGAATGAGATAATATATGACTGGATGTGATTCAAGGAGGTTTAAATCCATCAAGAAGTCTCTAAATAGTAAAGATACATGCACAATGGAATTAGACTAATCATCCCAATGAACAAGTGTATTGATTGAAAAATAAATGAAATTTTGAAGATCAAATTAATTAAAGAACAAATGACCAGTTGAATTAGGAATCTCTTCAATCTCCAATAAGAAAACTCAGTCGTTCTCGACTGTGCTTTAGTGGTATAAAATAGCGTAAGCAGGGGTTAAGTAGGGTTTTGATGGTTTCAATCTTTCCAACAGTCTTTATAACCTGTATGAAGTGTGTTCCCATGTAACAATACTATTTCAAGCCTTTCTTAATCACTTTAGAATCTAAAATAAGTTCCAAGATAAAGAATATAGTATACTAATTCAACGTTTCTGGTCTGTATGCTATTAACAAGAAATAACTTTGAGAAAATAAAAACTTACCACATTTAACCTCCTAAACATCACAAAAAATTCTATCTAACACTTCATATACACACCATCTCCACATTCACCATAGAAATGAATGAGGAAAATATCAAATAAGCACTTGCTCAAATTGTATGCTTTTATTCACTATTTGATAGACCTACCTATCATCTCAAGGGTAATCTTCTTACAATCCAAATCTTGTTGCTAACTCCAATTAGAGATTATAGTTGATAACAAACAATATCAAAAATCGCATAAAAAACCACTCACCATATTTAAATTAGAGATTAAAGTGATCCATTATAAACTCTATTTTGTTCTTTGAGTAGGCAAATTTTGTGTCTCCAAGATTGAAGGTAAGAGTTCAAGAAGAAAAGTTTCTTATTAGTCATTGGGCATATTTTTAGGGGTGCATACATATTGTAGAAATCCAATCCAAGTGGCCTCTCCATGCTAGGGTGGGGCTTCTCCATTGGGGAGCCTAAACACATAGTTATTATTGCTTCACCTTCTCCACTAAGCGATAAGGGGCCCATCATATCTAAGCACCCCACGCCCCCCCTCGTCCCCCCCCACGCCCCACGCCTCCCCCCCCCCCCCCAAACTTGTCCCATCATCTTCAAAGGTGCCACAAACCATACTAAATCAGTTTTCCTAAATGACCACAGGCTATCCATGAGACACTCACTAGGGATGAACATAGTTGGACCTAGTTATAAATTTAATTATCCTTCAATCAACCATTGATCATATATCCTTAATGTACTAGTCTATCTTTCCATATATTTTTTAGGTCTATACTACAACTATTTTTTTTGTGTGTGATCTTCATGTAGATGGGTTTGTGTGTGCATATAATTTTTTCCTCTATAGATCTAAAGATGGAATCTCATAATGTATCACTTCATTGGTCTGACACTCAAGGGTACAACTACTTTATTATAGATTCGAAGGATCTTCCATTGACCATGTGTGGCATTATTTACATTTTACTGTTCTTTACCTTTCTTTAATACTTTCTTTTGTCACCCATACATGCCTTAGTTTGGCATATGATCTTCTATTATTTACTATGTTTTGCCCCTAATAATCTTAGTCATTTTTAGGCCTTGATATTTACTTTTTGATACTTTTATCCCCTACTTAGCTCACAAGGATTTCAACCTTACACTTTACCTTTTCATAGCCCATCGGGTATTACCATAATCCTTGTATGAGCATGGAAACTAACACATGTCCAAGGATTCATTTTCAGGTCTTCATACATTACTTGTAGATTGATACAAAATTTATTTTTCAATTTTTAATAACTGTCATAAACATAAGGAGGTATAAACATAACTAACATAAAAGGTATTTGAGCCTCATAATATGTGCCATAATATAGAGGCCCTGGGGATATAAATAGTTAATGTATTTAAATTCATGAAGAGTATATGCCTTGCAGACAAAACACACTATAAGAATTCGTTTATATTTTTATTTTTTTTTTCTCATGAAAGGCATAGGTTGTCTACGGTGAATATAAGATGATCAACTTCCAAGAAATAATTCTTCTATAAAAATTGCAAGATGATTGCCAAGCTTATGTTCCATTTGAACATTTTTAAAACAATGAATTACAATATGCAACATTAACTAAAAAGGCCATATGATGTTTTGATCCATCTCACATCCATTTGTCAAAAATGGCCTAAAATAGAATATTTTAGAAAGTCTTTGTCTTATAGATGCCAAAAAATATTACTTTAATCAAAGGAAAGAAGAGACAATGAGCTTATCTTGAGAAAAGAATAATTTTCACCTAAACTTGAGCTTCAATTTACAAACAATATTAAAAATTTCTCTATAGATGGATGAATTATACTTTTGTGGACTCTTCCCCCTCCACTATGCCCCACCATAAAATCCACCATTACACCATCAACATGTGCAAATTTCAAAGTTTTCAAATATTTTTGTAGACTTTTTGCATCTACCAATTGACATTGTTGATTGACAATTTCAAGATGTCATTAAAAGATTAATGAATATATGTATTAGCAAGATAAGGTCATTTCCAAGAAATCACAAAATTAACATGGATTTTGTTAAGTTACCCCTTCTTTTTAATAAGTCAAAGTGATATAAGAAACTCACAAGGAGCATCACATATATTGGAATATATGGAGTTCTAATAAAATCCCTATCTGGCTTTGGGGTTTGTACCTATAATGTGATCAAATTAAAATAAAATGTTAACAACAATATTAATTGAACTCAATTTCTTCCAAGAAAATAAAATATGAAGGAATCAAGCAAAGTTAATCTATTTAGAGCATAAACTTATGCATACCAATGGTTCATAAAAAAATCAAATGCTAAGATTGCCATTCATTTCTAATTGACACTTTAAAATAAGTAATCTAAATAATGTATTTATTACACATTGCCTAAAATGCAAAATATTATGGCAATGTATGATAGTTAAATCCTACCTATTACAAATAGAGTGTGTGCATTAGACAGCCAACTTCGAGTCAAATAGATGCAATGGGGTATTTTTGAATATCATAATGTCACAAGGATTTAGTAGACAAAATGTATTCATGCAGGAATCTGGTCATTACTGACATCATTAATTAGAGGATAGTCAAGTCTAATTTGATTTAGTTAAAGTGATCTAGTATAAACTCTATTTTGTTCCCTGAGTAGGCAAATTTTGTGTTTCCAAGATTGAAGGTAATAGTTCAAGAAGAAAAGTTTCTTATCAGTCATTTGGAATATGTGTCTTTACTTATATCACATACCAATCTTTCAAGAAACATTACATATTGTCACTAATTATGTTGGTGAAGCTTGGTAAAAATAGTTTCAAACAGTAGCTTGTAATATTATGCGTTATTCTAATCAAACACCTTGCACGAGTGCCCATATAAATAAAGAAGTATGGAAACATAAATAAGGCTCTAATTCTCGAAAAGGAGTAAAGATCTTACATTGACACATTACATTCAATGAATATGTTTAACATCCTGTATATAATGCAAGCAGATAAATTAGACTCTCTAGTTACACAGTGAAAGAGACATCTACATGATTTTGAGCAATTGCATTGATTTGACTTAAACCAAGTATTGTTTCAATAGGATAGTGGTTAAGAGGTGTGGAGAAAGACACATTAGAATTCTTAAACCATGGAAGGAGACTTTAAAAGTACCAGGTGAGTAAAAGAACTGTTATACCATGTTTTGTTGTTTACATACAGTGGTATGTGTTAACTAAATAGTGGGAAACCTTGTTTAGAAAATGTTTTATGGTGAATCAATAAGGTCTGAAGGTTGGTAGAGTTGTTTACAAGTGAGGTAAACCTTATCCATGCATTACTTATTTATAATCACTCGGTTTCATTAAAACAAACACTTCACTCACTAACTATGGTTTCAACAGGTTCATAGTATATCCCCAAAAAACAAGTAACCCTTTCTCTATTGATAGATACAAAGCAGGGCATAAGGTAGAATACCACATTTTAGCTTCCAAAATAGTTATTTGAATCCTTCAACCTATTCTAAGTCATATTAAGGACCTCTTTTGATTTCACAACACTGATATTATGTTACTCAATACATTTGGATAGTGTTTTGAATTCACAACTTTCTTTATTCAATAGTTTATCTTCTCTTTATCCCATTGTTAAGCAAAATGATCACTAATTAATTTTTTTAATTGTTTGGTAGGTGGCATTAATTCTAAATGCAGAGTGTGGTAGAAATACGAGAGAAATTCCATAAATTTATATGGAAAAAAATCAAACATATTGGACCAACTCAATCTAGAATGACAAACATTGCACGCAATCTTGTGTGTGGTGGATGAGGCCATCAATTGGAGGAGGCTTGGAACCATAGCAAATTTCAGGCAACCTGATGGATTGAATTGCGTCAATCTTCTCCTCCAATAGAACATGGTGTATCCTGCCTACCATGTTCCCTTAGTGAGCTATGAGTACACAACACTCATAGACAAGGCAAACAATGGTTTCTACATACGATGGTCATATGAATGGCCACAGGATGATGTTGTTTTCCCTGATGCATGGGATACACCTGGTTTTATTCTAGCATATCTTAGGCCCTTCTTGTAGAAGTTCTTGCCAATGAAGGTGTCTAATGATCGGAGTGTCTATGTGCATCCATATCAAGTATGAAATATTTTCATTGGTACGAAACTACCTTTTAGAGTATGTTTTGAACTATGTAGTGTTCGGAATATCCTATTTTAGGGATCCAGTCTTTATCAAACACAGCCATATGTTGCATTGTGGAAGAGATACACAATCTCCCACACCACAGACTTTCCTCTCATACAACCAGGGCAAAGTATTTCAAGAACGTAACCGCTGTTTTTTTCACACATGTTCTAGATGAGGATGAAAGCAACGATGACTATGATTCAATGGATGAAAGTGACAGCGCTGAAAGTCAATAGAACATTTTCATAAAAATATGATTGAATATTGATAAACAGTTTAATTTAATGATAAAGAAAGTACATATTTGTGTATTACATATTTTTTGTTGATCTTGATGTTGATGTTAGTTGTTCTTAATGTTGGTTGTTGTTCTTGATAATGCAAAAATCTACAATGAGCAGTGCAACATTCTCTAATAAATCATCACTATCCTTTAATAATGAAAAATCCAAGAATGTATTTTGGGCGTGGATCTATATAATGCAATCACGGTTAGGCGAAGATTAAATTAGGTTCATTTTCATTGGTACAAACCAGTCGTCCAATTGCATATGCATACAGAGGAAATTTATCAAAACCCTGCAATTTTAAATTTAATACAGTTTATCAGAGCCCACTTGCTGCAATATATTAAGGTTGGGTGAAGATTAAATTAGGTTTATTTTCATAGATCCAGAATAGAAAACAGAGTCGAGCCAAACAAAACAGAACACAACGGAAAGCACATCAAACCAGAGATTTCCTCCTGGCATTTTTTTGCTGCCACGACCAGGAACTTATCCTTTTGTTCGTTAAACTCCACCCAGTTGCCCCATGCTGTGAAGAGAAATACCTCAGAAGCAATAAAGGAAGGACACATGCCAAGCTCCTAAAGTTGCACCGTGTTGCAGGGCGGGCCATGAAGGAGGACTTTGATATCAATTTTACCTCTGCCGCTTCGAATACATTTATGAGGAGACATTCCATCCTCATGGTAATCTCTCATGCTATGAATAGAAGGAAGAACGAGCGGCAACAAAGGCCTCAAAATTCATGCGGCCTCGCCTATGCCTGATCCTGACAAGAACAGGCTGACGAGCGCCGGTCAGGCAAGTCCTTCTACAGCAGAGGGGGCAGTAAATAAGCCATGTCCGCATGTTCTGCAGACACCACTTTAGTGGGTTTGTGAATTTCCCGTATGGCTTTCAAAGCCTCCACATGCAGTATAGCAGATGGCGGAAGAAGACATTGCAAAATGTGATGTAATGAATAGGAGGACGGCGAGACCATCGCGAGCCCATCAACAAGGAGATGTAATGAATAGAAAGGACAGATCATCACAAAACCACAGAGAAAGTATCACGGATTGCCTGCGATGAATTTTCCACTTTCTGGATGTCTTCATAGCCCACAAACATAAGAATCTGTCTAAACAATCCTACTCAAGACGGTCCATGATAAAGCAAGAGTGGAGAAACTCTCCCATACGAAATGGAGAAAGTTCGAGGTTCGTAACTCCCCGTAGATGTGATGGACAAGGGGGATGACAGCATAGAAAAGACCGTGCAGGAGCATAGACGGACGAGTGTGGAAATAACTTGCATGAAATGGGGAATGGGCGACAGAATTCACTACAGCATTTGGACCGCTGAGCGTAACCAGACGATACGTTCGACGTGGAGCGTCATGCTGGATGTTGACTTCCGGCTGGTTACCCTCAGCGCTTCCATTACTCTGTTGGCGTTTGCCTTAACTTGGGTGTTTGTCTTGATTGTTGTTGTTTTTTCGTTGGGTCCCACCATGCATTTACGAATAGTAATTCTGTTAAGGCGCATATTTAAATTATTATTTTTAAATCTCATGCCCCTTCACGAGCTCTTTATCCCCTCCCTTGTTATCGATTCATCCCCATCATTGGATTGGCAAATTATGGAGGCATTGTTCATCACCATTACTAGATTGGCAAACTACGGAAGTAGGTTGTCATTGGAGTTGGTTCAAACAGGTTTTAACCAGGGAAGTTATTAAAGCCCCCTCCTACATTTAAGAACTTAACATGCAACATAGGGTTTTAACTTTGAAAATTATTACATTTAGTTTTCTTTCACTGTTAGCATTTGGCTTAAACATTGTCATTTGCACAATACTTACAGCCCATTAGTAGTAGGATTATCAATAATAAATATTATTTCAAAAGGCTTACAAAATGTTTGCAGTTAATAGTGTGCCCTATAATTTTACTAACTAAAACTATGCTTTAAAGTTGTTAAACTATCTCCATTGTGTGCCTTGAAATTTACTGCAATGGCAAACCATGAAGCCCCCTGTTTCAACAAACATCCCTATCATAGACTGCAATGTCATAAATATACATCATTAATAAGACATTATATATGTAAATCTAAGTTATTAACAAAGTAACAATACCTATAATTTAGGATCTTCGTAGGGTACCTTGGAGTCTACTTCAACAACCTCCATGATGTTTTTAAACCATTCAAATGAGCTCTGCTCTCTTGTTACCCAATAAAAATAAGCATTTGAAGGTTTGGGTTCCCTTTCTTGTTCTTCGTTACCAATATGCATGCATTACATACCATATCAATCATCTGTAAAACCAGTGCATTCATTAAATCACAGTTGTAGATTTATTTAATATAAATGGCAGAACCTTTAGAGTTAGGAGTTCTTTTTAGATTGTTGATGATGTCTTTGAGGATGTTGATGAAAGGGGTAGCACCTATGTCAAGTTTTATCTGAAGCATCACTTGGTATTTACATTGATCTTATCCTATCGAGCCAAAAGGACTGTCAATGTATAATCTAGAGAATATGTAATAGCACAAAAAGCTCAATACCTGTGGACTCTAATCATTGTAAAATTATTAGAGTGATAAGCAAATGTTTATTCTGTAACCTCAAGGCATCGTATAAATTTCTTTGCTATAATCACATGGCATGTTCCTACTTAGCCCTTGAAAATGTAATGCAAGATGAGTGATATAATCTTATGTAGGTCTAGTTAACTAGTTACTCGTTAAACATCACATAATGATAATGTAGACAATGAAGCCCCTTGTTTTAGTAAACATCCATGATTCGTATGGTCACCACGATTTTGCATTCAGTGTTAATCTTAGTTGGAAGTCCATGTTTTAATTTTAGGGTTTTGTTGAATCTCAAACCTTGTTCTATTAAAATAACAAGACCAATTCATAGTCAAATTATAAACACTAAATAGTATTTCAAACTGTTTACAAATTGTTTGTAATTTATAGTGTGCCTTGTAATTTTATAAACTAAAAGTATGTTGGTTATATGCCATGAAATTTTGCTTTAAAGTTTTGATATTGTATTAAGGTTTGACATCCAATTCGATAATCCTAGTTGTGGTCAATGTTGATCTAATTGGATGAGTTCAATGCCTTAATCCCTATAGGACATTACATTAAATGATTATCTTTATCTTGCATGTTTAATTAGTTTAGTTGATTATGTGATATTGAATTTGTAGCATGTTTAGTTTACATTTTCTACGCCTTTTGAAATAATATTTAGTACTGATAATGAAAAATGGTAGACCATTATATAGACTAATGCCTACTCAATGAATAAGTAATCCTATTAAAACCTATAAAACCTACTAAGCTTATTTAGTTAAAGTTATTGCATTTTTATAAAAGCATACAAGAGAAATATGAAGTTAGGCAGTTATACAAAGATAAAACATGTCTTTTATCTATTAAACTTCTTGGATATGCTTTTCCCTTGTGGTACCTACATGAGTTTCTAAATTTGTGCTTACAATATTAGTTAACATTGTTACCTTGATATTAAATATAAACAACGATTTTACTTTGATAATCAAATAAAGATCAAGGAAAATATAATGATGATGAGTTAACAAAAAATGAAGATTATATTGTAAATGTGTTTTACCCTAATTTCAACTTTTAAAATTATGCTAACATTGTTACTCATTTCCTTGGTGCCATAAATTTTGTAAAATTATTCATTCTATTGTTAATGGCCCGTGGATATCACACATTAAATTTAAATTTCTATGATATGATATAGTATCATGATACTCTTAAAATTGGTGATAATGTGTTTTTCTCTATCAAAACTAGTTTTGAAAGAAAGATTTACTAAATGTATATACTTAGTAGAGTAACCATTATGATGGTTTTGCCTTCACTTAGAAACAATTTATAATAGTTATAAGTTTCTAAGTTACAAGTCTTAATCTAGTTGTTATGCAAGGGAATCAAAGATTTGAATTCATGATTTCTAGTGAATATTTCACTCAATAAAATATGATTGAATTATGTTGGAAGTTTTAAGTAGAATTTTAATTGTGATTACATTTTTATCATGAGGTCTTTTAATTTTACACCAACATTTACACTAAAATATGGCACAATATTTTTAAGCTACAATAATCCCCTTTTGTCCCAATTAAATTGATATGGTACTTTGTATTTTTTACCTTGGTATTGTATTCTTGTTTCAAAATGCCAAGTTTTCTTCACTTTGTATGGGTAGAAACCTATAATAAAAAAATGGACTTTTAATAACTTAATATGTTTGATTATGAACTCATAATCAAAGCCAATTCAAATCAAACTATTTTTAAAACCTATATGTGTTATTTCATTTTTTAGTTACATTATGTGTCTTGCTATGATGATGGGATACATCTACTTTTATTTTAAATTTATAAAATTCTAAAATTTACTAAAATTTTAATTTAATTTATATTGTATGATAGCACATTAATTCCATTCAATGCCTCGTTAGAAAAATGACCCCTATACATTTACATAAAAAAATATCTTTGAGGGGGTACTACTGAGCCTTATCCTAGTTGTGGTCAATGTTGATCTAATTGCATGCATTCGATGCTTTGTTCCCTATAATAGGATAATACATTAAATGATTATCTTCACCTTGCATGTTTAAGTAGTTTTGTTGATTATGTGATATTGAGTTTGTAGCATGTTTATCTTACATTTTGTAAGCCATTTAAAATGATATTTAGTATTGATAATGAACAATAGTAGACCATTATACAAACTTTTGGTTCATTGGTTCCTTTTTTTGGGTATCAATATGGATTGTTTTAGGCTTTATGTGAAGGGTATCCCTAATGCTTAAGATAATATTTAATATTGATAATGAACAACACTAAACCATTATACATAATGATGGTTTAATGATGGTTCATTGGTTCCTTTCCTTTATGTATCAAGATAATAAGAAATAGACCATTATACAAATGTAAAGGGTATTACACAAACAAGTAAGATGCAAGGCATTATTTAGACTGTAATAAATGGTATTATACAAGAAATACACACACACACACACACACACACACACACACACACACACACACACACACACACACACACACACACACACACACACTCCTTTTTTTAAGAATGTCAATACTTGATCTATGTATACCATTATAAATAATGTAAAAGTTGTGAGTTTCCCTTACCTACTTTGATGGTGTGCCTATATAAACTAATAGTGTGACTATATATTGAGATAAAATGCTAAAATGAGGAAATTTAGGTGATGTCTAATGGAGGAAGCAGATGGGTCTCAGTCATGATCATTTTTTTATTGGTATTATGATTTATAATAATATATTTAGATGGGGACATGCACACCCAACATTTAAATATGAATGTAACATAGCATGACACATTGCGTTTCACGAAGCCCCATTACATTTCATTATGAGACATACACACATGACACTTGTAGATGGTAATGAAGTTGTGAAGAATAAAATATCTTTAATCATGATTATGCTATAAAATAATTTGAGAATTATAACCCCTATTCTAATTTTAAAGTAATACAAGTTAACACCTTTATGGCATAGTTTTAGTTTGTAAACTTGCAGGGAACACTATTAATTGAAAAAAAATTATAAGTCCTTTAAAATACTATTTAGTATTTATAATCCTAGTATGAATGGCCTTAAGCATTGGGGATACCCTTTGCATAAAAATTTTAGAACGAGTGACCATGCTAGTGTTATATTTAAGGATTCATGGTAGATTGGATTTGATGTAATACATGAAGTTTATTGTTGACTGCCTAAAAGAAACTCTACTATAGAATTTTTTAGATGGTAATGATGTTGAAAACCATTTTAATCAGTATTATGCTTTAAAATAATATGAATTATTTGATAATTATAACCCCTAATCCATTCATTAATTTTGAACACTTAGGTAAGATTGAACTGTGTGTCAATGTTTTTTGTTCTTTGGTAAGACCTCTCTAGACTTTTGATTTGAGAACTTTGTAGGTATGATTATGCTTAGAAATTTTGAGTTGATGTAATAAATTTGGGTTTTGTTATGTTGAATAATTGAATAAACTTATGTATAAAATCAAACCTAGTAAAATACTTAAGCATGCAAGGTAAAGATAATAATTGATTTTAAACATTCAATATCATATAATCAACTAGGCTACTTAAGCATGCAAGGTAAAATAGAATATATGTGGATAATAATATTGCTTGAGGAATTTCATCTACCACAAAATCATCCAACTACTATATTATATAACAATCAAATCACTATAAATTTGGCAAAAATCATGTACTCCATGCTAGATCAAAACATATTGAGCTACACTTTCACTTTGTTCATGACTTGATAGATGAAAAGGTGTTAGAGCTAAATTTTTATAAAATTAAAGACCAAACCATAGATATATTCATGAAAGCATTATCTATAACTAAATTTGTTAAATTTTGAGATATGTTACATATTGTAGTTATTCCTCTTAAAGAAGTACATATGAAGCCTTAGGTAAAATATTGTGATTTATAAATGGGTACTTAACTAGGGCAAGTTTTCAAGACCCATATTAGGATATTTTAACCCAAATAAACATTATGGTGGGGGAGGGGATAATGTGGTTGGAATAATGTTTATTTATTCCACATTGGACATTTTTTATCTTCTTCTAGTTCCATCCGCTTCTTCTAGATTATTTCATCTTCTAGAATCTTTCCTCTTCTATATCTTTCTTGTCTAGAATCTTCCCAGCTTCTTATACACTTATCTTATCCCCTATAAATCAATCAATGACCCCCTCATGAAACTCAATGCAACCCCATAAGATCTCATTGTAAATTTTGTTTATTAATAAATATTGTGCATTGTCTGATTTTATCTGTCAATGAGATTCTGGGTGAAGATAATTAGGTTGCCCATGCATATTGATTAGGGGTTAGATGTCAAGATTATGGTGAAGGAGCTCAAGATTGGTGTGAAAGTATAGAGGGAATAAGATGGGAGTTTTAAGGAAGAGTAAATTCTCAGGAGCATGAAAGAAGTTATGATTAGAAAGAAAAGAAGATGTGAAAGTGAAAATATGGATAAAATGCAAGAGATGATATTCAGAGAGCAATGATATCATAGAAGGTATATAGAGGAGTTTATTTCTCACCTTGTTAAGTTTATACCAAGTTGAATGGTTTTAATAATTGATATGTATTTAAGATTAAAATATTATTTAAGTGAGATAGTATTTATTGATTGTATTTATCCTAAAGTGAGGTAGAATTTCCACATTTTATTAAAAGAAAATGTAGATTTATAATTAAAATTATATAATAAAAAATTCAATATTTCTGATCATTCTTCCTGAACCATTATCTACTCTTTTATTCTTGCATCTTGATGATAGTTTATTCAGTGTAATCTGAAATGTTGATTTGAATATTTTTATACAATTTTAATTAGAAATATGCATTTTATTTATCTTATTACAGAGATATGCAAAGTAGAATCACATGTTTTTATGGGTGTTATCATTACAAGGATGGATATGTCAAAAGTGGTCTTTAAAAGATAAAAACATATAGTGTCAAAGCTAACAACCTTATGAAAAGCAAGGCAGAGCATTAACTTATCATTTATTGACAATGGTTTTGAGCTTCCACCACAGGTCATATAGTAATTATGGATTGGTGCTTCTTATGCAGATGTGCTATTAGGTTAAATTTAAAATTAAAAATCTCATATGTTTCCAAAACAAAACTAAAATAGTGTGCAAGGGGTTGTAAGTTTGATAACCACTGGTATAAATTAGATGTGCATGTTTTGACATAAATGGCATGGATGGGGATTATAATTAAAATACAAGTCCATTGCTTCACACAAGTGCATATAAGGAATCAACCGAAAGGGGTCCATGTAATATTTTTTTTGTATTAGGGGAAGAGTGGATGGGGAAAAGATCTACACTTTATTAAGGCTAGTAATGGTAGAGTGCATCAATGAGCATAAATACAAAGTTATATATGCATGATACACCTATGCTTAATATAAAATTATCTGACCACCCTGATGTGATTTGAAACACACCAGAGACGAAATTATGTTTGATATAAAATTGTCGAACAACCATGATACATGGGTCATCTTATAGTTATATGGTCCTCCCTAATGTACATTTTCACTTGAAAGTCCTTATCATTGTGATTCACCATCATCTCAAAACTCACCTTGAAAATCTTTCATTATTTATATGTTTTTCATGGCATTGCCTTTTCTTGTAGGGGTTTGACTATAGTGTTTTCGTATGTTCTTAAACCTAATTTTAATAACTCGTAGGTGTGAAAATATTATTAGCATGGATGAATGGAAGATACAAGATGGACTATAAGATCTCAATGTATTGTCCTTGTATCAATGATATTATAATGTTGAATTAAGCCTCAAATAAGTTTACATAGAAGAAAAAATTGTTGAGAAGCTTACATAGCTGGTTTTAGGTGTACATGGAAGTCCTAAAAAAGTGTGAGTGAGTTTGTGAGAGACTAAATTTGGAGTCCATTATATGCTATGAAATAATATACTATTGATTCATGGTGAGAGATGGCACATAAGAAAAGGGAACATGAGATGGGTGAGTTGACAGAGATGTTGAAAGTGTTCCAAGAAAGGAAGGACATGATGTAAATGACTACACAAGGTGATGAAGGTGAAAATCCATGTGATGTTGATGAGGAAGAGTTGATGGAAGGGTTATTATCCTTTCAAGTGTAGATAAATGCTTTTGATACAATCCAAGTAAGTAGATGACAAGATCTTAGTAGATAGAAGAGACTAGCCACCGTTGTGGTGGAGAAAAGAGGCAAATCTTTGAATGATATCTTGTTTTGTGGATAATAAAGTTAAAAAAACTCATGATTTGGATAGTTAAGCTAGAGATGTGTTTCAAGTATATGAATATTGTTGACCCTATGAGGGTGAAGGTTGCATGAAAGTGGTTGAGTGGAGTTGCAGTAGTATATTGGAAATATCTCCAAGTGCAGAGATAAGGGAAAGGTAAAAAGAAGATATATGAGTGGGAATAGATGGTTTCCAATATGTTGGGTCAATTTATTCACCCAAATTTTTGAACCCATTGATTTTTATAAGGATATTAAGAAAATGTATAACATTCTTGTTAAGGAAAATAAAAATCTGGAACTTATTCCTGATGGCATCTTGAGATGGGAAGACAATAAGTTTATTTCCAACACTACTAGCATCATGTTCAACCAATGGGATTAAAGTGCATATGATATAATAAGGCAAATCTTAGATGTCCTCATAAACTCTCCTCCAAAGTTTATACAGTGTCATAGAACTATTTGCCTCATTGGTGGATACCTAATGGCTAGACCATTGTAGACACTCAAAAACATCCCCTCGACTAGTTTTCGATTTCAAACTACCTTGGACCTATTCTCAAAATCTAGGTATCTATTCACCTAGTAAACTCACCCTTAAAATACCTATTCTATACTTTAACACTTATTAATCCACCTATGACACCCTTTTCTAAACATTTTATAACATCAACTTAGAACCCATTTTCACCGTCTTGTGCTTGGGGGTATGACCATCGATAGTTAGCCTAACCATCGATGGTTATCCTGACCATCTATGGTTAGCTTGACCATCGATGGTTAGGTATCCGAGCTTACAAAATAAAAACTTCTAGCTTTAGGCAAGACATGCATGGGTAAAATGGAAACTTTCCCATGCACACCTTATAGCTTATAATCTCTTTGAATTAGCACATTTATCTTGGACCAAATTAACAACTTCCTTCCTCTTCACTTAGAAATTTTGGGCTATAAGTTGAGGACTCTTGAAAGAAATGGAGATCCAAAAATTGGGTGCAATCTCTCTTCTTTTCTTTGTGAAGGCATTCCAGATCCCAAAACTTTGTTTTCATGACTTTTGAAGGCTAAATTACTATTATGCTATCTAATTTCATTCAGCTTGTCATTGGCTTCCACTTTACATCATACAGGCATTCTTTTCTTATTTATAGCATTTCCTTTCTTCATCAAGTCTTTATGTATTGATCATATCACCTACACATTACCCCTTACTCTCAGAATCCATATTCAACCTTCTTTCTAGCAGCCACCCTCCCTCCAACTCCACTTCAAAATCCCACCACATTCTCATAGGTAACCGTAGCCAGTTATTAGAATCGTCTATGGTTATAACAACTGTCATTGGTCACTTAACCATTGATCGTCAGACCAACCACCACCGGTCAGCTTGATCATTGCCAGTCACCTATTAGGCCAAATAACAACTTGTTATTTTTAACCTCCTCACACCCCACCAAGCCCTCTTTTTACTTCTGAACTATCTAAAAATACTATTCAGATTATTTGAACCTAACCTTGACCCACTTTAGCATGGTATTGACCTGTCATGCTATATTTAGCTATCAAATTGAATAGGTACGTTACTTATTTCTTGCATAAGCATTTATGTTCTTATCAATTTATCATCTTTTATTTATATTGTCAAAATATTTTTATCATTAGGGGAGTGGATTAACAGTCGTCCAAAGGAGATTTTGCTTTTTGGATCTAGCATGTTGCTAGGCAGTCCACCCTTCATACACATCTAATAAATAAGTTGGTTGAGTATGGTCTTATTATAGGTAGTCCTTCCTCACCAAAAAGGAGTTCTCACTTTCTGTGGTCATCCATGAGGACAACGTTTAAATAGGTACACACCCTTCATTTGTTGTTTCTTCCCTTTTTCTTAAAAGTTAAAAATAGAGTAATAAATAGTAGGAAACATTTTGGTATGCTTGGTGGGACCACTTTTGGGTTTGTAGTCCTTTTTATGCATATAGTTGCATTAGTGAAAATCCATGTTCTTGAATTTATATTATTTTTAAATTCTAAAAGGTAGAAATTTCTTTTCTTTTCTTCTCTAAAAATCAAAAAGAAACAAAAAAAAAATTCCATCTTAGGGATAGGTTGCATTTTCATCCTACATTAAGTGAATTTTAGTTGTTCCTTTTTTGCATGCAAAGACATTAAAAATTTCTTTTGTTTAAAATTAAGTGCATTCATTGTCTTGCCTGCTTAATGTTTAGCTCACCTAGACTAATTAAACATATTATTAATTAATCATAGCCCACATATGTTACACTACCAAACTACTCAAATAAAATTAAACACCAAAACTTACTTGAGACAAGGCCCATTGGGATTTCATCACCCTTTGGATCACCTTATCCCACCCGATGATCTCACTTGGATTTCATCACCAAGGAGAGGACCCACTCCATTCTCTAGTAGAGTATAAGCTTTAGATAAATTCTATCTATTGGTTGAGTAACCTAGCTCATCTTCGGGTTCATGAAGTGTGGGGAGCAAGCCCCCAGTACCAAGCCACGTACCTAGTCTAGTGTAAATTATTTTGAGCACCAAAATTTAACCCAAAACCATCCTAAGATTTATCTTCTAGTACCCAAATTGAAATCCAAATTACCCTTGTACACTCTCTCAGGTAGGAATCTAGTCATAGAATTCAGTTTACAAATTAAAAATAATTTGCAGTCAAAAAATAATAAGTTTACAATTACAAGTATCAGACTATCAATATGACTATCCCTTGTTTCAACTAGATATTGACACTTGTGAACTTGATAACTCCTGTCTGCATCTAATTTATTTTCTTCCTTATCCTCATCTATGACATTCAATACATTCTCTCTCAGAATCTATTCATTAGTAATCAAAATATTTTCTTCAAACACTCCATCATCATCTTCATCCACTTCTTTGAATGTTTCTTGTAAATTAACATATTGCCCATCAGGCATTATATCAACAACTTCCATAAATTTTAATTTGGAACAAGACTCTATTTGAATGACATACAACCATCCTAGGCTTCTTACATCATCAATTAGAAATTATTGGTACATTTGAAGAGGGGAAACATATAACTCATCTATCTCTGATAAAAATTATCCTGTAGTTACGTGTACAAATCCATACTAATCAAAGTATACTAAGATGGTTGGATCCACTTACATTTTAATAATATAGGAATATATTCACCAAAATCCACTAAAATATTTTTTTTGGATGAATCCAACATAAAATTTATTCTTAGTTTGATGAATAAATTCAGCACTAATAACACAATCACAATTTGTCTTTCCTTTGTCTTTTTCTTCCATTCTTAAATAACTACCATAGGCCCAAATTCCATTAAAATGCATATCCCATAAATATGAAGATTGTGAAAGCTCATTTTCCTGCGTTGTTATAGCTTGACCTTCTTCTTTTGTATCACTAACTGCATTAGCACTCCATTCTTCAAATTTTGGAAAAGAATCACCTCCAATAAAATCATGACGTCTATGCTTTTGAGGTCGATGTTACATCCAAAATTTATTCACTTCTTCATATTTTATACATACAATATTAATATACAAATAGCAAGATTAATAATATAAGCACGTATCTCATTTCTTTCTTGATGTGATAGCTTGAAATGACATCCGTTGCCTTCTAATACTTCACCTACAACTCTCTCATCTTTGTCATCATCCAATACATGTTGTTTGACATTTTAAAAACCCTTCATATATTCTATGCACAATCCCATGGCTTCTTACATTGAATATCCCTCAGACATGTTACCCTCCAATTTTGCCCTAGTACGATTTTTTTTTTCAAAACCTTCATATATCATTCTATAGGATACATCCATCTCATTCTTACTGGGCTAGAATGTTCTAGTTCATATTCTAGATGTATCAAAAGATGCATAGAAATGTTAAATATTGTTTTTGGAAAGTCCCATTCCAATAGACAAAGGACTTCAACAACCTCTCCCTCAAACTATAAAATTTTGAAGGATCTAATATATTAAAACTCATCATTTTTAATATTAGGCCCAACTTTATAATTACCAATCTTGGCCCCTTTTCCAAACTTGATATATTTATTGCAATAGGTAAAATATTCTAAATTATGACATGATAGCCATGGGTTTTGAGGCCTCTTAAGCCATTAATGTCAGTTTAGCTTCTAATACTACTACTTACATATTTAATAGGAAATCGAGTCTGAGACATCAACTGTAAGAATTGTGAACATTGTTCCTTTGTTCAAGCATAAGGAGCACTAGGTTTTTTATATTTTTTATCATCACATTTTTCAACCCAAATATTTCAATGAATTTGTAGTTGTCGAAAGTCTTCACGTAATGAACTAGTATCAAAAGCACCAAAAAGAGTTTCTATAATAGCATAGGCTATATTTTTCTCAGTATGCATAAAGTCAATAGTATGCCTAATGGCTATATCCTTAAAGTATGAAAACTTATAGAATATGCACACCTGTTTTACACTAATATCATTACATTGATCATATCTACTACCAGCAATCCCATCATTTTCAATAAATGACATTCTTTTATGTCTATCTCAATAATGTAATCATCTATTATTAGTAATGGTGCTTCATGATTCTCTTCTTGACCATTGAAAATAGATGATCCATTTTAAGGTAAGCATGATGCCCAAAATAAATACACCTACACAAACTTCTTGAGTGCCTCACAAAATCCTTAAGGTTTCAAGTAGGACATCCATGGTATCCACAAAAACTAAGACTAGACAATGTGCCATATGTAGGAAGATCATGAATCATAAAAAATAAGGAATCTCTTAACATTAATTTGATTGAATGACCATACCTTAAAGATTTAATTGCTTCAATTCCTTTCAATAATTCCTTATCTCATCATATAATGGCTCTAGATAAGCATCGATTGTATCTAAAGTCACACTTTTATTTCCTGGTATAATCCATGATAGCATTAATAAAAATGGTTTAGTTGCCAACGATGGAGGCAAGTTATAATTTATTAAAAACATTGGCCAAGTTGACCATTTAGTACTTTGATCTAAGAATCAATTCACCCCATGTAGAGTAAAAAAAAACTTTATATTATGAGGATCTTGAGAAAAATTAGGCCATCTATTATCAAATTCCATCCACATCTTAGAATCAAGTACATGCCATTAATTTCCATCAGTGCTCTTATTTTAGGCATGACAATGCATAATTTCATAAATGTCTCTACACCTATACATTCAGAGTAATCATGGGATTGTTGAAAAGTGACAAAGAACCTTTCTAGGAACCATAATTGATTTCAACCCTTGTCTATACCTCGCTTCATGACATTTCAGACATTCACTCTCATTTTTAATATTATTGCAAAATAATACACAACCATTCACACATGTGTGGATGCTTTATTACCCTAAGCCTATCTTAGTGATTTGCTTTTTAAATTGACTTCATTTTGTTGGCAATGTGGAGTTAGGTGTTAACAATTAACTTAATAATGTCAATAACTGATCTACACTCTGGTTTGTCCAACCAAACACCACTTTAAGAATTTAAAGGATTGTTATCAAACAAATTAAATTATAATTAGTATACACAAAAGTTAAAGCATCATCCATCAACTTGTCCCAATCATCGTTTGGACCCTCATTCAACATTCTATCAACTTCAAACCTTTTGTCTAATATGGTCGCCTCTTCATCTATGTTTGGTGCCACTTTATCTATGTTTGTTGCCTCTTGATCTCTCATAGTCTACAATTATATCATATATTCATAATAATTATAATCCCAAGGGATTATAACACTATGTCCATATCTTATCATATGTCAATAAATCAAATTTCTTTTTCTCACCTTTTTACCAAGATAGTCTTTACATAGACATGGATATTTGTCCACGTCCCTCTCATCGGCTACTCTTTCATCAAATGCATGGTATTGATCTTTAGTAAACTTTTGATGTTGATCCATCTGTAATTTTTTACACATAACAATAAAATATTTTGAGGAAAAATTTGGAAAACCAAAATTTCAAGATCTTTTGAAAATATCAAGAAAAAATTAGATTTTAAAAAAAATGTCAAAAATTGTAGACTAAGAGATAAAAACTATTTTTTAATTGAAAGGCATTTCCATAGCAATAGAGTTATAGAGAGAAAATAAAATATAGAGTTTAACTAACGAATTATAAAAAATATATTTTTGTAGTTTATATTCAAATTGTTGATTACATTATATTGTACATCTTTCAAACTCAAAGCATTACTTCACATTGCATAACTAATAACTAGATGTTGATAGATGAAATTTTTTTAATTAAAATATAGTTTTTAAAAATTCAACCTAAGAAGTTATGCAATTAATTCACATTACATAACTAATAATTAGGATCAGCTACCAATTGCATTTGCTTGTCATGGTATTCCATGAGACCACATTTCTTTGAGGTATTTTTTCAAATAGTTCACTACCTTGTCTATGCTACCATATTCTTTATACATGTCTACCAAAGCATTTTATCAAGTAGTTCAATGCCTTGTTGCTATGGCTAAAATCCTAAAATAAGTTCTTTCGAACAAGCTATGGATGCTTAGAAAAAATCTATCAAAGTATAATAGTAAGCAATAGCATAGACAAGGTAGTGAACTAGTTGAAAAAATGCCTCAAATAAATGTGGTCTCAAGGTTATGGAATGCCATGAGAATCCATAATAATTCACTTGTCATGGCATTCATCATGGCATTCCATCACCATAAGACCACATTTCTTTGAGACATTTTTTCTAAAAATCATCAAATTCATCTTAGGAGTCCATATTCCTTTTACAATTATTCTAGGAGTCATTCATAAGCATCTCATATCATATCCATTTGAAATACATTTATATTTTGATCATTGATGTGTTTTTTTATCTCTTAACACATCCCCACAGTACATTTAAATAGCTTTAGCATATGTGCAAAAACTAGAGGAAGTGAAAAGATAATTATTGCTTTCCCACAACATGCAGGAACTTCACTTGCATTGTTAGGATATGTAGAGACTAGTTACTGCGGCCCCGCAGAGGTCTCAAAAGTAATTGGTGAGTTGGAAGTAAGATTTTGAGTAGCATATAATATTTCAATACGACCACATGACAAACAAAAAGTTGACATATGTTGATGTGGTAAGAGCAAACAATAAAAGTTCATTGTAACCTTGTGGTGGACAAGAAGATAAATGGCGGTATGGTGGTAAGGGTAGACTCTTATTTTAATAAATATGATGTATGTATGGTAAGGTAGCTTATTGTTACTATAAATTTATATGAGTAGTATGGATGACCTTTTATTTTATTTTTATGAAATGAACATGGAAGCTATATTTAATTTCGGATTGGTGGATTGGGTAGTGTCAATTTAGGGTATTTAAAATGGTTTCCTAGTTTTATTTATATTTCTATATGTATACTTAATTTTTTAAATTGAATGATATTAGTATTGTGGTTGATTTTTTAAATGTGAAGACCACCTTTTTAATGTTTCATAACAGTTATTATGTTATTTTATGTTTTTGGTATAATAGCATATAATCTCATAGCATTTTGTGATCTTATTTTATGATCATTTATCATATATTAAAATTATCAAATTTGAATTCAAAGTCACTTATAAATAGATAAGTGTTGTAACTCATTTCACACATAAGCATTATCAATTACATAGTTAACTTTGAACATATTCATAATATATGAGACACATATTTTGTTATTTTAATATTATTGTCAATTTTATTATTCTATCACACAGTGTCTCACTATTAAAGGGTCAGTCAATGGACATTAGCCACTCAAACCTTAATATACATAGTTAGAGATATTAAATCTCTAGAGTCCACACTCTAGATTTTTCATATATTTTTTTTGACACTCTAGGTCAAAAATTTAACTATAGAAGGTACATATGAATCACAATGAATTAATTATCTAATCGAGAACCTTATTAGGATAATTTTGTATGATCATGGCAACCATCTCCTACCAAATCTAAATGTTAGAGAAATAATAATCACAATTGCAATTACACATTTCTTGAGTCAGATTTTTTACATAAATTGTATGTAACACTCTATACAATATATGTTATTTCCATCTATCTTCATATTTCAAATAAGGTCTTGTGGGATAGTGATAAGTGGTAAAATTTATATAAAGTATGTCATGCCCTCCCACCACAGTCAAATCCAATGCTTTTGGTGATACGATAAATAGTGAAGGTATGTCAAAGGATCTCGTGGTCCCCCGATGGTTAGATCAAAGGTTGATGGTAATCTAGTATGAGGTATAAGGGGTAACATGTATCCCACCATCCCACGATGATGTGTATCAAGGCTTTCAGGGTGGAGGTAAGTGGTGAAAGATGCGATATAACCTTTTAGAAGCTCCCACGATCCTATGAAAGATGTAAATAGGTCTTGTAGTGATGTGGTAAAGTATTAAATGTTGAAATGACTATATCACCACCCCGTAGTGGTTATCATTGATGCTTGTGATTGAAGTTCCCACCCAACCATTAGATTTAACTAAATCAACAGTCTATGTTTGAAAGACTTGAATGCTAAGATTTATTGATTTTGTGGCGTGAACCAGAGTAATGGAAAAATAACCAGCTTTGTAGCAGAATAAAATTTGGAATTTCTTTGTATTTCATCATTCTTTCAAATTTAGTCATGATTTAAGATAGTGAATTCAAGCTCTATGTGCGCACTTCAGACATCTTCCAATTGGGTAAGACTACCTCATCAATCTCTTTATAAAAGTTGGTATTTAGTTTGTGCTTTGTTTTCAACTAGTTTGGTAGATCAAGTGACTATCAAAACCCTAGTTCATAAAAGTATTAAAATATGGCTCCTAAGAAATTTTATCTACAAGTAAGAGTATTGAACCCCCTATTCCCAAGAAGTGGTCCCTTCAATAGTCACTGTTGGACATTTTTCTAAATTTAATTGACAAAGGGTATAATAAATTATTCAAGGATGTAGTAAAGGGGTGTTGAGATGCTAAAGTCCATATCTCAAGGTGGAACCTTTTTTGGTATTTTTATGAAAATCAAGATGGACAAGAACTGGTTACAAACCCATGAAATTTGAATTTGGCTAAGATTGTGGTGCCAAATGTATTCATTGATGTGGATTTGATAAGGATATTGGCACAACACTATCATCCAGCCACCAAAACTATTAGGTTACTAAATGGGTCACCATTAGTGGATGTGGATAGAAATGCAATCATCGATTGCTTCATGCTCAACAAATAAGCCCTCACAAAAGTTGACTTGAAGAAGAGTGAACAAGAATATACCCGTCTAAAAAATACACGTAGGAGTGATGAGTTACACATATATGAGGAAAGGGGCCAACAATAGAAGGATTTCAATCCCAACCACTGCAGTTAAGCCTTTTCCAGCTGATGACTTTGTTGTGTATTTCAAAAGGACATATTTTGATTTTTGTCAAGTGATAGGAATTGATGCCCAAGATAGAATGTCAGTTGGCATGATGATGATGGCCATGAGAATATAGAATCTAGAGGTTAATGTTGAGTATGATTTTAGATTATTTGTTGAAAAGAAAGTGCATGACGGATTTTTTAAATAAGGGAAAAAAAGACACCTATGGATTTCACATATTATTTATTGTTTCATTTAATTTTATATCATAACATAAGGAATTGGTCCAATACGATGGACTTGAGAATGATTGATCAAAAGAGACAGAGATTACCTACACAATGTTGATGTTACAAATGGGACACTCATTGTCAGAACTATAACTATGTTTTATCCCATGGTAATTTCTCGGTCATAATAATGAATTCCCTTGGGGTCCTTTTTCCTAGATTGACCAAAGAGGTTAGATAAATGTTGAGGCCTCTTAATCATAGGCCAAAATAGGGTCACAAACATAACTTTATTGATTGGTATTTCTTGCCTGACCATAATAAAATAAGAGTATATGGGTGTACTTACTCACCCCATGTGTTGACAAAATTTATTCCAAACAAAATTGCTTTTCTTGAATTCATGTGGCCAATTATCTAGATGGAGAAGGATGTGATGGAAAAAAAAGTGGCACATTTCTTCCAGATTCCATAGTGTTTGGTGAATAGTACATTGGTGTAGATACCTTGAAGGAGTTGCAAAACTATTTGAAGGATAAATATTCTTTGAAATTAGGGATAAAAAGGGTTTGTGATCTAGAGGGTCACATGAACTTTTTCAGACAAGTCATCCTTACTAGGATGGGGATATCCCATCAAATTAATTTTGATGAGGATGTGATAAGAAATTCTATCACTTTTGAAGAGGTATATAATAGGAAAATAAAATGTAAAATTTTGAAGAAGATTGAGGATGACAAAAGAAATCAAAACCCTAGTTTTTCAAGATTTTTTGTTGAAGAGAAGGACCCTTTGAAAATAATAGATTTGATAATTGATAATTTTGAAAAAATATATGGCAAGTTTGAAAAGTAACCTACAAAGGCTACCAACCTCCCTGGCAAAAAGGCAACTAGAGTTGTGATTCAAGAACCTGGTCCATATGCAATGTTAGTGTAAGATCCAGTTGTTCTTGATTCACCACCTAATAAAAGGCAAAAGACTGATGATGTTTCTCCACTAGTTCCATATGAAATGAATAAAGGAGTTGGTGACTCGAAGGAGGTGGCCAATATTTTGAAGAATATGGGAGAGGAAGAGGAAGTTGATCAACTCCTTATTGGTGAAGAAATAGAAGAACACAAACTGGAAGAAATAATG
The DNA here is from genome assembly GCA_037957365.1 of Torreya grandis. NCBI lineage: Eukaryota > Viridiplantae > Streptophyta > Pinopsida > Cupressales > Taxaceae > Torreya > Torreya grandis. The sequence goes on from JARHVA010000354.1 coordinate 4,029,672, forward strand.
GATGAACACACACAAGGTGAGCCTGAACTACAAGAAGATGAAAGGGTTGTGGCTTCTATGAGGTTCATCAAGGATGATGATTTCATCAATACCCCAAAATTCAAATATTTTTGATTCAAAATGAAGATGAAAGAATTTAAAGAAAATGTGGAAATAAATAAAATGGGTATTGATGAATCTCAACATGATCAAATTATGACACAAACTTTCAAGGATTTGAAAATTGATGAAATAAATGTCAGCCTTGATGCAGATAGATAAATGGTTTTGAAGAGTAATATGTTGATCATCCCTAGCCTTAAATTGAAGAAAATGGTTTTGTTAGACCCGGTGAGAAATCAAGATGACCCAATGATGGTTTCTAAGTTTGATTATGAGAATGGTGTCAGTGGTTTTGGGTTTAACCCAAAGATAGAGACTCTAGCAATATGGGCCACATAGAAGAACACCAACAAGCCAAAATTGCTTGATGTAGTCCAGGAGTTGAAGGGAATAGTTGTGGTGAAATTTTTTTAGGATGCATCAATTATTGAATATGCCACCCTTACTATGCACCCTACAATGTTCACATAAGTTGTTGTTAAGAAAATGGAGCAAATATTGCTTGACTATAAAAAAAATCAAATTGAGATGAATGATGAAGTGAATAAGTTGTATTTCAAAAATTTCAAACTAAAACAACAGTTGAAGGGTGTTAATTCTTAAGGCCAAGTAATTGTGCCATACCAAGCCCCTGTTTCACAAATAACCAATGATAATATAGTCCTAGTTGATCAGTTGAATGCATTGAAGTTGAAGTTGGAGAAAGAAATTGAAGATTTGAAAAAGCAAAATGAGAAGACAAAGGATGAGGCTAAATTGAAAATCCTTGAGGTGTTTGGGAAGATTTTGGAATATAGAGTAAAATTGGTTGTTGACAAGTTGGGAGATGTGCATGAATGCTATTCTTCCTTGGTTTAGGGCATTGATCAATTGAAGGTCCATCTTTCTGTTTTATATCCAATATAGAAGAAATGGCAACCTGCACACCATATATTACTAACCTTGTGCAAAGTTCTATAAAGAGATCCAGGTTCTCTGGCCTCACTCAAAGTAACAAAGAAGATAGTTAAAATGGTCTTGGATTAATTTTAGTATGTTAATGGTGAGAGCTAGAAAATGCAGGCAAAGATTGATTCTTTTGCTACCTTCAAACACCAGTTTATTCCTTCCATTTTGATAGAGGATAAAAATATCAAAGGTTTTGATGTATGTAAAAGTGAATATAGTCAAATAGTTTCTCAAGTCATTAATTTCTTGAAAAAAAATCAAAACATAAATATTCTCAGTTTCAATGTCATTTTGGATAGAGTAATTACTTTGGATGTTGGATATGCAAAGTTCATCACTAATGTCAAAGTGTTACTAGACAAATGATGGAAAGATCACCAGGCCAACCTACTCTAAATCCAAGAATATAAGTGGCCTAATTATTTCATGGTGTACAGATGGGAGAATCAATATTTGATAAATGAAGAATAAGTAGGCCAAGTATGCAAATGAGTAATGAGCATCAAGCTGGCACCAAAAAATCTTGGAGGTCCTCTTGTTTTGTCTTTTTCTTATTTTTATGCTCTCCAATATGTATTCAAAATATATTTGGTGGTTTTTTTAAGACTTGTCAAAAAGTATATGTTGTAATAGGTCATATTAAGGTGTGGGTATATGAAAATTCATTTTTTGGAATTTGAAAGGTCTGAAGCTTGTAGCTTCCTTCATCCCTATAAGAAGGAAACCAAGACCTTCGGAAAGCTATCTAGGAATTTGATTTTGGAAAAAGACATTGTAAGGCTTGCTCTTCAAAGATATATCAATAAAATCAAACCACATTTCTCTGGTGCCATATATGTAGTTCTTAATTTCTTGTTGAATAATTAACTTATACTTTATTTGGTTGTCTCCATTTTTATTTCTCCTTATTATTTGAATTAAGATATCATGTATATGTTTAGTTCTTCAAAACACATTTATTATGTTTGGGTGGTTTATCTAATTGGGTTTCCTCAAGTAGGGATTAAATTCCATTGAATAGATCACTATAACTTTGAGGATTCAATTTGGATAATTAAGAAGAGAGAATTAATAATAATCTTGTATGTCTATGCCAGTCATAGACAATCCCATGCCATGTAATTCGAGTTGTGGCTAGATAGAAAGAACAAATATTTATGTTAGCAGACTCTGTTACCTAATTGTTGAGAAAGGCACCATTCAATTCTTTTCTAGAATCATTTCCTTATATCATATTCAAAAATTACAATTTTAATTTTCTATTGTGTAGGAGTAGGAGTAATAGTAGAATAGAAAATTAAAAAAAAAACTAATTCAAATCATATGCCAGTCTAGATTAGGGTGAAATGGTTCAATTGACAAAATTATATAAATAATTTAATCTACTTTGAAGTCACCAACAAATTTGAGGAGTAATTAATCAGTAGTGAACATAAGGTAACACCCATTAGGCAAAGCAGAGCCTAAAGTGTAGAGAATCCTAACCACTTGGGTTGATCCTATCAGTTGGCCAAATTGGTTGCATAACCTAATCATAAAGCTTGGCATCCTTTTAAGGTTTTGTATATTGTAAATTTGAGAACCAACAGAAGGCTTTGGAAATTTTAAGAAAGGTAACTCGCATAGATCGACATGATGCCCATGCATTTATCAAGATGGGTGAGTTATTAATATCATCAGACCCTAATGCAACCTTAGATTCTCTTAAGATGCCAAAGTCTCTTCTAAATAAGAGCATATAATAATTACCCATTGAATTGTTAAACAGCATTGGGGTTCTTCATTTTGAGAGTGATGAACTAGAGTTCGTTCAATAAACTTTTATGGAGGCATTAGGAAATGATGTTCTGCCTATACAAAAAAATCTGTGATCAATTTTGTGCATTTTTTAATTTTAGGATTCTCATAGTTAGTGAAAAAGGTAGTGTTCATGAAGGAATGAAAAAGATGCGTATAGCCTTTGAATTATACCCATACTATGCAATGGCACTAAATCATTTAGAAAACCATATTTTCTTCACAAGGAAACATTTTCTTGTGGTATAGTTGACTGAGATAGATCTTGTTTCAATTGAACACCCTCTCTTGAAATCTCATTCATATTATAATCTTGTATGATGTTATCATAGTAAAGGTAATTATGAAACCACTAATAGCTACTACGTGGAATCAGTCAAATAAAGCTAGAGGCCACAAGATGTTATGGACAAGCTCAATTGAAGTTAGGAGATCTTAAGAGTTGTCTCTCAAATTTTGAAAAGGTTTTGGAGGTCCACCCTGAGAATTATGAGAGATTAAAATATGTAGGCCATATATATGCTCAGTAAGGGCAAGTAGAGAAGGATTTGTAAATTTTAAGAAAGGCAACTCGCATAGATCCACATGATGCCCATGCATTTATCAATATGGGTGAGTTATTAATATCTTCAGACCCTAATATAACCTTAGATTCTCTTAAGATAGAAAAGTCTCTTTTGAAGAAGAGTAGAGAATAGGTACACATTGAATTGTTAAACAACATTGGTGTTTTTCATGTTGAGTGTGATGAACTAGAGTTGGCTCAACAAACTTTTATGGAAGCATTAGGAAATGGCATTTGGGTCGAATTCATAAATAAAATCCCCAATACCAATTTTTTAGTTTTTTATATGCTTTAAGGATATGGAATTCTTCCAATGACTAGAAGAAGGTGGTGTTTCACTTGAGTTACAAGTTCAATGCCCATATGCTCCAAAATGTGTAGAGGAAACTAATGAAAAAAGAGTCCCCTAAACCCTAAACTACCTGTATGGTTCTAGTACTTAGTTGCCTATGTAACTACTATAAGTTGCTAATCAAAAACTATAAAATTTGTATTTAATGTAATGAGGGTTTCAAATTAACTCTAAATTTGCTACATAGGGCATCCCTAAATCTGACTTCACTGTAGAGGGCCTTGCCAACTTCAAATTCTTTGTAACAAACTCTGAATTTCTTTCCCACCTTTTCAAAAGTCTCCAGGTCCTCTCCAAACAAACTTTATCACCCATGCAAGTAATTTCTATAATCGAAAATGCCTCAGTGCCAAGATAATTACCAACTAAGAAAATGAGGAAATATTCAATGAATAATGAGTCACACGCAATACACTCCCACCAATTTTTTTTTTTAAAAAATCATCTAATTTGTATTTGTGTGAGTAACTATTTAGTAACTTTAATTTGAATTACTAATTAATTTTTTAGTCAATGACCAAATTAGTCATTTATTTACTCATTTATAGCTCATTTATAAAAAAATAGTAGAATTTAGATATTTTTAGTTGTTGTGACTGAATTTTTTAATCATGTAGTCATTTATTTTCCAAATTCTACTAGGGCATTACCTTTAACAAATATCAAGCCCTCATATTGAGGTCTTTCCTCAACCTGTGTGGGATTAGTAATTCCTTGTTCATTGATGTCGAGTCCCTTTCCATAAAAACCCATCTTGATTAGTAATTTAGAGTCGATACCATGAGTATGCTTCTCAAATTACCCAGAAGAAGCAGAATGATGGGAAGAAAATAAATAACATGGTAAATTATTCACATTACAAACCTTTGTTTGAGTTTGTGTATTTATGGTAGAGGATGGTCTCCTAGACTCTAATTTCTCTTCTATTTCTTCATCATTTTTTTATTGTGCGTCAACTTATCCTTGGCTTGCAACTCAAGTTGCAACTCCTAGATGATCCCTAAGAGAAACTCCCCATGAGATAGTAGTCTATCTTGCATCTCTTACTTTTCATCTTCTAAGGACTTCAACATCCTTCTCAGCTTAGAGTTTTCCATTTGAATCTGATGGTTGAAGCTTTCAAGCTCCTCTAATCATTATTTCTTCATAGCTTTGCTCATTTTTCAACATGTACCTTCAAATTACAAATAGACAACTGGAGGAATACTAACACAATGCAAAAAAAGTATTAGCAGCCTTTGAAAACCACTTTAATACCAAACTTGATATGCAAATAATAAGTGAGCCCACTTATTAATAATTGTTTAAAAATAGATACTCATTAATTATCTCAAAATTTCCCCATTCTATAAAATAGAAAAATTGATACTTTGAATGATTTTGATCAGTGAGAGTGATTCTGAGAAACTCCTAAATTGATTCCATGACTTAATCATTCATTTTTATATATTTCCCATCAAATTGCTTATAAATCCATTAAAATTAGAAATATAACTGAAATAGAAATTAATATGAAAATCTACAAGCAAAAATAAAGACAAAATACTCTAGAATTGATCATGGAGTTTGTCCAGGAAGGACTACATCTCTGAGCTCATTTGATCAATGAATAGATTCATTTAAAATAGAATGCAATTATAGTCACAAAACTCACATTATAATTAATCATGTCTATAATGAATATAGAATGGACAAGGAAATTACTCCACAAACATCTAGTATGAACAGATCCAACAATATAGGTTAATCTATTTGATATGAGCTATTTATATAAGTTGCACAATGACTGATGCCAATGCAGACTACACAAATCTGATCTTGTATGAGAAACTCTGAAAGTGAACAAAGTCATAAATATTGCTAAAACTCAATAAAAATAACCTTGTTTATAAAATTGATGAACTCTGAACTGAGTTACTGCTGATGAACTCTTCTTCCCTTCTTACTCTCCTCCAATGAGTGCTTTCAGAATTTAGAATGTTTTAGAATGATTTTCCAATGACCCCTCAACTCTTTATATACTTGTGGAGACTTCACCTATAGTGGGTGTGATAATCATCCCTTTAAAAAATTATGAAATTTATAATTATCCTCTTTACAAATTATATGGGGTTTTGATTTATCCCCTAGTTTTGAATGATTATGTTTATCCCCCATTTCCAAAGTGGGATTTAATTTACAAAGTCTTAGGGCTTTAAAATAGCCTATTTCTCATCCTTTCATGAGGTTACAATATCTAAGGCTTTAAATCAGCCTTTTTAATTATTTTTCCCCAAATTTCATGGGATTAATGTTTATATTATGGGCTTTCCTCATCCCATTTCAACACATTTCTTATCTTTTTTAAAAAGATACTTTTCTCCATGTTTAAAGCCCACATACCACATGGGGGTTATGAAAACTGAGTGGTAATTAAAGGAAATAAAAGCTATTGATGGGTGTCATGTTATTATTTAAATGGTCCCATTTAAATTTATCATGACCGTTAATGTTTGTTGATTGTATTTGACCAGTGTTGACCAATGTTGACCCATTTTATTGACTTTTAACCAAATTTGACCAGTCATATCTTGAACTTGTGGACTCCATTTTTTAAACCAAAAAACACACCGAAAAGCTCTCAATGATCTCTACACTATGTGAATGGTTTGAATAAGAAATGAGACCTATTTTTTAAACCCGTTTTGGCCTCGAACTTCATGCTTAGAGACTAAATAACATAGGTACTTAGAAAGAATTTTGATCGGTATTGATTTAGTGGCGATCCTCCCTAATCAATATCTCTCCCCACATAAGACATTGTCCTTTAGAGAGACTAATTTGACACTTAATATCCTCTCCTACACCTTTTTAAAGGCATCTATGATATGTAGCAAATAATACAAGTGAGCCCAATAGCACTACGAGATGCAATCACTATTATTATCCTTCCCCGACCCACCCAAAGAAAAAGTGAATCATAACAAAGAAAAAAAAAGTAAGAAGAAGAATAATCAAATTAAAAGAGGAAGTTTTCTAGTAATAAATATCAGATCAATGATCATAAATAAATTTCATCTTTCCACAAGAGTATTAAATAAAACATAGTCATAAGGCTCATAACAACAAAACACAGGTTTTTTGGCAAGTATCCAAAGCACAATTAAGATTGAGGCCAATCAAAACACTTCTTAATACATGTTACGTTTTTACAGTGGTATGCTTCGATCGTTCTCCTTTCAAAAATTACTCTTTTCTTACTGACTAGCCCCCTTTTATGGCTATACTTTTCTTTGTATATCTTTCCTAGAAGGATCATTAATTTTTTATTTTACCTTCTCACTAAAAATTTGTCTTGCATTCATGATGAGTGTTAGTATTCATTTCCTTTGTTTTTATTTTTTTTCAGTTGCATCATATTCTAAATCTTCCTACATTAGTCTAAGGATAAGATTTGGAATGGGCATTTTTTATGCCTTCACCCACTTATGGATCATGATTGTTCTTTTTGTTATCTCTTCCATTTATTCTTCTAACCATTAGTTGTGGCTTTTTGCCTACTTACTGACAATTCATATCTTACTAGGATTGAAGTTCCTTCCATCTAATTGAAAACTACCAACAACTTAAAAATCAAGGTGTTGTGCATTTTATTGTACACAAGGTGAGTATCTAGTTTTAGAGTCCTTGCTACACAATGTTAACTCAAATACTACCGCGATGGAGTGAATGCAAACCTATACCATCTTATTTCAACATTGGTATAAATATATATTTTTTTTCCTTCTCATCTGCACAAAAAACTAGAATCATAATCTTACCTTTAGAGTTTAACAAGATGAATCTATAACCCTGATAATCAATAGCACTGGTAATTAAAATCATAATCTTTATAAAATCCGTAGTCATTGGAAGCTTCGTCGAAAGTGATGAATCATCTCGGGAAAGGAATTTCTTTTAATTCTGTTTAACAATCTGATATAGATGGGAAACAGTTCACTTATTTTAGTAATGACTGCAGTGCAAACTTTTTATGCAGTGAAAAACAATTAGTGTAGATTTTGCATTCATCTTATTTGCCTGTCAAATAAATCAGGAGATTATATGCCTTATAAATAAAGAGAACAAAGGATAAAAACAGTGTGATTCTGTAATTTTTGTGTCTAGAAAAATCCAATTTGACGCCATGAGAACAATTAATGCAACTTAACAAAAACGTACGTTCCGATTATACATATACAAGAATTTCAAAATCTGGAGATGGCATTCTGTGATAACAGATTCTATGCCTATTGTTTCCGCCTCTTCTTCTGTTTCGGCAGCCTTTCAATATCAAAGAAGAAACAGCCAAACCAATGATGCAACAGACAAATGATATAATTACAGAACATATCGAGTAGTTTGTCAAATATCCGCCATATAATCCGAAAACGATGCCACCAAAAATTACAACTATTGCAATATTTCCCGGTAAATCATCCGTATCCATTGATAAAGGGAAAATCCAATGATGCATTTGGGTTGTCTTCCAAACAAGGTTCTATATAATGCAATTAGGTTAGGTGAAGATTAGGTTTGGTTTGAGTATCAAACAAAACGATCGTCCGGATGAGTAAAAATCTTGTTGCTTCTCTGGATTATTAATTGGGTTCATTTTCATGTAGTTATGTCCGAAGTATCTGCTTTTCCCTGTCATGACATCACTTAACAGTTAATCAAAACCTACCTGCCACATTTTGTTGATGCCAACTACAATAATTTGAGTCATTATTCAGCCAAGTTCAGAGTAGGCCTCTCTACAAGCATATTGATATGTTTACAAGTTAAACATTGGATTGCTTAATGATATGGCTCCCCATAAGTATATTTATCTGTTTGAAAGTTGAATGTTAAATTGTCCAAGGACATGTTCAATTTGTAAATATATGTCATGTTTAAATTGAAATATCATAAAATATTTTTATTATTTAACCAAACTCTTAATAGAGATAATTAGACATCTTTAAAAGCATATTGATTATATAGCCAAGTTAACAATCAATATAGAATCAGGGTACTGAAAATCTGGTTACATTGTCTTCTCACTTTGTTTTTAGATTTGCTTAATATATATAGAGTAAATAATCAAAATATATACATATACAACGAAAAAAATGCTTCATAGTTATAACCAACCAACATATATATATATATGATTTTATTTTAATTAATTGTATATATAATGAATAAAATATATTAATTGAGTCATAAGTAAGTTTTGGGTTTTAGAAGGATGTTCTCAAATAGTTTGAATTAATGAAGTATTTTTTTTTTTTTAATTTTTGGCTTTCTTTAATATTAATTTTTTTGGGTTAAGGCCACTTTTTACATTTAGGTTAAATTTCATGTTATAAATAATATTTTTGTAGTGGTAAATCTTAGCTAATTCATAAATATTCTATTTTTCAAATTTAGTTTTGGCAATTTTTTTGGACCAGTAAAGAGTATTAGATCGCCTAAATTTTTGGATTGTAAATTAGATTTTTAAGTTGGGTTGCCTACCATTTATAATTAGTTCCATAATTATGAGTATAAATCACCATGGTCTAGAAGGACATTCTACTTAGTTTCACCAAAATATGTGGACATACCCTAGACGCTTGTCTACCCATTCTAGATGCTAAACTATACACTATGAATGATAGACTGCACATTTTAGACACTCATTTAAAAAAATAAAAAAATGTTATCATAAATACATTTTATCCTAATTTTTTTTGCATATTTGGATTCCTCTCAAAAAATTAGGCAAGTTCTAAAAAATAATACTCTTTATCTAAATCTATATGCAAAATTTATATTCATTTGAAATTTTGGATGGTGACCAGAGGTACTAGACAGCCAACGAAAGGCTCTAAAAACTAACCAAAGGCTTTGGTTAGTATCCAATTTCTCTTGACTCTTGACCAGAGGCTTTAGACGTTGATAGAGTCTCTAGACAAAATCTAGAGGCTCTAGACAATGTCCAAAGACTCAGGTCAGTGACCAGAGCCTCTGGTTGGCGTCTAGAGCCTATAGAGGCCATCTAGATCCTTTGGGAAACTATCCAAAGCATTTGGTCACTGCCCATAATTTTGTGAGGTTCAATTAAAGATGATTATTTTAATGAACTTGTCTAATTTTTATAGAATAATCCAAATATGTAATAAATTTTATGACGAATGTTATGAATTGTGACTTTTTTCCCCATTTTCAATTGAGTGTCTAGAGTGTGCAATATAACATTTAGAGCATGTAGTCTAGCATCTACAGGGTATGGATGTCATCTATATAGGGTATGGATGCCATCCACAGGGTTTGGAAAGCATCCAGAGGGTTTGAATGGAGGTGCCTAAATGTGTGGTTTGGTGATGCCTTGGATTCACCTTCATGGTAAAATTGCTTTCCATTTACTTCATTAGAAATTTGAAACTCACTTTTCAATATTACCCATAATTTTAACTAAGGATTTTTCCTATGGGCCCTTAAAAAATCCCTAAAACGTATTGTCGCATTCTTCATTCTTAGTATAAGAAATATTCATCTGACTCACTAAGTGATGATTTAAGATTTTGGAATTTGATGCTTTCCTTTTTTACCTCCAAGTGGTTGAACATTTAACAACGATGATAAATATACATCGATATAAGGTATTGTATACTGAAAATATACATCATTTAATTATATTTATAATACTTTTTGACATTTATTGCCCATGTTTTTTTAATAATGGAAGTTAAGGGTCAAATATATAAGGAAGCGTTGGTCAAGAGGTTTCTACATGTATATAGTCCCATAAATATCTCTTCCTCCTCCATTGCTAAGAACCCTTATTTTCCTCATTCTAAACCTTAGATTAGGTAGAGAGGTTCATATCTCTAGTCACCATTACATGGGACATATAAGTACTGACTATGGATAATTTTAATAGATCTATTGAGTGTGTAAATCCCCTCGCACTCCTTCCTACACCTGTATATATACAAGGGTAGTGGAGTTTTTATCTATATATCTGACTATAAAAAATATGCTCTCTCTCATTATTCTAATTGGAATTGTATATATTTTTATGAGGGCCTCCCCTTTATCTATATGCAATATGGGCCAAATTCTAGAATATATAGAGGTGCTCCTTCCTCCTACATCAGGGGAGTGCTAAGTGTAAATAATTTCCCATGGTATGGCAAGGAATATAATAGATAGTGTTCATAATTTAATAATTAATGACCTCTCCACATAATTTATAGTATTATTCTATTATAGATATTGTTGGGTTAGATGAAAGATCTCACAATATTTTACTCTTTAGTTAGAATATTTATAACAAACTTGATATATATAATTATAAATAATGTATTATCTTCATTGTTTGAAGTTTTATTATAAAATGTTTAGTTATTACTATTTTCAAGTAATATAAAATTAAACATTCAACATACCTTAGTTAACCAATATAATTGATTTATTAGTTTCATCAAGAGTATAGTTATATCTAATTAAATAATATAAATTTAGTTGTAACTAATTAACATTAATTAGGGCTCATAAAAAACCATAACAAAAAGGTTTACAATTTAAAAAATCAAATTAATATCACTAAATCTAAAATTAAACAATAAACTTTAAAATATTAAAAAATACTTATATCATGCAACATGATACTCTATCATATATTATATAAAAATAATATTTATATACATAAATATATAATTAAATATATGAAATATATTTTTTTAAAATAAATTTAAAATGTTGATCTCAAACTAAAAAAATAAATTAAAAAATATAACATAATTAAAAAAAATTTAAAAATAAAACCTTCTGAAATTCAAGTGTCACCTTCTACCCTCTAATTCTATTGTATCACTTTGGAATGCATTTTCATTGTTACTATATCTAGACTCATTCTCTTTAACTAAAATAATGTAAAAAAATCAATTCTCAAACTTTATATACCACATTTATATAATTAAAACCTCTAAAGATATTGATACTACGCTATACACTCTTATATAAACTTTTTTTAATTTTTTTAAAGGTGCGTATACTCCGATTATGCATATACAAGAATTTCAAAATCTGAAGATAGCGTTCTGCAACAAATATTTAATATTCTTAAAAATTTATATAAATAATTTTCCTTAAGTTTTACCAATTTGTCCAAATTATTTTGTCCGATCTTCTAGAATTTATATATATATATATATTTCTAATTTAACATAATCTTTTGAATTTTCCTTAAATTACTATGCTTCGACTTGATTTTTTTAATTTCCCTGAATTTCCTGTTTTCATATTTTTACTAATTTAACATATTTTTTTTCAATTTACATTAAATTTACTATAAATTTAATAAAATTTACTAAGATAAGTTAACTTAATTTTTTTTTCTCCTTGAGTTGCCTTAATTTTAAAAATTCACCCAGAGTTTCCCGCATCCTAAATTCTAAATTCAATGCCTTCTAAATAAGGAGAACAAAAGATCAAAACAGTGTGATTCATTAATTTCTGTGTCTACAAAAAGCGAATTTGACACCAAGAGATAATAATTAACGCAACTTAATGAGCATATGTTCCGATTATGCATATACAAGAGTTTCAGATTCTGAAGATGGCATTCTGTGGTAACAGATTCTATGCCTTCTGTTTCCGCCTCTTCTTCTGTTTCGGCTGCCCAATATCAAAGAAGAAACAGCCGAACTCATGATAAGACAGACGAATGATATAATTACAAAGCATAAAGCGTACTTTGTCAAATATCAGCCATATAATCCGAAAACCATGACACCAAATATTAGAATCACCAATGCAATATTTCCCAATAAATCTTCAGTATCCATTAACAATGGGAAAATCCAATGATGCATCTGGGTTGTCTTCCACACGCGGTTCTATATTAATCAAAATTAGGGTCTATATAATGAAATTACGGTTAGGTGGAAATTAGGTTTGTTTTGAGTATCAAACAAAACAATCGTCCAGATGAGGAAAAATCTCCTTGCTTTTCTACATTAATAATTGGATGCATTTTCATGTAGTTATGTATGAAATATCTGTTTTTTTCTGTCATGGCAAAAACCCACCCGCCACATTTTGTTGATGTCAACTACAGTAATTATACTCGTTATTCAGCCAAGTTCACAATAGGCCTCTCTAGAAACATAAGTTAAACATTTGATTGTCTAATAAGAGATATTCATATGCTTGCAAGTTAAACATTTGGTTGTCTAATGATAGGTATTCATATGTTTCCAAGTTAAGCATTTGATTGTATAATGATATGAATATTTATGTTTGTAAATTAAGCGTTTAACTATCCAAATACATATAATCAACAAGTTAAAATATATACGATGTTTAAATCGAAATGTTTAAAAATATATTTATTATTCAAGCAAGCTCACAATAGACATCTCTGTAAAAAAAAACATTGTCTATTGAGCCAAGTTAGCAATCTAAATAAAATTAGGTTACTGAAAATATAGTTACATTATTTTGTCAATTTGTTTTTAGATTTTCTGAAAATGTATACACATAATGATATGTTTTCCTTAAAATATCTTGTTAAGGCTTCTCTCTACATCTAGGCCAGACTACATGTCATACTTAAGTGAAGGCATTGTAGCAGTCCTCATTGGTAGTGTAAGAAATGTTTATCAGCAAGCGCTTTAGATTTAGGTTTTCGATGTTTCCTTGTTTTACCTTCAATCATTGACATTCAATAACAATGTTAAATAGATATCGATACAAGGTAATGTATAATAAAAAATATATTCATCTTTTAACTATATCTATAATGTTTTTAGACATTTATTATACATGTTTTTATTAATAGAGGGATTTTAGGCTCATATTTATAGAGGGGAGCATTGGTTGGGAGGATGTTATGTATATAGTTCATTAAATGCTTTCTCCCTTCTCCATCATTGAGAATATTTGTTTTTCTCACTCCAAACCTTAGATTGGGTTGAGAGGTGCCTATCTCTAGTCAACCTTAGATGAGATGTATGAGTGTTGATTATTGATAACTTTTCTTGGTCTATTGTAAGTGTAAAGCCCCTCACACCCATCCCTCTACCCATAGATATATGGGAGTGGGGAAGTGCCTATATATAGATATGATTATAGAGAGTATGCTCTCTCTCATTATTTTAAGTGGAACCATATATAGTCCCATGGGTCTCTCTCCTTTATCTATGTAGAATATGGTTCTGACTCTAAATTATATAGTGATGTTGCTTCCCATCTTAATTATGGATTGTCTCCTCTTCATACATCAAGGGCATGCAGTGTGTAAATAATTTCACATGATGTGGCATGTAATATGATACATAGAATCCCTAATCTAATAACTAATTACGTCGTCACACAATTTAGATGGATAACTCTCACAATAGATTACACTAGTTAGAATATTTACAACAAACTTGATATTTATAATTTTAAATAATATATTGGAATTATAAGATTATTCCTATATTTTGAATAATATAAAAATAAACATTGAATGTGCCTTATTTAACTAATATAATTGTTTCATTAGTTTGGTCTATGTAAATTTGGTTTTAATTGATCGATATATGTTTAGTTTTAACCAATTAACATTTATTGGGGCTCATGAAAAACCATGATAATTAGACTTACAATTTAAAAAAATAATTTAATGGTACTAATGATAAAAAATAAACAACAATATATAAAATATATAAATCTACCCATGTTATGCAACATGATATTTTAAAATATATTATATAAAAATAATTTAAATAAATATATAATTAAACATATAAAATATATTTTATATATATTAACTCAAAAAGATAAATAAATAAATACAACAAGATACAAAAAATAAAAAAATAAAACCATCCTCTTGCTTTTTTATATATTTCTTTTATGTACAAAGATTTTTAATACATTATTTTACAATGCCCTTGAAATTAACTAAAGAAGCTAAAATTCAAGTGTCATCTTCCACCCTTTAATTTTATTGTGTCACTTTGAAATTTATTTTCATTTTTATTATTTTATTTATGTGACTCATTCTCTGCAATTAAAATGATGAAAAATCATGTCTAAAACTTTATATGCTATAGTTATATGATAGATACCTCAAAATGTTGGTACAACACTATCTACTTGTGTATTCAATGATTATAAAATATTCATTAAAAATTTGAAATATGTATAATCAATTTCTATTTATAAGATATCACATTTACTAGTATAAAGTTTCAAAATTCTCTGAACATGATATCTCATATTTTTTATTCTATAAATATATGACATAACTTGGTGAAATTAATTTTCTCAATTTGGTTCAAGATTATTCTCTAACACCTAAATTCTCATCATGTCAAGTTGATAAAATTCCATCAATCCCTTAATGGTATCTAGATATAATGACTTGTATCTTCAAAAAATCATGTTGTCATATAAAAAATTATGTTGGAGCACAAAACTTATGTCAATTATTTTATCTGAATGTATAGGTAAATGCTGTCTCCTTTTTAAAAATATTAACTTTAGAAAAAAAATTCTCTAAAATATCCAATCCATAGATATAGACAATAACAATTGGGAAAACTCCAAAAATATATTAAAAATACTAAAATAAAAAGATGTTCCCAGCTACATTCATCCCCAAAAATTAAAAAAAAAAATGTTGAAAGTAATCTCCATTCATCAACTAGATACAACAAATCTTAAAGCATATCCCAAAATCAATGAATATTAGAAAACAAGAGAAAAACATTTATTCGAATCATAATTTTGATCTTCACAAATATTTTTATGTTCCACTCAAGTGTTTGATGCAGAACTCAATCAACATACACAAATTCTCAAATGCATACATCAATCAAACATGAACATAACTCAAACGATGAATCATGATGTGCTATATCATGTAATTAGTCTCAATTCTTGGAAAATATTTTTCTTCTATAACGTATCGAAACATATTACAATAAGATCAACTAACAACACCAAAATGACAATACATTGAAACTAACAACACCAAAATGACAATACATTGAAATTAATCATTTAACATATTTAAGTCCACATCTCTATAGTATCACCACAAAATCAACCAAATAAGCAACACAAACTATTTTGTTCAATTAAACAATGTTGATGAAATCAACGTATTATAGTCTGATATTTCAGATGCAAATATGTTCACAATTTATTTCACGATCTATGTCCGCAACTCCAGGCTCACAAACAAGAAATGTTATATTATCCAACCTGAAATTCGAATCTGTGTGTTCCCCTATTAAATAAGGGTGGGAAAACATGTATAGAATCATTGAAAAGGTTAGTGATATTCTGAAATACAAATGCTCGAGTGACACCTCAAATGGATTTGACTTCAAATTTTAAATCTGAACCATAAATAATTCTCTCTTTGTGAAGAGATTGTGACACTGCGATAACTTAAAGGTGACTGAAAATATGACTTTAATCATGGAAAATATATATATATATATATATATATATATATATATTCATTCACAAAGTAAGTCTGACATTCCAATTGATGCTTGATCCATGATCATTGGTATTGATTTATGCCTTTTATAGATGTCTCTTCCAAGATCTAAGATTCTTGAAACTCTAGATACGAAATGATCAATTTTTTCATGTCATTACACTAATTTTTCAATTTATATAGGTAAAACCACCAACTAATGTAAACAAGCGGTTGTGCAACTTCTCCAAAATTGTAAAACTGCTGTTAATACAGTTGCAAAATTAACCTAGTTGTTGTACCACAATCCCTAAAAGTTGGATACCTACGATTTGTTGCATAGTGGTAGTTACATAACCCCCACCTATTTTAATGAACATTTTTGTAATTATGAAAAAATGTCCAACTTTTTTAGGCAATAGCTTATATATACGAATTTGATATTAAATATTATTTTACACTAAAAAATATATATCTTTTCTAAATGAATTTATATATACAAATAAATTTTACTTTTGCTAAAAACATAATATTTGTTTTACATTGATGAAATATAGTATATGTTTCACTTTGATGAAATAGGCAAAATCATTCTTTAAGAGTAGCAATGTACAATGCTATTGCTCATCAACTTTTTTGTGTTACATTAATTTTACCATGTCTTTAGATTTTCATGGAATTGTTCATGAGTCATTAAAAGTTAACCAAAAAGGCTAATAATTGATTGGGTATATTTTAATTAGAAATAAGTCATTTGTGTTGAGCTACAATTTATATGGATCAATTAGGACTCAAATCTAGGACCTTCTATTTTTTGCTGGAGTACTCTACCAACTGAGCTACTAGCCCCTTTATGACCAATTCATCATTGGTCTAGGTGTGGCTTATTTTTATCACACTTCTTTAAGCCACACTATAGGGGATTCGGGCTCCTAACCTAGATCTGATACCAAATGTTGAACTATGACTCATATGGACCAGTTAGGATACAAATTTAGGACCTTCTATTTGTTGTTGGAGTACTCTACCAACTAAGCCACTGGCCTTTCTATGGCTAGCCCATCGTTTAGCTTGGATGTGGCTTATTTATAACACCTCCCCCTTCCCTCTTCCCCCTCCCCCAAAACTATAGGTTCTTGGGGCTTCTACCCTAGCCCAATACCCCCCCTCCTCACGCTCTATGTTCCCATGCTCAATAGAGGCCAATGGAAATAAATTTATCATCGTGTTGCTCATTCTCTTTTGAGCCATGGGCAGCTCTATAATAGTGATAGCAAAAGAAGCCGAGCACTAACAACGATATTATCTATGAACTAAACAAGAATATATTATTGAATCAGATCTGCAACTATAATGATCAATTAGTATGAAATTTTCAATGAACTTTTAAAAGATTGTGAGAATAATTTATGTGGCACTCCACTAACCGAATCCCCTATCTATATATGGTGGCACTCGATCAAATTATGGCACTATCTAAGGTCTTTCTGTAAGTTTAATTCAAGGTCAAGAAACTCTTAAAGACGGTTCTAAGGGAAAAAAACTTTTCCAAGTTGACCTATCCCTCCTCCCCTCTTTATTTATGATAGGATAGGATAAGATAAGCCCAAAATGAAGTATGTTTTTTACCGGGTGATCATCTATCTACTTCGTGGCTATCCCAATTAGATCTCTCTCTCTCTCTCTCTCTCTATATATATATATATATATATATATATATATATATATATATATATATATATATATAGTAGCTATTTATAGGTGCTCAGAGAAATGTTGACATACAGTTCATATAGACTAGCTAGAACTCAAACTTAAGACCTCACATTTGCTGTTGGAATGATCTACCAACTAAGCTATAGGCCCTCTATGGCCAGCCCATCGTTGTTCCGGGTGTGAATTATTTTCAACACCCGTCCGTCCTCCACACCCACCTATCTCTCCAAACCACATTGCAAGGGCTTTAGGTTCCTACCCTGGCTCTGATACCAAATATTGATCTTAAAGTTATATGGACCAGCTAAGACTCGAACCTAGAACATTCTATTTGCTGCTAAAATGCTCTACCAATTGAACTATTGACCTCTCTATGATCAGCCTATTGGCTATTTCCAACAACTTGATATGACTTTCCTGAATAGATTTTGCACCAAAATAATTAATAAAACAGGGCCAAGCAAAAAAAAAGGTTAATGTTAAATGAATAAGCCATCTTTGTTTTGTTTATGTTTAGAATCAACTTTGTAAATGACTTTAAATATGACTTTCCAGGTTGCGAGCAAGCATGAAATGACTTTCTTTGGCATAAATAATTTGATTCGGTTTCATTTATCCTACAAAACCAAACAACTCTATTTTCATGGTGTTTTTATGCTTCTAGTAAATAACTATTTCTGTATGCATGGCTCGACAAACAATCTTAGCTTTAAAAGTACATAAAAGCCTCTAGGTACGAAAATCCTTTGCCAAACCACGAAGGAGTTGAGGGCACCGGTCGGAAATTTCTGCAAATATAAATTGCTATCGTGCAGGTGAGCCAAATCCCTGGCTTTGTCTCATTTATCTATACTACTAGTCTGTCTTTAAGAATCTATTCTCATAGTTTCAAAAGTTTAACATAGATGGAAGTTTCAGTAAATTCGACTCGCTCAAAAAGGATTATATCCATTACTGTATGGAACTCTAACAGATCTGTCGTGAAGAGAATTTCTTAATGATATATAAAAGGGCCTCAACTTTACAATTTGGATTATGGAGATGCAAACTACAACCCTAAAAAAATTTATGGATTTCTATATTGCATAACAAACTCCCCTTATGTCACAGGATAAAAGTATTCTAGAAAAATATTGGCTAGTCTTGAACCGAATTTCGTGTATTCCCACCAATGAGTTCATATATCAAACAATGACATCGGACAGAAAACTGGATTTCTAAATTTTTAATGGATCTATCGATACGCTATTTAGAGAAATAAATATAGGAATATGGTGGCAAATATTGGTGCTGAGTTTGGCTTTCTACCTACCAAATGCATCATTTCGACGAAACATTAGTGCGTTTTATGTATATGTCCACATTGTTAGATATATGTCTACTAAAGTAGACACAAGTTACAACTGCACCATCTGATTGTTGCAAAGTGAGGTGTATGTGCTCTGTTCTTCTCAAAAATATCGCTGTAGTTAATCACAAAAGAATGCTATTGAAATGCAAAAGATGCAGTTAACATATACAGAATTAACTAGATTGATGAATGTTAAGTTGCTGCATACAAAATTCTCTTCAAATTTTTCTTTTGACCGCTGTTGCTATGCTATTTTCTTATTCTATAGCTCAGCTGCTCTGTTCCCTGTGCTGCTTTGTTCTACTTTTTATATCCAGCAGCTCTGTTCTGCTGTTGTATCTGCTGTGTTCTACCCCGTTTTATATTCGATAGAAAAATGCATACAATATTTTATTCTAGCAAGTTCTGGAATGTACTATTTTTCAGCTGTTATCATAAACCCAAAACTTTTTAACAGTTCGTTTTCATCTAGCAAAAGACAATCTTGAAAATTCTAATATATTAAAATATTTTCGTGTATGAAGTTATTGGAGACATTAATGCTTTTACGGGAGGGACGGACGGAGGGAAGAGCAGCTTTGAAGGAAGTCAAGATTATTAATTTCAGCAGCCTACCTTAAGCTTAACTTCAGACATATCAATGACGTCCAAATTTTCTTTTAGTCGTTCACAATCTTTCTTTTGACAATGTTTTTTTGAATAGATTTTTGAGTTGCTCTCTTGATTTACAAAATTGTAAGTTTATTTTTCCATTTTCAACCAGTTCTCTTATGAGTGATATCAAGTGATTCTCAACCAGGGTTAGGGGCCACAAATATATCAAATAAAAATTGTATCTACTCAATGTTGATTCATCCTCTAATATAGAATAATGAGAGGATGACACAAATTCCCATTTAGAATAATGGTAGTATGACACAAATTCCGATTTGGATAATCAAGAAAAAGAAATTGCCTATTCATGGCTTCTATATTCACATCCATAAAAAAAAATTATGCATGCCTTGGCAGTGGTAGCAACTCTAAAATTAATGCATAAGAAAGGGGGTTTTAAGAAACAACACTTTAACATTATTATTCTAGGAAACGTTCATAACTTCATCAACTCTCAAGTTATTAAGCAAGCAAACAATTTTGTGTACCCTTCTTTTAGTTTTGAGGTGATGATTGTCAATGGTGGAACATTATTGTGTAAAGGTAGGTGTCACAATATTCACATTTTAGTGTGAGACTATAACCTTAGGACTAACATGTTTGCTTTAACCTTTGGTGGAAGTGATGTTGTTTTGGGAACACAATGGCCAAGAACCCTTAGACCTATTCTTTGGAATTTTTATAAGCTATGAATGCAATTATCTGAAAATGGACATCAATATACACTAAAAGGCCTTATTTTTGGATTCACTAGTATTATCAGCTCTCACCTCATCGATAAAATATCTAAAAAATAGATCCCATGGAATAGTTTATTATAAATAAATCCTTTAAAAAAATAAAATAAAAATAAAAATTATTTATATAAAAGAATGACTTCTTTTAAATTTACAACCAACCTTAAGAAGATGTAGACAAAATAATTCATAAGTACCATTGCAAAAAAAATCTTTTATCACTTCTTAAAAAAAAAAAACATGCTTTCAGAAACCTTATAAATTTCTGATTCCCCCATATAAATTTCGATTCCGTCGCACCCCCATCAAAACCATGCCCAATCACCATAAACTTTAATCGTTTGACTAGTAACAACACCTCATATTGATTTTTCACTCTCGTTCCATTAAAATATGATGAACACTAATTTAAAAAATATTAATAATAAATTAAAAATTAAAAAATAAATGAACTTAACTTCACGCATTAAATATTAATATATAACTGCATAACTGATGTGAACGAAGCTTTGCCCGATGATAGAATTTGACTTACTTTAATGTGACGTGATGAAACTTTACCCTCTCCATCCCCTCGCCCCCAAAAAAAGGGTTCCGTTGAACGGTCTTTTAACCTGAGGCGATCGTCGATCCTCTGTCTGCGGGCCACTGTGCTTTGGCTGAACAGTTGTCCGTCAGATTCCTCTTGCGGGCATCCTCTTTGATTTAAAAACTCATCTAGCAGGCTTTCTCTTCGCCTGCGCTTTCCTTTGTATTAGAGCTCCTTTGAATCGATTCTGGATTTGACGACACTTTCCTTCGATTTTGTGAGACTTTTACCGTTTTGTCCTGGTTTTCCTTCAGCAAAAGTGATAATAAGAAATTGCTGCTCTGCACAGTCAAACATCAATGCAAAGAGATGTAAAGAGGATTTTAGATGGTAGATAAATTTGGGCAGCAGCTGGGACGATAGAGATGCACCCTGTTGCAGAGGATATTTGGGCTGGGGCAGAACACAGATGTAACGGGGAAAGAGATTACAGGCAAACTGGACAAAAGAAATGTGCAAGTGTATAATAAACAATATTATTAATAAAATACAGAATTTACAATCAGATCTGAGCGGGCTGCGTTGCAATGCATGAGGGTGTGGGTGATTGATTTATAAGGGATTTGGAAAGGCAATGCATAAGAGGGGTGAGTGATTGATTTAAAGAGAATTTGGAGTAATAGTCTAGAGGAGCCTAGGGAGCTTCTAGAGAAAAATGATTTAGAAATTCTCTAGAAAGTGAGAGACTCCAAAAATGATAAAGAAAACTGGAGAAAGAGGAAGAGGACAAAACACTGTCCTAGATGGGTGAAGATTAAATCCAGAATAGAACAGAACATAGCTGCAAGCACATCAAACCAGAGATTTCCTCCAAGGCCAGCACACATTCCATGCTCATGGCGATCTCTCTTGCCATGCATTCCTAACTCATTGAATGAAGCACAGGAACTCCCCCATAAATGACGGACCCACAATCATTGAAGCACAGGGATGGGAAACGGATAATGAAGACAGATGACAGCGAGGACGACAAAGGGATGAGTTTGCCCTAAAAATTGTAAATGAAAAAATTGTTTTCGCAAAATTGCGTGGCTTTCCATATTTTACGTCTTCTTGAATTTAATTTTAATTTTTCTAATTTTTTTAAAAATATATATATATATATTATTATTATTATTATTATTATTTCAATTTTTTTTTTCATATTATTGTAATTTTTATAAATTTCTTTCTATTTTTGAACTTTAATTTTCATTATTTTAAGTTATTTAAATTATTATAATTTTTTTTTTTAATTTATCTTAAATTTGTTAAAATAGATTTCAAATTTTAAACTTTTCATGAATGAAATTTAATTTTTTTTTAAATTAAATATAATAAAATGTACTATTTCTCTTATTTTTTTCAAAATTTAATCTAAATTTTATTTAATTTTCACTAAATTATTAAATTTTAGTAAATTTAATTTAATTTATTAATAATTCTTTACATTTTTTTGATTTTTTCCTAAAATTTAGTAAATTTTACTAATTTTTTGAATTCTTTTTAAATATATATTTTTTTAAAGTTATCTTTAAATTTTTTTCCAAATTACTCTTAATTTTTTAAAATTTTGATAATTTAACCTAGTTTTTTAATTTGTTTTAACTTTTCTTTAACATATTTTTATAAATTTATATTAAATTATCATAAATTCTATTTCTTTTGGAATTTGAAATAAATTTATCAAAGTTGTCTTAATATAATTTTTGACTATATATTAAAATAGATTACTTTACCTACACTTTTGAAATTTTTCTTGATTTTGTTAAAATTATCTTAACTTTTTAGAATTTTCACTAATTTAACATAATTTATCAATTTCTTTCTAAAGTTTGAAAAATTGGAATAATTTTTTAATTTAACTTCAATTTTCCGTATTTTCTTTATTTTTCTTAATTTACGCTGAATTTGTATAGTTTTCCCTTCAAGCTAAAGAGACAAGTGAAGAACAGGATAGTCAAGTGATTAATAGATTTGTCTTTCATTATTTCATTGTTCATCTTTACCAGTTTGTCATTGTTCATGAATACATATTATTGTTTTCTTCCAATTACTATTTAGTATGAAAATATGGTATTATTGTTCTCTTAAACTACTACTCCAACATTTGGTGTGGGTGTTGTGATGTTCGACCCCATGCCCATGAGGAGGCACCAAGATTTGTCGTTATTTGTATCAAACCTAATCTGATTATTATTATAATTTATGTTTACATGACTTATAGGGAGTCAGATAGTATGGAGGTGATGAAGCACAATCAACCCAACAACAAAACTCGAAGTATCCAAGGGAGGGATGAGTTTGGTATGTAAATTATAGGCCCCATACAACCACTCTATTAATTTTTGTTTCACCCGACATGAATGGAAAGCTAATGATGATGATTCTATTTCATGCCTCCCCTAGTTTTGGGCAACATACTTCCTTTTCACTTGTACTTTCCTTTGAATTGATTCCTAGTCACTCCTCATTTTTTAGAACTTATTCCAAAGTGTCATCTTCTAAAGAAACCACCGGGGTGTTTTTAGCCACTGTAAAGGTCTTAATAGGAGGATAATTTCCCTTCTCCCCTTAACAGACTGCGTGAGAGAAGAATTTGGGCATAGCCTTCCTATCTCCCTCCACAGTCAAACCAGTAGAACCGATATCAACCAAAAGAGGGGAGGATAGATAAACCAGACAATTAGAACACATGGCACCATTTTTTGAGACTTTGCCTGCTCAACTCCTAACCTGGGCCTGGATCACTCCTCAAAGTTATCTGACAATGCCACTGCCCAAATACTAGCCTCTGTAGTGATCAAGGTCAAAGAGGTGAGAGAGGAGGAGAGCAGGGGAGTTTTCTGCCTAGAAGGATGAGCCAAAGCCGAATAAGAGTCGTCAAGGAAGCCCAAATAAGAAAGCAATACACTAGAATAAGGATGCGAAGGTCAAGATTTCTTTGATTCTAATATGGTAAGCTTATTATATGTATCCATTTGAAGAAATCTAGTATGGTAAGCTTATTGTATGTATCAATTTGATAAAATAAAATGCCCAAAACAAATTCCCTATCTCCTTTTGCCCTCCTCCCACTCCTATGCCACAGAGAAAAAAAATAATAAATAAACATGCAATTGCCCTAAAGGTGCAAAGAAAGCTAGAGGAATTGTATATTTTTGTTTTTTGATTATATCTACTATGTATTAATATATAATATATTAAATTGTATGAATGGCAATGACCCCACAATTGTTGAGCTATTCATACAACACATGTTGACTTTTTTCCCCTGACCCAACACCAACATTGCCATTGTGTGTTGATTAATCAAAAACACTACAAAGAGAAATTTATTAATTATTTATATTTTAGAAGAAATAAACATTCAAATCATGTAAATCTATGTAACAAGAATTAAGATTCCTAACAAGTAGCAAAATTTTCTTTCCAAAATAAAAATAAATATTTTCCACCAAAACAAAATTCTCTTGAAATTCCAATGTATCCTAACTAAAGGCTAATGGGAGATTGATTAGATCAATAAACAAAGACCAAATGTAGTTATGAAGATCCCAAAAAAACAACCCACAACAACCAATTGGAAGGATGAAAGAGACCATCCATGGCTTATCAAAGTGACAGTAAATGTTATCATGTATCACCCTTTTGAAAGATTTTAACCCTACCAAATGTAATAGTGAAGATCCCATCAAAACAACTCACAAAAACTAATTGAAAGGATGAAAAAGACTGTCCATAATTTATAAAAGTGATAATAAATGTTATCATCTATCAGCGCTTTTAATTGCCATTTATTTCCCAAATAGAGCCTTGAAAACCAATATCAAATCATAAATTACACTAACCAACTAAATGTGGGTCTCCCTCTACCCTTCCTATCAATTCACAATAACGTAAAATCAAATATGCATCAGGTAACATATAATGAAACTCATGACAGAATCGAAGAAACTCGCTTTCATGATAAAATTGTTAAATGCAAGAAACATAGGTGTATCGGCTCGCACTCCCAAAAAGAAACATGATCATAGTACATATACATTTTATATATGTCTTGTCCAAACACGGAGATAAATACATACTTGTAGTCTGTTGAAAGCACAGTGGGGCTTTCCAAGTCCGTTGAAATCCTTGACTGAAATGGAATGTGATTCTACTACAGTTGAAATAGCTGAGATAAAAAGAATGGTGGCGGTGTTGCTCTTGGGCTGAGTTAAAGAAAAGAAAACCACAGAGCTTGATATGGCAACAACGTTAATGTTGATGGATACGAAAGGCCGTCTGGGGTGTATTATTTTCTCAATCAGCATCATCATCAATCTAAATAGTTGTCTGCATATTCATCCAAAAGAAATATGTTTGGTTTGCAACAGGTCTCTTGTTCGAATCATTGCAGAAGCATTTTAAGTGCCGACCCTGTGGCTCAATTAGCACCTTCTTATGCTTAGCTACTTCAAAATACTGGTTTTACAAGACGAAGGATCATCCGCCTTTAAGATAGCCGAAACTGAAACATAATGGATTGGACCCTGATATTGGGTTGTTTCGTTTGCCTATCGGGACTTGGCCAGGGAAGCCCGGATAAGTCCAATGACTGCATGAAATCTGCCATGATAGCACGTTGTGCAGGGGCAATTGTGATATTTTAGATCAAGAGGCTCCTCTTTCACCAAAGCAAACAACATCCTCCAATGCACCCCACCATACACTTCTGTGGACAATACGATCATACACATACACAACACTGGTAATCTCTTTAAAACACTTTCGTCCCAAATCAACATTATTCAAACCCAGGGTGTTTACATTGGAATAGACCATTTTATCGTCACGTGAGATGAATCTATAAGCTTTGCCTGCTGTATAAGCCCCCGGTTTAATAATAATAAAATAAAAGTGTTTTATTTATTACAATAATCTAAAAAGAGAGATCGTTCGTTTCAACTTCTTTGGATGGCATTCTGTTATAACAGATTTTGAGCCTATTGTTTCTGCCTTTGCTTGTGTTTCTGCTCACTTTCAATAATGAACAACAAACAGCCAAACCAACGATGCAACCCAAAAATAATATAAGAAAAAAAAATCCTTCCACCAAAATCTACAATGAGCAGTGCAACATTCTCTAATAAATCATCAGTATCTACTGATAATGGAAAAATCCAAGAATGTGTTTTGGCCGTGGATCTATATATTGCAATTAGGGTTAGGCGAAGATTAAATTAAGTTCATTTTCATTGGTACAAACCAGTCGTCCAATTGCATATACATACAGAGGAAATTTATCAAACCCCACTCGCAGCAATTTTAAATTTAATACAGTTTATCAGAGCCCACTTGCTGCAATATATTAGGGTTGGGTAAAGATTAAATTAGGTTTATTTTCATAAATCCAGTATAGAAAGCAGAGTCGAGCCAAACAGAACAGAACACAGCGGAAACCATATCAACCAGAGATTTCTTTCTGGATGTGGAAATAATATGCATGAAATGGGGAATAGGCGACATAATTCACTATAGCATTTGGACCCCTGAGCGAAACCCGCTGGTATATTCGGTAGGACTGTTTTGTTGGACGTTGACTTCTGATTGGCTACCCTCAGCACCTTTGTTACTCTCTTGGTGTTTACTTTAATCGTTGTTGTTTCTTCGCCAGGTCCCACAACGTATTCACGGATAGTAATTTTGTTAAGGTACATATAAAAATCATCATTTTCATTCACAAATTACAAATGATTAAAAAGTTGTAGAAAAACTATGTAAAAATTTTCCAAATCTTTCTGTCGTATTATGGTTTGTATTATAGACTTTGAAAGCCTTAAATCTTTAATCTTTACATGCTTTCATACATTCCCAACCATGATTGCAATGCATGATATTTTTGTTCTTTTATTTGTCAAATAATTTTTGTTCATTGTATCCATACTATAATAAAATTACCTCAGAGTCTCGTAATAAAAATACAAATATATATAATGATATATAAATTTGTTTTTTATTTGATATATATATATATATATATATATATTTCATATGTTTAAATATAACAATTTTTTTTTTTGTCTTTTTTAAAATACACTGATATGTTTATTGTAATTTTTTTTGGGTTGAATATATAATCTTATTTGGGTTTTTTTTAATGATATGAATATTATAAAATGTTTTGGGTGAGTAATGTGAGAAAATACAACTTCAAACTATTAAAAATATTTTATATACCTTCATTTATATTAGAGGAGATTCTTCTACTTTTTGATTACAAGAGTATTTTTTTAATTGATAATATTTTATTATATAAAATTATTTTTATTATTTAATTTTTTTATGTTTTATTATTTATTAAATAGCATTTAAGAAGTGCATCCCCAGTTTCTTTATATTAATAATCTCACATTTAATAATAATATTTTAAATATACAATTTTGATA
Organism: Torreya grandis; assembly: GCA_037957365.1. Classification (NCBI taxonomy): domain Eukaryota; kingdom Viridiplantae; phylum Streptophyta; class Pinopsida; order Cupressales; family Taxaceae; genus Torreya; species Torreya grandis. The sequence goes on from JARHVA010000354.1 coordinate 4,057,365, forward strand.
ACCATCACTTAATTTTATGTAATATAAAGTGATTTATATTTCCTTCTTAAATTTTAAATGTATTAAGTTTTAGATTTTAAATAAGAATGTATTATTTAAAGTAAATTTTATGTATATATCTATATTTTATATAGTTTTATAATAAAGAATTATAATTACAGTATTTGATAAATTGATATATATTTTTTTTTTTTACTTGAAAAACTTTTTGTATGTATCAACATTTTTTATATTTAAGTATTGATCCTTCATTTTTAAATTTTAATTTCTTAATTTTTTTAATTTGATTGATTTTAGGGCTTACAAGTTCCCTTCTCAATATCATAAAAGTATTAAAATTTTCAAATGGTCTAACTTGATAACATAATCATCAAGGTATTTAACCAACTTATTTCCATTCAGACTTATAAACCAAAGTTTATATATTCAAAATTTACTGTATTACATCATACCAGTTTAGGTTAACATACAAAACTAACATAAGGCCACCAATCCAATAAAACAACAAAAAAGAGCCAAATACAAAGAACACCTACATTTAGTAGATCTCTATAATTTTTGCCTCCTTCCACTCCTCCACCTAACCTGGCCTCTTAAAAACAACCTTCTTCTACACCTGAGAAACCTAAATTGATTGATCCTGAGAACATTCACCCGACTTTGGCACACCTAGCTCCTCTTTTTCTAATAGGGAAGTCTCAAAACCAACATACTTCTAACATATAAACTTCTTCTTACAGTTCCTTTGCACATTAGAAACTAAATGTTGCTCATTCTACCAAGGAGGTGCCTAAGAATGACCATAGTCTAAACCATGTGTGAGCCATTTGACTACCTTCAATTGACTTGGAGTCCTCCTTTTTGTAGGATTATATTTCAGTATCAGAATAATAATAAGTAAATCCTGGAAGAAGGGCATAGCCACACCCCTGGCTTCCTCTTCCCTTCCTTCAATTGAGCACATTGCTTCCACATTATGAGTAAATTTAGTTAAGGAAGTGAATCTCTCTTCCAAAATTTTGAACATAGATAGAGGCACAGAACCAAGATCATCCTTTCCAGAAAATGGAAGGTCCTGGAAAGAGCCTAAAGGAAGACTATCCATAGTCAAAAGCAATTCAACCCTATACTAAGGCCAAACAAAAAAGGCAACCATCTCCAAACATATATTACTTACATAAAAGGCCACCAAATTTGAATTCACTTTAACTCTCGTACTCTCTACCAACATTTCCACTCCTAGAATAGTCTCCAACGCTTCAGCCACTTCTAGAATTGACACCCAAAAAACATTCATGAGACACGTTCTAGAGACACTACTAGAAAAATCCATTTCTTCAGCTTTGGCACTGTCAAAACGTAGTAGCTAGAATAGTAACTCAACAAATTTTGGCTCCATCAAGAATAAAAAATCCAGCCCAATGCCCAAAACTATTATGCCAAAATTTAGCAGCCACACCTAAGATAAAATTTCTCCTATATAGTTCGCATGATTTGTAATGAAAGCCCATAAAATCCTTGACCATTCCATAATTACTTTCATCAATGCACACCATCACCCTTTGTAAGGCTAATGATTAACCTCCAAAAAACCTCTGTCACCTTTTAACTCACCTATGAAAGAGAATAATCCCTTAAAGATCCACAATTTTAACTCCAACACAATCTTACTATCTACCCTTGGTATTGTCAATCCTAGCCATCTCCTCTTGATCTATATCAACATTAGCTAGGAAGTCTGCCTCTTTATTGCTTTCCCAAAAGCAATGAAAACACCTCCAACTATGAAATAAGATCAACTTAGACCAGATTAGAGAGAGAATATTTTTCAATTTTCAAGATTTGGCTTTTTTCTGACAAAAGCTAAATTATGACTTGAGAATCACCTTCAAATTTTTAGATAAGTTATTCCACATTCTAAGGCCAACTCAATCCCATTTACTATCACTTGAGCTTCTATCTCATTATCTATTCCATCCAGAAGCTTCAAAGAGATAACTCTTATTAACGAACCACTACAATCTTTTATTACACAATATGCAACTAAAATTCCTAGATTACCCTGATAGGTCCCATTGAAATTTATCTTAAACTAGTTTGGTTGTGGAGTAATCCATACTATCCCATCTCTATTTTTTATTTTATTATTTTCTATTATTGACCCATTAATGAGGGCAAAGTATTGAGTACATACATTTTTTAACTAGAATGCCCAAACTAGTGATGTATAGTATCCCTAACCATGGACTGTGGACTTGCCTTATCACATTAAACATAGATTTCAAGACACATGACAACTCCCATCACATTGACTGCCGACCTAGTAGCGTATTGCATTATGGATACTCTTCAAAAATAACTCACTATAGCTTAATGTCAAAATGATGCTAGAGAGTGGCCATCTTAGGGAATGAAACCTGAGACCTCCAACTTCTAACACTCAACTCACTCACCACTAAGCTATCATCATTGGGTATTATATTTTACATCTCTTTCATTCATAAGAAAAACATCTCATAAATACCTAACCATACATCTCTTTGGAATCAAAACCATCCCTATTTCCTTTACTACTTGAAAACCTACAGGGTGCAATAGGTTGGTTTTTTACCACAAATTGAAGACCATTTATCAAATGGTCTTTAAATTTTTATGAGATGTATATAACTTATTGATGGAACTTACCATAATAGGTTGTACATTTATAGAGCAAGTCATACCATTATTTTTATGCCTACAAATAATATATTCATAATATGTATAGGCATGTCAATTTTCTCTAGTTCTAGAACGTACATGTTGAAATTTTGAGTGCCTTTTTTAATCATGTTCTTGACTTCATGATACTACTTATTTTTTTTTTTACAATCGAGAATGACTCTATACAGTACTTTGGTATTCTCAAAGTTGATTGAACAAATTGTAGCAACAGATTGATAGGCAGGTCAGATTTTCTCCATTCCTGATCATAGAGAAGGAACTTCTCAGATTTGAGGACTCTCTAAGAATATTTGATTCATATCATCCTCCTCCAAGCCTTAAGTGTAGTTGTGCATAGTGACATATAACTATTTGGGTGCTACAATGTTGGCCTAAAAATATGATTGCTATATGGAACAAAGGAAGATTAATGGGGAGCAAAGAAAATTGATTGACTTGTCAACCAAAGATATCTAAGGTAAGGTTCACATCATAAGGTGTGTTTTGACATTATATTTTACCCTTTTTACCTAAATTAAAGTGAAATTAGTTGTCAAATTATCTCGAAGCCACCCATAGTCCGATTGGCAAGTTATTATTTTATTAAAACTTTCATTTAAAAAAGGTGCAATGGTCAATTCCTTCCATTTAGAAAGTTTAGTGATAACCCCCAAACTTAGAATTTCCACTAAATTTAGAATCAAAACTCATTTTTTGGGTGGGGGTGTTTAAAGAAATGGAAAGTGACAATAAAGGCCAACAATAAAAATTGTGCATTTTTATTTCTTTCGAAGTATTATAAAAATATTGAATTGCATATTGAGAGACATTATAATTTCATTAAAATTGCATAATAATCACAAGTTTTTAAAACTTGATCATAGTGTTCGGTCATAGTTATGCCTCTGACTCATGTTCAAGGGTAATGCCATCGCACTTGAGTTGAAACAATGATATTTGGGTATCAAACCTTTATATCATCAGGGTGAAATAATGCACATGCACTCATATCCTTCCCTTTATTTAACCATTCATTACAATCAAAAGGCATAAATTCTGAAGGTGGATTTTTTAAGTACATAGAAAAGTTACATGTGCATATGAGGAATTACATCTAAGAAAATGTTAGTAATTAGATGAACCCTTTTTAGTACTATCTAGGTTCTAAGTATCAAACTCTTTTTCGTATATTTAAGTCTTTTCCCCATAGCACTAGGTATATAGAAAGCATGAGCTTCTTCTTCGTACCGATGGGTATGAATAAAGGGTGTACATAAAAAAAAATTGGTATATCAATCAAATATTATATAGAAATGTAAACCTATATACCTTGAGTGATAAGGAACCAATCCATCACCCCTAGTCTTGATAATAGTTGCACAAGGTCCAAAATTCTTTCTATACATCAGATTCAAAACTATTTAAAGGAGATGACTATTCTTCTTGGAATACAAAGCTTAGAACTCATCTAAAATTTGAGTAATTTTGGCCTATTGTAAATGGCTCCTATACTCAACATACAATAGACATTGGCCATCAATGTAAATATGATAAATCCAATCAGAAGATGAAGATCATAATATTCAGGGTATTAGATAAAGTGCAACCACACATCCATGAATCCAAAACTGCCAAGGAAGCTTGGTACAATCTCCAAACTATATATGAAGCCAAGAATGGGAGCATAATTCTTCTTTTATAGAGTTAACTCCACTGTCTCAAATTGAGATATAGTGAAAAAGTGGAGGCTTTCCTTGGACATTTTGCAATGCCGAAGGCATCATTTCAATTCTTCAGTGAAACAATTTAAGATGATTATATTATACCCATTGTCTTGAGAGCTCTACGACCCTCATACAAGATTTTTGTGACCACTTTAACCATCACAGAATAAAAACCAAGTTTTGAATCCAAGACAAAATTTATGAGGGAAGTCACAAAAACAATGTCTCATTTGTGGTCTTTACGAACATGAACTTAAATATTATTAGTATAATACCTTCAAGAAAGGTTCTTCTTGTGGTTAGAAGTGTACTAACCAATAATCATCCCCTGTGACATCTAGTAAACCACAAAGATGGAAAAAGGGGACTTAGTAAAAGAAACACAAATAACAAGGTAATGTTATTGAATAAGAAGAAAATGATGATGATGATGATGATGATGATGATGATGATGATGATGATGATGATGATGATGATGATGATGATGATGATGATGGATACTTCATGTACTTTGTTGATGTTCATCGATAATCTTCTTCACAAAGTGACATATGGTATTTTGACTCGAGAGCAACCTGATATATGATAGGAATAAAAGATTGGTTTTTAACATTGAGGGACACACCTAGACAAAAAACATGTTTCATTAGGTGGTGATACCTCATACAGTGTGAAAGGAACTGGTAACATTGCCTTACCTTTTGTAACACAAACCTATAGAAAAATAAGGGTTTTCTATGTATATGTTTTAACTAAAAATTTATTATCCGTTAGTTAACTCTTGGACCACAATTTGAAGATTGACTTTGACTGTAAAGGTGGAAAGAAAATGTGTTTAATTAGAGATAAATCAAAGAAATCAAAAATTATTTGATAAGCATCCAATGTGAACCATATGTTTCAACTTGATTTCATTTAGAGAAACAATCAGGAACTCTTAGTAAAGGACACAGACTCAACACACTTGTGGCATAGAAGATTTGGTCACCTAAAATTTAAATATCTTGGCATAACCCACTATTATAACATGGTAAGAGGATTTATACCTCTTAAAAAGGGTACATACAAATGTCATGATTGCTTAATAGGCAAGCAAAATAGAGATCCATTTCAGAAAAGTACCTATAGATCAAATGGTAAACTTGATCTGGCTCACATTGATCTATGCAAACTAATGAAACCAAGTCATATTGGGTTTAAGTATTTAATGATCTTTGTTGATGATTTTTATAGAAAAATATGGGTCTATTGTGTGAAAAAAAAGAGTCAAACCTTTGAAACTTTTAATAAATTCAAAGTGGTTGTTGAAATAAAATCTGGTCAAAAAGTAAAGACCCTTTACTCAAATTGTGGGAGGGAATTCACCAGTAACAAATTCAAAGAACTTTTGTAATAAAATGACATTTGTCATCAAATGGCACCTCCACATACACCACAATAAAATGTAGTTGTTAAATGGAAGAATCGTACTATCATGGAAATTGCTTGTTGTATGCTACATGATTCAAATTTGACAAAGGCATTTTGGGTAGAAGTTTTCAAAACCATAGTCTATCTTCTCAATAGAGTTCCCACTATAGATCTCGATGGGGTAACACCATAGGAAGCATGGTCAGGTGAAAACCCATTTATATCACATCTTCAAGTTTTTGGATGCCAAGTAAGAATGCACATTCCCAAATTATAAAAAACTAAACTTGATATGAAAGCCAAAAATTATGTTTTCCTAGGGTATAATGAAGAAGCACTTGCTTATAGACTCATGGATCCAAAAACTAGACAAATATACACTAGTACGGATGTTGAGTTCTTTGAAAAGATAGAAGCAAAAGCTCCTTCTACAAGCTTACCTAATAAATCAATCAGTCTTATAGAAAATGCATAAGATGGAATACACTAGTAGATGATAATTATGATGGGAATAATGGTGAAGTTTCACCACCCACAAAGACTAATCAATGTATGCGTAAATGGTATACAGGTACGCTAAGAGATGCTAAACTAGACGGTGTTCCAAATATATCTATCACTAGACCAAGGACTTGTAGTATGGATCGAGGAGAGGTCATTTTAGCCTTAATGAGTATAGTTGTTAAATTTGTCTATCTCTTTACAATTTAAGAAGCCCTATAGTTGAAACTTTGGAAATATTTCATGGATATAAAATATAATTAACTGATTAAGAATAAAACATGGTAGCTTGTAGACCTTCCACCAAGGAATAATCTAATCAAATGCAAATGGATCTTCAAGACAAAGTATAAAGAAGATGGTAGTCTCGATAAGTACAAGGAAATATTGGTTGTAAAGGGGTGTGCTTAGAGAGAAGGAATCAACTATGAGGAGACATTTACTCCCATAGTTAAGATCAAAACAATCAAGATGATTTTTGCTCTAGTTGCATAATTTGGTTGGAAATTCCATCAAATGGACGTCAAAGTGTCTTTCTTAATGGAAACATAAAGGAAGAAGTCTACATGACTCAACCAGAAGGTTTTATAATTCTAAGAAAAGAAGATAAAGTTTGTAGACATGTAAAATCAATGTATGATCTAAAACAAGATCTTAAGATATGGTATATCAAAATTGATGAGCATCTCTCGAAACACATATTAAAAAGGAATCCATACGATCCCAATCTCTACCTCAAACAACAAGGGGGAAGATAGTAATTATCATTGTATATGTTGATGATTTAATCATCACTGACAATTCAGTGAAGATGATTGAGTCAACAAAGAAAGATCTAAATCGATCATTCGACATGACATATCTCGAGCTTCTATATTATTGTCTTGGTTTAGAAGTTTAACAGAGAAAAAATCACATTTTTGTATCTCAGCTCAAATATACCATGAAAACGCTTGAGAAATTTCACATGATGGTTAGAAAACTAATTACCATACCTATGGAGATAAAACTTTAGTTGTCTCGAGCAGATCCATCACCATAGGTAAATACAACTCTATACTGGCAGTTGATAGGGAGTCTCATTTACTTGACTTATACTAGGCTAGACATCAGTGATGCTATTAATTATCTCTTAAGGTTTATGCAAGATCCCAAGGTTAGTCACAAAAAAGCAAAAAAGTGGGTATTGAGGTACATAAGAGAAACTATGGATTTTAGCCTAGAATACAAGAAAAATGACAAATTTTTCTTGATAGGGTACTTAGATTTAAATCATGCAAGGAACATTGATGACATAAAATCTACTTTAGGATTTGTATTCTTTTTAGGATCTCGATTGATATCATGGGGGAGTAAGAAGCAAACTTGTGTTTCAAGATCCTCCACTGAGTCATAATATCATGCCGTAAGAGGAGCTATTCATGAAGCGATCTGGCTCGAATGTATACTTGAAGGATTTGGGATACCATAGAATCAACCAATAATTCTTCATGTAGACAATGAAGGACTAGTGAACCTTATTCATAATCTTGTATTTCATGAACATATTAAACACATTAAGATGTATGTACATTTTATTTACGAACATGTTTAGAACAATAACATCTAACTCTAATATTCTCTGACAAATCAACAACGTACAAATGTTTTCACTAAAGCAATTTGTGGAAAAAATTTGAGGCATTACAGAAACTCTCTCTTGTTCACTTGAGACAATGTTGAATTAAGGGGGGGAATATTAGGTTTATATTAAGAGGTGATTAATTAACCATTTGAAAATAAATGTAATTGAGTAATATATTGTTACTCATGGTAGTTAGGATATTTAAATAAGATTATTTGAACTTTATATAGTTCGTTTATATCTTTTGTATAATATTAAAGAGTTTATATATCTTTTAAATCCGAATAAGATAATGCTTACCCTATTATATAAAAAATATTTTTAGTATTAATATTTATATAAATTCATAAACTTTGTAATGTTTTTATTAATTGGAATGAATATAACTATTATTCCTCCTAATTAATTTATTTTATTTAGTATTAATATTCCTAATTTGAAGACTAACAGAATATACACAAACTTATTTCAATTAAAATGGTTTGTAAATTTAAAATTTATTTCCAAATAAATTTCAATAAAAATGAAAATTTAAATATAATCTAATTGTTTTTAATATGATTTAAAAATTTAAATACAATTTAATTTTTAAATATGTCAAAAATATTTCCCGAATAAAACTTATTAAACAAATAAGAACTTCTTACCTAAATAAAACTTTAACCTTTTACTTTATTTTACGGACTTAGGAAATGTGAAAAAGAAGCCTATGTACCCTGGGCAAGGTATATATTAATTTAATTTATAAGTATGTTAAGCTTATTATTTAAAAGACGGAGGGGGGTCGAATTAATTTGCATGAAATGGAAAATGGGCGACATAATTCACTACAGAATTTTAAATTACATAAATCTCATCGTTAAATTAAAATTAAAGGTTTCTAATATGAATTTAATGTAGAATTTAAATTACAGAAAACTAAATGTCATCGTTAAATTCTATAGAATTAAAATTAAAGGTTTTACTATAAATTTAGTGTTGGATTTAAATTACATAAATAAAATATTAGAGTAAAGAATTTATAAAAATGGCGTTAATTTATTTCAATGTCATTTTTTAATGTTGCCTTAAGATATCTTAAATTTATTCACATTTACGCGATTAATTTAACTTGATATTTTAAAGTTTCCTACAATTGTCTTAAGTAGTATATTTTTCAAGTTTTTTAACTTTTTATTACATTTTATGATTTTTTAAAATTTATTATTTAATTTTATCTAATATAATTTATAGAGTCTCATTATTTTCATTTATTTTTTACTTATATACATATATATTATTGTATTTATTTTGAATTTTATTTTTATTTTTTAATTTTTTGAATTTTCTTTATACATTTTTTATTTTCTTTATTTTTAAAATTTATTCTAAATTTGATATATTTTTCATAAGAAAATTTAACCGAATTTTAAATTTGTATAAATTACTTTAATTTTATTTTCCTAAATTTTTTTATTTTTCAAATGTTTTCTACTTTAATTAAAATATTTAAATTTTTCCTAAATTAAAAATATTTTCTCATATATATATATATATATATATATATATATATATATATACTAATTTAATCCAATTTTTTAATGTTATTATATTTCCTTAATTTGACCCAAATACGATAATTTAGATCAATTTTTTTAATTTTTGAAATTTTCCTAAAATATATTGAATTTTGCCTTAAGTTTAATAATTTTTTTAAAACAAAAAAAAATGTTTTACCAAAATTTCCCTAATTTTACATTTTCTTTTTATTTCCTTTTAATTTTTTTTACTTTACCTTTTATTTCACTAAATTTTTTATAATTTCATCTATTTTTTTATTTTCCCTAAATTAACCTAGTTTTTTTAATATTTTTTCAAATTCAAAATAAATTTAAAATTACATTAATTTCTCCAAAATTTCTAAATTGTCAAATTTTCTCAAAATTATCAAAATTTCATTAATTTAACTTAATTTATCAAAAACTCATTAAATTTTATAAAGTTTATAAAATTTTCCCTCAATTTTATCCAAATTTTAATAAATTTCATTAATTTCTTGAATTCTTCCTCAATTTCTTTAATTTTTATTTCTTTTACTTTATCCTCAATTTTAGAAGTTGCCTTTAATTTTTTTTCAAGTATATAATTTAACTTGATTTTCTTATTTAGTTTTAAATTTTTCTGATTTTCTATATTTTTAAATTTCCCTAAATTTAATTTAATATTCCTTTTTTTTTTTTCTACTAATATACTATATTTTTTATAAATTTACATATAATTTTCTCTATTTTTTTAAAATTTGAAACAAAATTGCTTTAAATTATCCTAATTTTTCTAAATTTTTAAATTTTTTCTTAAATTTACCAAAATTATTCTAACTTTTAAAATTATGATTAATTTAATGTAATTTATTGATTTTTCCTTACATTTTGAAAAAATAAGGTACTTTATCCTAAATTTGTAATTTTTTTAATAATTTAACTTAATTTGTGAATTTGTCTATAGTTTCACCAATTTCCCTATTTTTTATCATTTTTAAAAATATTTTTCAATTTGAAATGTTCTTTAATTTTTTTTTAAAAAATATTTCATACATTATTATGATTTAACTTATTTTTTATTTTAATAAAGGTAAATATGTGGATTTTGAAAAGACTCTAGAACCTTTTAGCTTAACAAAATTTATAATAAAGCCTAAACCAAAATAGACTTCCATCAAGCCTACAACCACCAGGCCACCACACTACAATGAATATCAGTGAACCTTCAACAAAAGGTGCCCAACATACAACAAAACATAATGTATTGTCAAACCTGCGAAGTATTTATCAGTTACCATCACATCCTAGACATTAAAAAGTCTACACATAAACCGTTGTCCATCAAGATTAACCATACAAATAATTGTGCCCCTCCTCTACTAGTTTTTTATGGGAGTAGAGAATCATGTTTGTTAGTTCAATGACCCTTTTATGTTGTCTTTTTTTCTTCTTATGCACAACGGTTCAATCCTCCCTATCTTCTAAAGTCTTTGATTCTAGATAAATAGTGATGGACACATCAACCATTTTAATGTGTTGGAAAACATCATTTGAAACAAGAGTTGTTTTACCTTTAGATAGAACAATATTTGATTCCTCTTTGGCTTCTTCCACCTTGTGTTCCCTCATCTTAGTATTGTCATTTTTGAAATCTATAGATTTGGAAATCAACTCTCGAGTTTGAAAGATATTTTTATTTGAAATTTGGGCATCTGAGGTTGATTTCGTTGCTTCACTCTCAGGAGATTCAGAGATATCATCTTAAGCTCTATTTATTGTGAGAAGATTGGGAAGGGCATATTTATACCAAGATGTCTCAAGATTTCATTTAGAACTACAACATGACCCCAAATGACCTATTTTAAAGAACCTTGACATCGTCTAAAAGAGATTTGGCCTAAATTTTTTTATTTACCTTAATTACCCTAAATTTTTTGTTTTCATATTTTTATTAATTTAACACATTTTTTTCAATTTACATTAAATTTATCCAAAATTTTATAAAATTGACGTAAATTTTTTGAATTTTAAATAATATAACTTTTTTTTTATTCACCTTGAATTGCCCTAATTTTTAGAATTCATCATTAGTTTCCCAAGTCCTAAATTCTAAATTCAATGCCTTTTAAATAAATGAAAACAAAAAAATCAAAACAATGTCTCTTTAATGTGTCTAAAAAAAATGCTCAAGTGATACCTCAAATGAATTTGACTTCAAATATTAAATTTAAAACATAAAGATATATTTCTTTATGAAGAGATTACAACATTAAGATAACTTAAAGGTGATTGAAAAATAATAATTAAAAAATAAAATAAAATAGTGGAACAACTATTCTCTCATTCATTCACAAAGTCACTCCTACACTCCCATAGATCATTGATCCATGATCACTTGTTTTGATTCATTAATTTTATAGATGTTTTTTCTAAGATCTAATTTTTTTTTAAACTTTAAATATGATATTCTCATTTTTTTAATGTCATTATACTATTATTTTAACTTATGCGTCAAAACCACCACTTTATGTAGATAAGTGGTTGTGAAATTGCTCCAACATTTGTAAAACCGCCATTAATTTAGTAAAAAATTTAAATTAATGGTTGTAAAAGCATCTTTAAAGATTGGATAACTATTATTTGTTGCATATAGGTAGTTACATAACCTCCACCTGCTTCAATATACATTTTTATAATTATAAAAAAAGTCCAACTTATAAAGACAATAACTTTTACATATAAATTTAAAATTAAATAATATTTTAAGTTAAAAAATTTATAACTTTTCAAAAAAAATTATATATAAAAACAAATTTTAATTTTTCTTTTATATATATATATATAATATTTGTTTTATTTTGATGAAATATAGTGTTTGTTTCACTTTGACGAACTAGGCAAAAACTTTCAAGAGTAGCAGTGTACAATGTTACTGCTCATCAATTTTCCTGTGTTACATTAATTTTTCCATGTCCTTAGGTTTTCATATGGAACTGTCCATGAATTCTTACAGATTAAGGAAAAGGGCTAACAATTGATTGGGTATATTTTAATTGGAAATATGTCGATTGATTTGACTTTCTTGAGTAGATTTCAGGTGAAAGAAAGAGAAAAAAAAAGAGTTTAATGTAATGTTAAATGGATAAGCCATCTCTGTTTTGTTTATGTTTAGAATCAACTTTCTAGATGACTTTCAATATGACTTTCCAAGTTGCATGCAATGACTTTCTTCAGCATAAATAGTTAGATTCGGCTTCATTTATCCTATAAAACCAAACTACGCTTTTTTATACTTCAGGTAAATCCTTTGCCAAACCACGAAGGAATTGAGGGCCCTGGTCAGAAATTTCTGTAAATATAAATTTCTATCGTGCAGATGAACCAAATCCATGGTTTTGTATTATTTATCTATAATACTAATCTGTCTTTAAAAATCTATTCTCATATTTTCAAAAGTTTAACATAGATGGAAGTTTCTGTAAATTCGACTCGCTCAAAAAGGATCATATCCATAACTGCATGGAACTCTAACAGATCGTTTTGAAGAGAATTTTTTAACTCTAATCTGTATGGACCTATCGATACCCTAGTTTGAAACTCACAGTTTAAAGAAATCTAGTAATATGGTGGCAAATATTGGTTCTGAGTTTGGCTTTCTACCTAACAATTGCATCATTTCGACGAAACATGAGTGCGTTTTATGTATATGTCTACATTGTTGAATATATGTCTACTAAAGTAGACACAAGTTACAACTGCACCATGTGCTTTGTTCTCTACAAAAATATCGCTGTTGTTTATCGCAAAAACAGTGCTATTGCAATGCAAAAGATGCAGTCAACCAAAAATTAGGTGAAGCCATTGCTTACCTTTAAGAAGAATAATACAACAATAGATAAAGCCTAAAAAAAAAAAGATTTACAATGAGATTTATATTTTATTTGATAATAAAAAAATTATGGTGTAAATAAATAATAATTATTAAAATTAATATTAAACAAAATAAAAAATTTTAAAATATTATGATAAAATAATGTGTTATAATTATCACAAAAATACACTAATGTAAACACAATTATTAACAATGATGCAAAAAATTAAAATATAAATTTTCACATTAATAAAAAAAATCACACCAATGCATCTATAATATTCTAAAACATAATAAATAACTGGTCACATGACTATGCTCAACAAAAATATCACTGGATTAAATGTCAAAACAATGTTTAAATAATTCTAGGGTTTTGCACGTGAGTTACTTTACATGCAAACAAAAAATTTATAATTAACTAATTTGAAAATAAATTTGACCAAAATAAATGGATAAAAATTTTGAGCACTAGACCACCCCACTTGCAAGATTTTAGTAAAATATTAACAACCAACCCTTTTAAAAGACTAAATGGAATTATACATTCACTAATACATACATACATACATACTTACATATATCTAATTTTTAAAAATTAAAAAAATATTTAAAATTTTTGGTAAATAGTTCTCCTTAAGTGAGACCCAAGAAAGGTTTGCATGGAAATATGATGAATAAAAAATTAAAATATTTTTTTAATATTTTTAAAAATTACATAAAATAAACTACATACTTGTAGCTGGTTATGGCATTCTAGGTGAAGTAGAGGTGTTCACAGTAAATTGAATAAGCCACTAAAAATCATAAAAATTTATCAATCTTTCTGAAATCTTACCACAAAGCACATTGAATCCTTGAAATCTGATTTTGATGACCAAATATAATTTTGACATAAATATCTTATGTACATGGTCATGTTATGATATCATAAGTAGTAAAGATCTTTAAAAAAATAATTTAATCTTCATCAGGTTCTTATGAATATATTTGTAAGTTCAAATAATGAAGATCTTATCAGCAAGAGAAGATACTTCAAGGTGAGAAGGAGTGAAAACTTAATTTTTGAATTTTTTAGCCTTAACCTTATTTAGACGGTCATACCATCACTTTCCTGCAGCATGAAATCTCAAAAAATAATGATTCAAAACTTGAGCAAGTGCTTCAATGGCATTGTAGACCCAAAAAAATAACAGATTTGACCCCTCAAGTGAGAGATCCATGCACTAAATATTCAAAATCTAATTTTTTATTTGATTTAATATCGTATAACTATTGTTCATGACTAAAAATTAAAAAACACCTTGAATTTGATCAAAACACTACTCTCCAAGGATCTAAACTCCCATAGGTGATCATACTTTGCAATGCTCAACTCACCAAACATTTGATTCCATGAAAGAATGTATAAAATATATAAAATAATATACAATACATGAATGTAAATGAGTGAATAAAAGAAAAGTATAACTAGATCAATCAACACAAAGATTTAACGTGGGAAAACTTATTGAGAGATAAAAAACTGATAAACTGATATATTGATATATGATAAACTTATTTTCCCAATACAATCTTCTTCAACTTTGTTCTTATCAACAAGTACTCACAAAACCTTCATAATATATTTATCATTTTAAGTAATTAAATTATAATTATTTATTATTTATTAACATAGGTTTAAAAATATCATGTAAATAAATAATAAAATATATTTGTTTCTTATTTACCATTTGTTTGAAATTTTTACGATAAATATTGGATCCATTGGTTACAACAGTCACTTTCAGTTATTTAAATTATAAATAAGGTTTTTACCCTTACACTTATTTAAATTATAAATAAGGTTTTTACCCTTAATGTTATTCACTTGATACATTGATTGAATTATATGATAAATATAATTTAATATTTACCACACTCAAATATTAAATTATCTTGATCACAAAATTTATTGAATATATCCAGTAATTAACAATAAGGGTAAAAACCCTATTTTTAATTGAAATGAGGGAAGGTGACCATCGTAACCAATGGACCCAATATTTCTTGTGAAAATTTTAAAATATTACTAAATAATAAACAAATATGTTTCATTATTCATTTACATAATAATTTTCAACCCATGTTAATAAACAATCAATCAATATTATTTAATCACCTAAAATGTACTAAGGGTCTATAATAGCATCACTTAAACATTAAATGTTCTAACACATTGTTTATGTTAAGAATATTTGTTTTTTATAAAATTACAGTTTTAGTTCTGCTTTTACTAAAACTTGTAATTGCTACTTAAAAATGTTGTTTAAAAAAATATATATTGATGGATTTTAAATCTTTATTGTAAAAAAATAAAATGAAGATGATTTGTAACTAAAATAGTTCAATAGAAGCTACAAATTGCAGTGATAAAGTGACATGTCATTGAATTTTGCATGAATATTTTCTCGAGCTTATTTAAATTGATCACTTGAAATACCCTATCATTTCTTGTCACCATCACCACCCAACACACCTTGAAATATTTTACCACTTTCATTTTATGTATGGCCTTTCCCTTCCCCACCACTTTTCCATTGCTCAATCTCACTGTGAAATGGAATGTCTCCTCCTGATATAATTAATTGCCATGTCATATGAATAAACACAACACCTCATTTTCCACCATCACCTCCACCACAAAAATTAAGGTATTGTTTCTTAATGCTTCATGCAAAAAAATTTAGATGGGGTAAGCATTCATGGGTTTCAAGTGACTCGTATGATTGCTAATTTACACCCTTTCACTTTACAACCTTACTTTACCAAAAACATAAAAGTAATATATATATATATATATATATATATATATATATATATATATATATATATATATATATATATATATATATATATATATATATATATATATATATATATATATATATATATATATATATATATATGCTAGAGATTTACAAGTCCCTGGCTCTTTTAACACAACAAAGCAATATAATAAAACTAATATGGCTTAACATTTGAATATGTTAAGGCATATTAACCATACCAGAGTAAATAAACTAATATTATTACCAATAATTCATCTTTAAAAACATTAGGTAACAACTGAAAACCCATAATAACTTTAACATAACCTTCAAAACCTAGAATAGATAATTAAAAAACTCAGACGGAGAGCTAGAAATATGACTATCATTATTCCTGCTTCTGACTGTCTTCCATAATTTAATCAAACCCAAATATATTTAAACCAAGCTTATCAAGATACTTCCTTCCATGGGTTAATCTCTAGGTACTAAGGATAAAACATGATCAAACTAAAAGCACCAGCCAGTTAAACCAAAATTGTCCAAGGCCGAAACCCTCATAACAAAACCAAAGAATGGCCATCTAAAATAGTTAATTAACACTGATAAAATAAACATCAAGACCACAATATCATCCATGGATAAACTCCTCCTATAATAGAATCAACTTCACATACCAAAAATGTTGATAGAGACTGAGAACATAGTTGTCTTATAATGGCCATCAAGGCAAACCTAATATACCTTGATTTGACCCCTCAAAGTAAAAAATCCTTAAAGATCAAGGCAAATAATGAAAACCAATTTTCATATCACTCTACATAGTGAGAGGGTCACAATGAGTGGCTTCCTCAAAAAAATCCAAAAATATATATTTAGTACCCTAACTACCATGGCCATACTAGAAATCAGCCTCACTGCCAACAAACTTGCACCTTTAATAGGCTTCAATCCATCCCTGGAAAAAAAAGATTACTACAATAAGAAAAGAAATGAAATGAAACCAAAACTAAGACTCTAATTGAGGCCTTCATTGGTCCACTCATACCAAAAGGAACCTGCAATATCTCATCTGAGCTCCCTAGCATGGAAATCAAAGTGGCAACATCAATAATCCCTAGAACCAAAATGGTGACAGGTTTACAATGCATTTCTTCCAGCTCTTTTAATTCGCTAAACTTTTACCTAAACTCTACCCTTGTCTTAGCCACATGCTCTTCCAAAAAGTAAATAATCAAGGAAGAACCTAAGGAAGGATCAAGAATAGAAGAAAAAGGATGATAATCAACATCAGGGCATGGCTCCTGAGTGGAAAATGGTAGCTCCAACCCTAATTCCCTTGTCACCCACACTCTGTGCCATGGAGTCACCTCTCCCTTAAGCTTATTTATTTTATCCATATCCAAATATATATTCCTTATAAGGGAAGTATAAAAACTAGGGCACTTTTCTTTCTCCAAATCTGAACCTTATAAAACCCTAATATCTTCCAACAAATCTTCCATAGCTTCCTCAATTTGTTCCTTGAACTCCTCTTCCTCTGACTGCTCATCAACAAACTGGTCATTAAAAACATCTCCATTTGAATCCTTCCACTCCCACTCCTCAAACACTGCACTATCTATGCAAGCTACACTCATCTCCTCCATTGTCATTTTTGCCATTATTATATTCATTAATTATCACATACAATTCCCTTATATATATATATATATATATATATATATATATATATATATATATATATATATATATATATATATATATATATATATATATATATATATATATATATATATATATATATATATATATATATAAAATATATATAAAATTATACTATACTATAATATAGCATATTATATATAAAATTTATGATATGTTATATTATAATATTATATTATACTATATTAAATAATATATTATGTTATAGTATACTATAGTTATATAATATGAATTAATAGTTATACATTTGATTTGGAATTATGATTTTATTGTCTCCTTATTACTATCACTACATGTCTCTACTTGACACTTGAGCCTTCCATGGCTCCTCATCCTATTGAGACAAGACCATTAGGTCTCGTTCCCCTGAAGATCATAATACAATGCTCGAAAAGGCTATTTTAGATGTTGTGGCTCAAATTAAACATCTCAAAGAAATAATGAATCTCTACATCATGAAAACATGGAATGAATTCCTCATTATGGATATCCCTCATGGATATATTGAATAAAAAATGGTGGATCTCTCATATAATGTACTAGTGGGAAAAAATGGCACATGGCCATTATCCAAATCTATCAAGCAATGGGTAGATAGAGAATGGAGGTGGAAAATATATAATAATATTGAAATATTATTGTGTGGAAGGGGTTTTCATAGTTTCCTTCATTGACAAAGAAGACAAGGATCTGGTTTTTGAAAGTGGCCCTTGGTTTCTTGGTCTGTGTGGTCTATATTTTAACAACTTGAACCCTAACTTAATCCCCTTGAAGAAACTTCATCCAAGGTGCCAGTATGGGTTCATTTTCCCTTTCTCACCCTACACATGTGGCACTAATATGCATTCTAGGCCATTATAAACATGATCAAGATATACAAATGAGGATTGCATCCAAAGAAATATATTTATTTGTTACAAAAAGTTGTGTGGAAGTGGACATCATTAAAGGGCTTCCTAAAGCTATCAGTCTGAGGATGGGGGATCTAATCTTCTTTAAAAATATTTATTATGAAAAAATACCATTAAAATTTAACTTATGCCATGAGAATGGAAAATTTTTAGGAGATTATCCAAAGGATACAAAGGAATTCAATACATAGGATGGTTTGAATGAAGGGTTTCAGCCAATTCATTGAAAGAAGAATAGAATCCCACAAAATCCAAAATAATACAGCAAGAAGAATCTTAATTTTAATCCCTTCATAACATTAGATAAATAAGTTGAGGAAGAATAAGTTAGTAATGATTCTGAGGAAGAGGTATTAACAAAATAAATTTTGGGAAAATATCAAAGAGAGTAGATATGCTATACATGGTCTAAGACACGAAACGTTTCTATCCAAATCAATGATAAAACCTTGGAAGAAATGGAACCTTTTCCTATTCCATCCTTTAATCAAAAAATTCAATCCACTAAAGTTAAGAAAAAGAATAGTGAGGTGTGGGCAAAAGAGACAATGTAAAATATTTTAGCTATCACTTAGATTACTATGGAATCAACCATCAAAGCAAAAAATAAATCAAGTAATAAATGCTAATACTTTATTTAAATATAGGATCTTTTTAAGACACCCACAAAAAACTCTACCATAAATAACTCTTGTAAAATATGAAACCAAATATTATTCTCACACAAGAAACTAAATCTGCAGCATAGATGTTAGAAATATAGTTAAAAAGGTTTGGGCCACTAGTGAATACATTATTATTCAATCTTGTAGAGCCTCAAGTGGAATAATCACAACATAGTGGGTATGTGCATAGAGTTAAGGGACAATTATGTAGACATAACCCATAACATGTTTGCATTATAATATAATGCATATGCATTATTAAAACTTATATAAATGCATACACATTATAGAAACACGTACGCATTTATATAATTTTCAATAACACATACACGTTATTTAAACTATATATAAAAAAAACCCCTCATCCTCATCATTCTTCCCTTTCATGTACACGTTATTGTTATAATGAGTACATGTTATAAAAATAATGTGTACGTGTTATTATAACTTATTGAAATGCGTACACATTATAAGAACACATACTCATTTCTATAAGTTTCAATAATGCATACATGTTATTGAAACTATAAAATGAAAAAATACCCTCATGCTCCTCATTCTTCCCAATCACATTTTATCGATCCCCATTCATGTTTTATCGATTCCCATTCACTTTTTTCCCTCAATCTCTTATTTTTTCTTGCAAGATTCAAAATTTTCCCTCCATTTACGAGATAGATGATGTTGTTGTGAAGAAGAGGTGTGTTATTTGTAGATTAAATCATTTTTTTAATTTTTTTTTAATATGAATTGCATCTAGTTTATTTTTTAATTTTTCTCCATTAGGTTAGCATGCTCCACGTAACCTTCCACCTAATCCTCCACCTAACCTTCTACCCAACCCTTCTAACTCTCCTAACCCTCCACCTAACCCTCCACTTAACCCTCTTGTAGTTCCCCTAGATCCCCTAGGCATCTAAGAGGATATAATTTCTCACATAGTAGAGAACAAAATTGAAATTGAGCAAATAATTAGGAGAATGAGGGATCCCACTTTCACAAACACTCACCACACCTATTTAGCCAATGACCTAGAGTTAGTATTAAGTCAAGTTGACTCGATAAAGAGTTAAATTGATAAATGGAGGTCATATAGGGATAGTTACAAGGCTTCCTATGTTGAAAAATTGTCAACATATGAGGTGAAGAACACAAATATAACAAAAGATCGAATCTGTGCCTTATTTATTGACCTGACCACCAATTCCCCATTTCCCATAATGACCAAACGTTGCCCAATCCATCAATGCCAACATGACTTGATTAAGGCCAATTTTTGGGAGTGATGGTGGATGGTGTTTGACAATCCCCCTTGTAATAACCATGAGGTTCCTTTGTAATTTTTGAGGAAACTCTATTACGACTTTGTTAATTCTAAACTACTTTGACTATGGTGAGTTTTAGGGCCAAGGAAAAGGCTCCATGTAGGATCGACTAGGTGCACATCATGTACTTAATTAGCCTGTAAGGATCCCTACCCAAAATCCACTTCATCCAGTTATTCCCTTTGCATTGATAGAGGTTGTGGAGATAGACACTTTGCATGTACTTAATGCACTTACTGATATACTCATTCATCATATGAGTAGACTTTCAAAGATAAATACTCATGATACTCCATCTAGTGGATATACCCAACCCCACCCATGTAGATGTTGTGGTGTTATATGCACTAGACCTTAAGATGATGATAGTAGTGCTTCAAGGGGCTTAGAGGATATGGTCTTGACTAATGATTTATTAGCACACACATTTGGTTTGGATACGTTGGGAGTCTCTACACACATGCAAGTATCTTTTATATAAGTTTAATGTTAAAATTTTAAGTTATATTTGCATTTAAGTAAAAATTTAAAAATTAATTTACTTGCTTAAATTGAATAATATATATGTATTTTTTTATGTTTTATGAGGAGACGTTGCCTTCGACATCACAACTAGGTAGTGGGCCAACCCAAGCTACTAAATCCATGTGTGTCAGTATGACACTATATACATTTATAGAGGTAAAATTTTAAGTGAATATTATATAATCTAGATGTATATTCATACACCTTAATTGTATCCTTGGTATATTTTGTGTAAGAAAATATAAAATACCTAATTTATAATTTTGTTGGGATTTTTATTGTTTGATGTATTAACAAGGATTGGCATAACTTGTTAGAAACTCATCCTCCATCTCAACTATGTTTTCAATAACTAAAATAACAAGCTGAACATTTACTTGATATCCCATTATATGTAGTTTCCATAGTGGGTCAATCCCTATCAGAAGGATTGGATGTACATATATATAATTCATTTGATAAAAGTTGTTTGGTATAATATATTTCTATCAATTTCCCAATTGAGCATAACATATCTTCATCAATATGCACACCACTCCTTTCTTTTAAATATTGGCCTCATATCCAAGCACTTGATTCCTTGTTATCCTAATCACATATAGTAATTCAATCTCTACGATCGATATCCAAAATGGTCATAGCTAGAAATTCAATGCCTATATTGATTCCATCCTAGCATAATAATTTCATCTCTATCTATAGAGTTATAAATTTAGATGCCATAACCTCTTGATCCCATTGCACCTAGTCAAATCCATTGGTTTATTGGGATAATTTCCATTAGATAACATTGGTTTATTGGGAGAGATCAACTATAAACTATAACCTATATGTATATGTCATAGGCCTTGAAACCATATATAAATAGGGAACCTCAACCCCGTATAGATAGATGGGGTTGAGTAGTTTGTTACCACCACCTACTTAGGGGGCCCAAAGACCTAATATATATAGTTTGGGGATAGGTTATATCTATATCCATTGATGCACATATATATAAACTTCTATATGAAAATCTACCTATATCCCTTCCTTTCAAGGTTTTATTTCATCCATTCATAACTCATTCCTTTAATCCTTTGGTCAATCAAATAACAATGATATTGTTAGTCAAATCAATCCTTCTATTTTCTTATCACACTCTCTTTATATCCTTGGTCATGTCACTAAATCAAACTCTTTGTCTACTTACTCCTCACATACGTGTTTCTAGCATTACCTTCTACTAGCCCTATTTTTGGATAATGCTCTTTGTCTAGGCCTTAACCCTTCTCCCTTAACCCTTCTCTAGGCCTAGCACTAGATCACAACCTCATTTATGTAATTTTCCATACCTGAAAAGCCTGAAACCACACCATTAGTGAGAAGACATCAAATAATGTAAGATTACAAATTTTGGGAAATTTTAAATTGTCAAATCTCATTTTATACACTAAACCCTAGAATTAGGGGTTTTAGGCCATTACCAGGGCTGAGAGCACACTAAAGGGGATAAATTTTATTTTAGTAGGTTTAAAAACCCCAAACCTTTTTCATTAGGTCTTTATTTACCTATACAACTTTCTCATTTAGACAACAAGTTCTGAAATCCCATAATCAATTTCAAACTCAAAACTCTTAGTTTACAACCTTGCTTATGCACACAAGAAAATAGGGTAAAGGGTTACTTTACCTTTCATTCAAATTACAATATTTTAAAAACCTAATATGGGATTATATACACTTACATTGACTATCTTATACCCCTTACAATCTTAATGGAATCTCAAACTAGTTTCAACATAATATAACTCAGTCCTTTAACTTTATGCTGCCCTTTAGCAAACATGGTACTCAGGGATTGTTTCTTCTTTCAATGTCAAAGCACTATAAAACTATATCAATATGATCTCCCCTTTTCTATGATCATTCAACATAATTATTTAAACTCTTTAGAATCCAACATTTGAGTTATCAATTACACACCAACTAGACTAACTTAAACCTAGGGAAAACCTATTTGAACTCAAAT
This sequence comes from Torreya grandis, assembly GCA_037957365.1. Lineage (NCBI taxonomy): Eukaryota > Viridiplantae > Streptophyta > Pinopsida > Cupressales > Taxaceae > Torreya > Torreya grandis. The sequence goes on from JARHVA010000354.1 coordinate 4,080,687, forward strand.
TAAAATTTGAACATTTTAAAGACACATTTTAGACCTTGTATTGGAATTATAATATGCCCCTACATTCAATGACTCAATTTTAAAAAATAAATTTAAAAATCCTCCCTCATTGTCTTGTCGTTCTCCCTTTTGAAACTAACATTTCTTACCTTCAGTGTGGTGTTACAACTCACATGTTGCACATATCCACTTGTCAAATTCATGATTCTCATGACCTAGTTAGATTTTTTCATATATTATGCAAGACTAAGTTTTTTAGCAACTTGTTTAATCAATGAATTGCCCAAGTTATTAATTATTAGTTTGTTTGTTCAGCTGATGACTATGGTGGACACTCCATCATTTTGAGTCAAGATAGACTCAGGCATTGCTACTATCTGCATAGGCACTCACCGAGGTATGTAAATTCTCTTATAATTTTGAATTGTAATTTAGTACTTTTGTTTTAATAATTTTAATATATACTTTGGAAAATATAACTTATATGTATGAATGTATTATGTATGTAGGGATATCATATGACATTTGATAGTCTTATTTAGATGACTACTATGATAGCTCCTCATGTTTCTTCATCATTTGACATGCCTATTTTTACAACTAAACCTAGTAGTGACCCAATCGAGCGTTAATGGAAAATTGAGGAAGACCATGATATTTCAGTAAGTGAATGTTTAAATGATTTTTTATTATAGTTTAAATCATGAGTTTCTTAACTTGGTTTCATGTATACTTTTTAAGTTTATAATAATTTTTGTATTTGAATAGGTTTGGCTACAAGCGAGCTATGAGCATAGTACCCACAGTCGAACCTTGGAACAATCCAAGGCATTCAGGATATCTCCATCTATAAGCAGGGCATCCTAAGGAGAGTCTTCTTTGAAGAAGGCAAAGAGAGGGAGACTATTTGATGATTAGGATGTTGTAGATGATGTACTTTTTTGTATGCCTATATGGCAATATATGCAATTTTATCATTGTACATATGTATATGATGTATTCACTCGACATTAGATACTATGTTGTTAGACATGATGTAATTTTTTGTATGCCTATATGGAAATGCATGTATTATTAACATTGTATGCCTATATATGACATTCATACAAGGCATTCTTATTTTGTACATGAATATTTAATAAAACCAATGAAGTAAATCTTGTTTGAAAAACTTATGTTGAGAGTATTATAAATGATTGGTTTTGAAGTATTCTTAAATATTAAAAATATTATGAAATTGAGAATAAATTTTTAGGATAATGTTGTAAATTAGACCCTTATAAGAAATTAATAATAACATTATGATTACTAAAGATATTATAAGGGCATTGATAGGTATACTCTATTATTTTTCTTGTCTATGTAAAATTTCATAGCCCAACTCCACCTCTAACTATGACTTCCTTCATTAGTCTACCCTCATTTAGGTCTAATTATCCCTATTCCAAACCATCGGTCCTAAAATCCATACACATACATAAAATCTCAAGTTAAAACATTTTTATTCACCTTGTACATGTATAGAGGATCAAGATTACAATGTTTCATTAAATTCCCATGGTTAAATCTCTTGAAAATGCCTAAAGCTTGCTAATCTAGGGTTTCCCATGCCTTGTACATACTCTCCAAATGACCAATTTTACCTTCCCACTAATCTTATTTTTTTGAAAAAAATACTCATGACATCTAACACATCTCATAACACATTTCCAATTATCAAAAAACTAAATTTTTCTTTTATGCCTTTGAGACTACCTGTGGGGATTTGAGCCTGCCTGTAGGGGTTGCATGAATTTTGGAGTTTGAATACACTTTAAATGTGTTTAAGAGGTTTAAAACCATCTTACCATACTTCTCAAATACTTATCTAAGCTTGAAATCCTAAAAAACACCTTAAAAATCAAAAAACTATGCCTACATGAATAGTGACCATTATGAGATATGGTGATCCAAAACTTAGAAGTTTTGATTGATAGATATTATAAGAAATTGAAAATAACATAGTAACAATGAATTCTTTTTGAAGAGATGTTTTATTACTCAATATCATAATACAACTATATGCTTATCTTTGGAAAGAGATATCTGATTTCCATTTCAGGTTACATCTTTATTTATACACATTTTCAAAGTAGAAGGAGGATGTAAAAGGTCACCAATCTTAAGGGAGATTAAGTGATTAGACTTCCATTATTTAAAATAACACAAAATTTGAGGAATTACTATTTTTAGAAACTTAGTATTTTTAGACTACACTACTAAAATCAAAATTTAGGGCACTTCTATTGGGTTTTTGGGGGTCAAAAACCAAAAAACAAATCTTAGTGCCATCTCACCACATTATATTAATTCTTAGCTTTCCAACGCTTCAAACAGGGAGTCAATTAGAGATACGGTGCAAAATTTATGGCTCTCAGAAGTTCCATCATCAATTGGGGTATAACCATCCCCTGAATTATCATCTAAATTATTTCCCAGATGATTCCTCCCCTCCATGAGAAGTAATGGTCCCCATTACATCAATATTCCTCATTAAGTTTGGTAGTTGTGTCTTAATTTGATTCTCTGTGAGCCACTCACCTTGGTGGCTAAGCTAGCTGATTTTGACCACCTAATAAAGCTGACTAGACCATCCTCTTGTTGTCTTCATCCAGGTGTCCACAATTTGATCCTCCTCCACTAGAGTAAAAAACTATAGATCAAGATCTTCAATGTCTAATTGTTTTTCTATGACTAAAGTGTCCAATAGAGGTGGATGATATGTTTTGAGGAGCTCCATGTTGAATATTAGATGCAAACCAAGGTAGGCTGGTAGGTTAAACTCAAAAGCATTTTCTCTATCTTTTTTGGTGATGGTGTAGGGACCATATCATAGAGGCTAAATTATTTTGTGTGGGCTTATAATTCATTCTATTTGAAGCTACAACCAAACCTTGTCACCCACATCAAAATGGTGTGCAATCCTATATTTGTCATGGCATTGCTTATACTTCTAATTCATCTTCTCCAAGATGTCATGAACTTGCTACTGGATGTGTTGCATTTATTCAAAGAACTTTTTTGCTTTTGTTACCTCAGATCTCCCATGAGGTGTGTATTCCATGGTGGAGAATGGAATGGATAGATCAATTGGTGCCATGAGTTGGAACCTGAATCATACTAGGAATGGACTATGCTTGGTCAAGTTGTGTAGGGCCTGATTGTATCCATGTTATATGAAAAGAATCCCCTCATCCCATGTGCATGGATGTTTGGAGGGATACGTATGAATCATGTAAACAATCAAGTGGTTCACCACTTATATCTTACCATTAGTCTGTGAATGGAAGGCTGTGGACTTTATCAACTTGGTATCCATCATCTTCCATAGAGTGGACTAGAAGATGCTCAGGAACTAGCTATCTCAATCTAATAAAATAGACTTGGGGAGACCAAAATAGAGCTAAACATGACTAAAATATAGTTAAGCAATTTCTTCAGTATATATATTTTTCTTACAAGCAATCATGATAACCATTTTTGAAAAATGATCAACTACAAAAAAAATACAGTCCTTACCATGTTTTGAAGTGGGCAAACCTTAGATAAAATCCATTGAGCTAGATTCCCAAGGCCTGGTTGGTTTTGACAATAGCGTGTACAATCCTTCTTCTTATTTGTTCGCATGGATATAGCACATGGGGTGAAATATTTGAGGTAACTTTCCACATCGTTTCGCATATGGGGCCAATAGAATTTTTGTTAAAGAACTGCCAATGTCTTTTCTACACCAAAGTATCCAGATGTCTTACTAAAATGTGCTTCCCATATCATATTTTGTTGATTTATATCTAGAACACAGATGTTCCCCATATGATATAGGACATTATCTTGTAAATAGAAATCAGAAACATGTTTACCTTCTTGAATCACCTGATATGTATCAACAAAGGTAGGATTTGCTTCATATAGAGCACCCCAAGTGGCAGTGTCATGTCTGCACAAGTCAAGAACTATTGTGAGTGCAGTAATTGGTGGGGAGCTCAGACAATATATGACCGTATTTAAGCTCCCCTTTTTGTGTTTTATTATCATATGGAATTTATACTGATATGTGGACCACTTTTGGTTCCTCTTCTTTCATAGTTTGCTCTACATCTAGATGCATTTTAATGGTCTATGTTCAGTGCAGACGACCCTCTCTTTCCCTAAGATGTAGTGCTTCCATTAATAGTATGCTTGCATAATGACATATATCTATTTGTCATATGTTGGGTATTTCTTAACTTTATTAGTGAAATTTTCACTGTGATATGCAACATTATGGCCATGTTGCATGATGACAGCTCCCATGGCATATTTAGATGCATCTATCATCAACTCAAAAGGTTGATGCAAATATGGCAAGGCAAGAATAGGGTTGAGAAAATTCTATTCTTCAAATTATCAAATGTCTTTTGTTATATTTCACCCCACTAAAATGTAGATTTACCTCTTCATTTAGTCACTTGGGTTAGTGGCCAAGCAACATGTGAGAATCCAAGAATAAACCTATGATAGAAATTTGTAAGACCTAAGAAGCTATGAATTTATGTGAGGGTCCCTTTTATAGGTCATTATTAAATAATTCAAATATTCTCTAGATCAACATGGACCCCTTCCACATTCACAACGTACCCTAGGTACTGAATTGTTTTCATCTCGAATGTGCATTTGTCAAGATTTGCATACAACTTGTGCTCCCAAAATGTTTGAAGCACCTTATGAACATGTTGTAGATGTTCCTCATATGTTATGATGTAGATGAGTATGTCATATGGGTAGAAAACCATGAATGAGTTGGTGAAGGGTTGAAGGATGTCATCCATCATGCTCATGAAGGTTATAGGTGCGTAAGTTAAGCCAAAAGGCATAACCAACTATTTGAAGATCCCCTCCTTAGATTGGAATGTAGTCTTCTAGACATCAGTGGGATCGATGGGAATTTGGTGATAGCCAAATTTGAGATCAATTTTGGTGAAAAACTTCACACCACAGAGATTTTCTAGTAGGTCATCAATCCTGGGGAGGGGGTAGAGATTCTTCACAGTGATTTTATTCAAGGATCGATAGTCAATGCAAAACCCCCATTTTCCATCTTTCTTTGGTGTAAGGATAATCAGGTAATCATAGGGTGAAGAGCTTGGCTTGATATGACCCTTTTGGATCAATTCCTGAATTTATCTTTTTATCTCATCATTCTTCAAAATTGATCTACAATACACAAGACTATTAGGCAAAGATGATCCTGGGATCAAATCGATAGAATATTTTACTTGGTAATACAGTGGAACTCCCATGGGTGACTTGAATAAGTCATCATATTCTCCTATGATTTATCCCATATACTTCTATTATTGTGTTGATTGTGTAGTTAAGACTTTAACATCAACCTTCTTGGATTTTTGTGGTTTGAACACCATGAGAATGAATTGTTTTGTCTTCTCCACCAATATCTTAAATTGCTTGGCACTAATCAGGGAGATAGATGTGGGAGGTGGTACCTCTGGTACCCTGTAGCACTACGTTCTAAGAGTGAGTGTGATTCTTTAGGTTCATGATTTATAGATGCCATGTTGATCATACATGAAAGGCCGACCAAGGAGTACATCACAAAAATCTAGATTCACCACATGACATAAGACTTCATCTTGGAAATATTTTATTGCATATGAAAGAAGACACTGATGGATGACACAGAGGTCTCTCCTTAGGCTCAACTATACAATATTGTATGGATTTGGGTGAGGCTTCTGGATAAATTTAGACTTTTCATAGCTTTAGAATAGATTAAATTCTTTTGACTCCTACTATCAAGAATGAAATGCAAAGGCTTACCTTTTACCCATAACTTGGAGTGAAACAATTTTTCCTTGTCATCTGGCCTTTCCTCATGGGTATGTGATGAAGCAACAATGGTATCAGTCTCAACATATACAATATCTTCTTCATCCTCTTCAACTATAAGTTGTGTATGACATAGAGTAGAAGAAGTTGAGTATTGTGACTCAGAAAGTAGTGACTTGATGGCTCAACATTCTTATTTAGAGTGAGTTCCAGTTTTGTGGTAATCACACTATTTTATAGTCTTCCCCTTCTGGGGTTTCTTATCTTGAAAATAATTTTTATTCCAATTTTGGCCTCATGTTTGACCCTCCTTTTCACTTTTTCATTTCGAAATCTGATTCATCGTATTCTTTCTTCCATGCTTTTGCTCAATCTTTACTGCAAACTTGTATACCTCACTGAGGGTTTCCAAATTTAAGAGTTTCATTTCCCCCCATATGTACCATTATAGTCCACCATGATATTTTAGAGTCTTATTTTTTTCACTTTCTTGGATGCCTAATCTTGTAGAAAGAGATTTAAAAATGTCAGTGTAATCTTGAACAGATTGGTCCTTACATTGGTGAAGTTGTTGCCACTATATGTACAGATCATCATATGATCTAATGGGATAGTATTCTTCCTTTATCACTTCCAATAAATCATCCTAGGTAGGTACCACCTTGGGGCCAATTTCATCTCTAATAAACCTCTTTTTGTACACTTTCCACCAATTTTTCATAGGCAATGATGCTTTCAAAAGAGCAAAAGTGATCTTTTCTCAATCGATGAATTTATTTACAGAGAAGTAGGAAGATAATTAATCCAACCTATTTTATACTACATCAGCATTGATTTTTCCTTAAAATGTATGGATATAAAAATTTACCTGAACCTTGAAGGGTGTTGGGGCACTAAAAATATGTTTAATGGATGAGGAGCCATGAAGTACAGATGAGGACCCAAAATTTTCCATTAGGAGTTGTTGGAGAATTTTGGTGACTTGTTATAGCATCTATACTTTTTGATGTTAGAGAGATTCATTCACCATTTCCTTAAATGGATTGGATGTCTTGGTGTTTTCCACCATTTGAAGTCATTTGGATAAAATAGGTGGATAGTTTGGAAGCTCTGTTATTTTCCACTCAAGCTTCTTGTACCCTGATCTCATCCTTAGGATCATACACTCTCAAGATAAACAACTATGATACCACTGATCCTAAAATCAGAATATTTTATTGATATATATTTTAAGAACATAAAAATAACATATTAATAATAAATTCTTTTAAAAGAGACATTTTATTACTCAAGATCGTAATACAATTATATGCTTATCTCTGGGAAGAGATGTCTAATTTCTATTTCAAGTTACATATTCATTTATACACATTTCTAAAGTAATAAGAGGATGTGTAAGGTCACCAATGTCAAATGAGATTAAGTGGTTTGACTTCCATGATTTAAAATAATACGAAATTCAAGGAATTACTATTTCTAGAAACTTACTATTTTTAGACTACACTACTAAAATTAAAATTTAAGGAAATTCTATTAATTTTTTTGAAGTAAAAAACCACTAAAAAAATATTAGTTCCATCTCACCATGTTCTAATCATTCTTAGCTTTCCAATGGTTCAAATCAGGAGTCAATTGGAGCTACGGTGTAAAAGTTATGGCTCCCGAAAGTTCCATCATCAATTGGGGTAGAACCGTCCCCTGAATTATCATCTAAATTGTTACATGGATTATTCCTCCCTCCTTGATAAGTAATGGTACCCATTGAATAAATATTCATCATCAAGTGTGGTAGTTGTGTCTTAATTTGATTCTCTTTGAGCCACTCACCTTGGTGGCTAAGCTGGCCCCTTTTGACCACCCGATAAAGCGGAATAGAGTGTCCTCTTATTGTCTTCATCTAGGCATCCACAATTTGATCCTCCTCCACTAGATAAAAAATATACAGATCAAGATTTTCAATGTATAGTTGTTATAATATAATTTAAGTGTCCAACAAAGGTGGATGATATGTGTGAGGAGCTCCATATTAAATATTGGATGCATAACAAGGTAGACTAGTAGATTCAACTCAAAAGAATTTTTTCCAACTCTTTTGGTGATGGTGTAGGGACCATATTGCAGAGGTTGAATTTTTTTGTGTGGTTCTATAAATCATTAATTTTGAATTCATAACCAAACCTTATCATGCATAAAAAATTGGTGTGTAATCCTATGTTTTTCATGGCATTGCTTATACTTCTGATTCATCTTCTCCAAGATGCCATGAACTTGATGTTGGATGTGTTGCATTTGTTCAATGAACTTTATTAATTTTTCTACCTTAGATCTCCCATGAGGTGTGTATTCCATGGTGGATAATAGAATGACTATATCAATTGGTGCCATGGGTTGGAACCCAAAGCATACTAGGAATAGACTGTGCTTGGTCAAGCTGTGTAGGGCCCGATTGTATCCATGTTGTATGAAAAGAAGCCCCTCATCTCATGTGCATGGATTTTTGGAGTGATATATCTAAATCATGTGAATAATCAAGTGGTTCACCACTTCTGTCTGACCATCAGTCTGTGGATGGAAGGATGTGGACCTCATCATCTTCCATAGAGTGGACTAGAAAATGTTGAGGAACCTGCTATCTCAATCTAAGATAATGGGATTGGGGAGACCAAAATGGAGCCATACATGACTAAAATATAGTTGAGTAATTTTTTTAGTAGATATATTTTTCTTATAATCAATCATGATAGCCATTTTAAAAAAATGATCAACTACAACAAAAATATAGTCCTTGCTATGTTTTAAAGTGGGCAAACCTGAGAGAAAATCCATTGAGACAGATTACCAAGGCATATTTGGTTTTGGAAATGGCATGTACAATCCTTGATTCTTAGTTGTTGGCTTTTCTATCACACATGGGGTGCAATATTTGAGGTACCTTTCCACATCCTTTCACATATGGGGCCAGTAGAAGTGTTTTTCAATAACTACCAATATCTTTTCTAGACCAAAGTATTCAAATGTCCTACTGAAATGTGCTTCCTATATAATCTTATATTGTTCTATAGTTAGAACACAAATGTTCCCCATATGATAGAGGATATTATCTTGAAAATAGAAATCAAAAGCATGTTTACCCTCTTGAAGCACTTGATATGTATGAGCAAAGGTAGGATCTACTTCATACAGAGCACCCCAAGTGGTAGTCTCATGTCTGCATAGGTCAAGAACTATTGTGAGTGCAGTAATTGGTGAGTGGCTTAGATAATCTATGACCATATTTGAGCCCCTAAATTTGTGTTTGATTATCAGATAGAATTGCTACAGATATATGGCCCACTTTTGGTGCCTCTCATTTCATAGTTTTCTTTTTGTCTAGATGAATTCTAATAGTTTGTGGTTAGTGTGGATGAGAGTCTCTTTCCCCAAGATGTCGTGTTTCTATTGTTTGTAGGCTTGAAAAATGGCATAGAGATCCTTATCATATGTCAAGTATTTCTTGACTATATCATTGAAAGTTTCACTATGATATGAAATAGAATAGCCATATTCCACGATGACAACTCCTATGGCATATTCAGATGCATCTATCATCAACTCAAAAGGTTGATGCAAATCTAGCAAGGAAATAATAGGGGCTGAGCAAAGTCTCTTCTTCATATTCTTAAATTCCCTTTGTTATATTTTACCTCACTAAAATGTAGCTTTAGCTCCTCCTTTAGTCACTTGGGTTAGTGGCCAAGCAACATGTGAGAATCCAAGAACAAACCTACGATAAAAATTTTCAAGACCCAAGAAGCTGTGAATTTTTTTGAGGGTCCTTGGTGTAGGCCATTCTCGAATAACCCAAATCTTCTTTGGATCAACATGGACCCCTTACTCATTCACAACATACCTTAGGTACTGAATTATTTTTATCTTGAATGTGCATTTATCAAGATTTGCATACAATTTGTGCTCTCAAAGAGTTTGAAGCACCTTATGAACATGTTGCAGATGTTCCTCCCATGTTATTCTATAGATGAGTATGTCATCTAGGTATAAAACCATGAATGAGATGGTCAAGGGTCGTACGATGTCATCCATCATCCTCATGAAGGTTGTAGGTATGTTAGTTAAGCCAAAATGCATAACCAATCATTCAAAGAGCCCCTCCTTAGATTTAAATGTAGTCTTATATACATCAATGGGATCAATGGGAATTTGGTGATAGCCAAATTTTAAATCAATTTTGGTGAATAAATTTTCACCATAGAGTTGGTCCATCAAGTCATCAATCTTGGGGAGGGGGTACTTATTCTTCACAGTGATTTTATTCAAGGCTTGATAGTCAATGCAAAGCCTCCATGTTATATCTTTATTTGGTGTCAAGACAATCGAGATGCTATTGGGTGAAGATATTATCTTGATGGGACCATTTTTGATCAATTCTTAAATCTATATTTTTATCTCATCAAATCCAAAATTGATCTATGATACATAGGACTGTTAGACAAAGGTGATCCTAGGATCAAATTGATAGAATATTTTACCTAGCAATGCAGTGAAACTCCCATCAGTGACTTGAATAAGTCATCATATTTTCTTGTGATTTATCCCATCTACTTATATTTTTGTGTTGATTGTGTGGTCAGGATTGCAACATCACCCTTCTTAGATTTCTATGGTTTGACCACCATGAGAACAAATTTCTTTGTCTTCTCCACCAATCTCTTACATTGCTTGGCAATAATTAGGGAGATAGATGTAGGAGGTGGTACCTCTGGTACCCTATAACACCATGTTCTAAGAGTGAGGGTGATTCTTTATGTTCATGATTCATAGATGCCATATCGATCATACATGAATGGCTAACTAAGGATTATATTACAAACATCTAGATTCACCACATCACACAAGACTTCATCATGGAAAGGTTTTATTGTATATGAAAGAAGACACTGATGGATGACATGGAGGTATCTCCCTGGGCTCAGCCATCCAATACTATATGTCTTTGGGTGAGGCTTCATGGATAGATTTATACTTTTCACAACTTTAACAGAGATTAAATTCTTTGACTCCCACTATCAAGAAATAAATGTAGAGGCTTACATTTTACCCATAATTTGGAGTGAAATAATCTTTCCTTATCATTTGGCCTTTCATCACAGGTCTTTGATGAAGCAACGATGGTATTGGGCTCAACATCTATAATATCTTCTTCATCCTCTTTGACTGTAAGTTGTGTATGAGAAGGAGCAGTAGATGTCAAGTATTATGACTCAAAAAGTAGTGACTTGATGGCTCGACATTCTTCTTTGGAGTGAGTGCCAGTTTTGTGGTAATCACACCATTTTCTAGTCTTCCCCTTCTAGGGTTTATTATCTTAAAACTCCTTTTTATTCCAATTTTGGCCTTGTGTTTGACCTTCCTTGTCACTTTTCTATTTTTGAAGGCTGATTCTTCGTATTCTTTCTTCCATGCTTCTGCTCAATCTTCATTGTGAACTTGTATGCCTCACTGAGGGTTTCCAAATTGAAGAGTTCCATTTCCCCCTGTAAGTACCATTGTAGTCCACCGTGATATTTGAGTCTTATGTTTCTCACTTTCTTTGATGCCTAATCTTACAAAAAGAGAATAAAAAATATCAGTTTAATCTTGAATAGATTGGTCCTTACCTTGGTAAAGTTGTTGCCATTGTATGTACAGATCATCATATGCTTCAATGGGATAGTATTCTTCTTTTACCACTTTCAAAAAGGCATCCTAGGTAGGTTTCACCTCAAGGCCAATGTCATTTTTAATGAATCTCTTTTGTTACACTTCCCACCTATTTTTCATGGGCAATGATTCTTTCAAAAGAGCAAAGGTGAGCTTTTCTTTATCGGTGAATTTATTTATAGAGAAGTAGGAAGACAATTAATCCAACCAATTTTCTACTACATTAACATTTATTTTGACTTCAAATATAGGGATATAAAAATTCACCTAAAACTTGAAGGGTGTCAGGGCACTGAAAGGATGTTCCATGCATGAAGAGCCAAGAAGTGCAAATGAGGAGCCAGAATTTTCCATCAAGAGTTGTTGGAGAATTTAGGTGAATTATTGAAACACCTATGCTTGTTGACATGTGAGGGCTTCATTAACCATTTCATTAAAGGGATCAGATGTCTCGGTGTCATCCATCATTTGAAGTCATTTAGAGTGAATAGGTGGATAGTTTGGAAGCTCTGTTGTTTTCCACCCAAGCTTCTTATAACCTGACCTCATCTTCAAGATCATACACTCTCAAGAACAACTGCTCTTATACCACTAATCCAAAACTTAGAAGTTTTGATTGATAGATATTTCAAGAACACAAAAATAACATATTGATAATAAATTCTCTAAGAAGAGATGTTCTATTACTCAAGATCATAATACAACTATGTGCTTATCTCTAAGAAGAGATGTCTGATTTCCATTTTGGGTTACATATTAAGTTATAAAAAATTTTAAGGTAGGATGAGGATGTGCAAGGTTATAAATATTGAGGTATATTAAGTGGTTTAACTTACATGATTTAAAATAATATATAATTCAAGGAATTACTATTTTTAAAAACTTGCTATTTTTAGATTACACTACTAAAATTAAAATTTAGGGCACTTCCATGGGTTTTCTGCGGTCAAAAACCACTAAGTAAATCTCAATTATATCTCACCATGTTCTCCTCATTCTTATATTTTCAATGGTTCAAACGGGGAGTCAATTGGAGCTACAATGTAAAAGTTATGGTTGCCAGAAGTTCCATCATCAATTGAGGTAGAACCATCACCCGAATTGTCACCTGAATTGTTGGGCAGATCAATCCTCCCTCCTTGAGAAGAAATGGTCCCCATTACATCAATATTCATCATTAGGTGTAGTATTTGTGTCTTAATTTGATTCTCTATGAGCCACTCACCTTGGTGGCTAAGCTGGCCCCTTTTGACCACCCGATAAAGCAGAATAAAGCATCCTCTTATTGTCTTCATCCAGGTGTCTATAATATAATCTTCCTCTACTGGAGAAAAAATATGTAGATCAATCTCGTCAATGTTTATTTTTTATGCTATGATTGAAGTGTCCAATAGAGGTGGATGATATGGTTTGAGGAGCTCCACATTGAATATTGGATGCAGACCAAGGTAGGCTAGTAGGTTCAACTCAAAAGTATTTTCTCCAAATTTTCTGGAGATGGTGTAAGGACCATATCATAGAGGCTGAATTTTTTTGTGTGGGCCTACAAGTCCTTCCTTTTAAATCCACAACCAAACCTTGTCACCCATAGAAAAATGGTGTGTAATCTTATGTTTTTAATGGCATTGCTTATACTTCTGATTCATCTTCTCCAAGATGTCATGAACTTGCTACTGGATGTTTTGCATTTATTCAATAAAATTTATTGATTTTTTTACCTTATATATCTCATGAGGTGTGTATTCCATGGTGGAGAATGGAATTACTATATCAATTGGTGTAAGGGGTTGGAACCCAAAGCATACTTAGAATAGACTGTGCTTGGTCAAGCTGTGCAAGGCTTGATTGTATCCATGTTGTAAGAAAAGAAGCCTCTCATCCCATGTGTGTGGATGTTCTGAGTGATACATCTAAATCATATGAAAAATCAAGTGGTTCACCACTTTTATCTAACCATCAGTCTATAGATGGAAGGCTATGGACTTCATTAGCGTGGTATCCATCATCTTCCATAGAGTGGACTAGAAGATGCTCAGGAACCTACCATCTTGATCTAAGACAATGGACTTGGGGAGACCAAAATGGAGCCATACATGACTAAAATATAGTTGAGAATTTTCTTCAATAGATATATTTTTTCTTACAAGTAATCATGATAGTCATTTTTGAAAAATGATCAACTACAACAAAAATACAGTCCTTGCCATGTTTAAAGTGGTAAAACCTAGGAAAAAATCCATTGAGATAGATTCCCAAGGCCTGGTTGGTTCTAGCAATGACGTATACAATCTGTGCTTCTTATTTGTTGGCTTGGATATCACACTTGGAGTGAAATATTTGAGGTACATTTCCACATCCTTTCGCATATGGGGCTAGTAGAAGTGTTTTTGAATAACTATCAATGTCTTTTCTATACCAAAGTGTCTAGCTATCCTACTGAAATGTGCTTCCCATATCATCTTCTGTTGCTCTACAGTTGGAATACAAATGTGCCCCATATGACAGAGGACATTATCTTATAAATATAAATTAGAAACATGTTTACCTTCTTGAAGTACTTGATATGTATCAACAAAGGTAGGATCTACTTCATACAGATCACCCTAAGTGGTAGTCCCATGACCACATAGGTCAAGAACTATTGTGAGTGAAGTAATTGGTGGGCGGCTCAGACAATCTATACCTATATTTGAGCTCCCTTTTTTGTTTTTGATTATCAGATAGAATTGTTATAAATATGTGGCCCATTTTTGGTGCCTCTCATTTCATACTTTGCTCTACATCTGGATGAATTCCAATGGTTTGTGGTCAGTGTGGATGATCGTCTCTTTCTCCAAGATGTAGTGTTTCCATTGTTTGTAGGCTTTCACAATAACATAGAGCTCCTTTTCATATGTCAAGTATTTTATAATTATATTAGTGAAAGTTTCACTGTGATATGCAATAATATGGCCATGTTGTATGATGATATCTCCCATGACATATTTAGATGCATCTATTATCAACTTAAAAGGTTGATGTGAATATAGCAAGGAAAGAACAATGGCTAAGCAAAGTCTGTTCTTGAAATTCTCAAATGCCCTTTGTTGTATTTTTCCCCACTAAAATGTAGCTTTAGTTCCTCCTTTAGTCACTTGGGTTAGTGGCCAAGTAACATGTGAGAATCTAATAAAAAACCTGGGATAGAAATTTGAAAGACCCATGAAGCTGTGAAGTTCTATGAGGGTCCTTAGTATAGGCCATTCTTCAATAACTTGAACCTTCTCTAGATCAACATGGGCCCCTTCCTCATTCACAACATACCCTAGGTACTGAATTGTTTTCATCTTGAACGTGCATTTATTGATATTTCATACAACTTGTGCTCTTGAAGAGTTTGAAGCACCTTAAAAACATGTTGCAGATGTTCCTTCCATGTTTTTCTATAAATGAGTATGTCATCCAAGTAGACAACCACAAATTAGTTGGTGAAGGGTTGCAGGATGTCATCCATCATCCTCATAAAGGTTTCAAGTGCATTAGTTAAGATAAAAGACATAGCCAACCATTCAAAGAGCCCTTTATTATATTTGAATGCAGTATTTTAAACATTGGTGGGATTGATGGATTTGGTGATAGCCAAATTTGAGATCAATTTTGGTGAATAAATTTGCACCATAGAGTTGGTCTAGCAGGTCATAAATCCTGAAGAGGTGGTAGTGATTCTTCAAAGTGATATTATTCAAGGCTTGATATTCAATACAAAGCCTCCATGTTCCATCTTTCTTTGGTTCTAGGAGAATTGGGCTGCCATAGGGTGAAGATCTTTACCTGATGTGACCCTTTTGGATGAAATCCTAAATCTATCTTTTTAGCTCATCATTCTCCAAACTTGATCTATGATACACATGACTATTAAGCAAAATTGATCCTAGGATCAAATCAATAGAATTTTTTACCTAACAATGTAGTAGAACTCCTGTGTGATTTGAATAAGTCATCATATTCTCCTATGATTTATCCCATCTACTTCTATTATTTTGTTGATTGTGTACTTAGGACTGCAACATCAGCCTTCATGGATTTATGTGGTTTGACCACTATGAGAATGAATTAATTTATATTCTCCACTAATCTCTTACATTGTTTGGAACTAATCAAGGATACAGATGTGGAAGGTAGTACCTATGGTACCCTATAGAAACACATTCCAAGAGTGAGGGTTATTCTCCGGGTTCATGATTCATAGATGCCATGTCAATCATATGTGAATGGCTAACCAAGGAGTACATCACAAACATCTATATTGACCACATCACACAAAACTTCATTTTGGAAAGGTTTTATTTCATATAAAATAAGATATGGATGGGTGACACAGAGGTTTCTCCTTGGGGTCAACCATCTAATACTGTATGGATTTGGGTGAGGCTTCATGGATAGATTTAGACTTTTCACAACTTTAGTAGAGATTAAATTTTTTTGACTCCCACTATCAAGAATGACATGTAAAGGCTTACCTTTTACCTTTAATTTAGAGTTAAACAATATTTCTTTGTCAACTAGCCTTTTCTCATGGGTCTATGATAAAGGAATGATGGTATCAGGCTCAAAATCTACAATATCTTCTTCATCCTCTTCGACTATAGGTTGTGTATGAGATAGAGCAATAGATGTCGAGTATTGTGACTTAGAAAGTAGTGACTTGATGGCTCGACATTATTCTTTGGAGTGAGTTCTAGTTGTGTGGTAATCACACCATTTTCTAGTCTTCCCCTTCTTGGGTTTCTTATATTGAAACTCTTTTTTCTTCCAATTTTGGCCTCGTGTTTGACCTTCCTTGTCACTTTTCTTTTTTGAAGGCTAACTCTTCATATTCTTTCTTCCATGCTTCTGCTCAATCTTCACTGCAAACTTGTATGCATCACCAAGGGTTTCCAAATCAAAGAGTTACATTTCCCCCCCATATGTACCATTGTATTCTACCATGATATTTGAGATTATTATGTTTCTCACTTTCTTGGATGTCCAATATTGTAAAAAGAGAATGAAAAATATTAGTGTAATGTTGAACAGATTGGTCATTACCTTGGCGAAGTTGTTTTCACTGTATGTACAAATCATTATATGCTCCAATGGGATAGTATTCTTCCTTTACCACTTCCATGAAATCATTCTAGGTAGGTTCCACCTCAAGGCAATTTTCATCTATACTGAACCTCTTTTTGTATACTTCCCACTAATTTTTCATGGGCAATGATGCTTTCAAAAGAGCAAAAGTAATATTTTCTCTATCGGTGAATTTATTTATAGAGAAGTAAGAAGATAATTGATCCAAATAATTCTCTACTACATCAGCATTGATTTTACCTTCAAATTTAGGGATATAAAAATTCACCTAAACTTTGAAGGGTGTTGGGGCACTGAAAGGACATTCCATGGATGAGGAGTCAGGAAGTGCAGATGAGGAGCGAGAATTTCCCATCAGGAGTTGTTGGAGAATTTACGTAAATTGTTGCAACATCTATTCTTATTTCCATTAGAGGGATTCATTCACCATTTTCTTAAATGTATCTTATGTCTCAGTGTTATTTTCCATTTGAAGTCATTTAGAGTGAATAGATGGATAGTTTGGAAGCTCTATTGTTTTTTGCCCAAGCTTCTTGTAGCCTGACCTTGTCTTCAGGATCATAGACTCTCAAGACAAACTTATCTGATACCACTGATCCAAAAATTAAAATTTTTGATTTCCAGATATTTTAAGAACATGAAAATAACATAGTAACAATGAATTCTCTGAGAAGATATGTTTTATTACTCAAGATCACAATAGAACTATATGCTTATCTCTAGGAAGAGATGTCTGATTTACATTTCGGGTTACATATTCATTTATACACATTTTTAAAGTAGGAGGGGGATGTGGAAGGTCACAAATATCAAGGTATATTAAGTGGTTTCACTACCATTATTTACAATAATACATAATTCATGAAATTACTATTTTTAGACTGAACTACTAAAATTGCAATTTGGGTCACTTCTATTCAATTTTCATGGGTCAAAAACACCAAAAAAATATTGGTGCCATCTCACCATGTTATCCTCATTATTATATTTATAATATTTCAAATGGGGAGTCAATTGGAGCTATGGTACAAAAGTTATGGCTCCCAAAAGTTCCATCATCAATTGGGATAGAACCCTCACCTGAATTGTCACCTAAATTATTACCTATATCATATGGAGAGGATTATGAAAAAATAGTGAGCACTTAAACTTGTAATATGACCTTAAAAATATGATAAATGGGTATATTATGTTATGAAGATCAATTTTACCGAGTTTCAAGTCATTTGGATATGTACTTTGTCCTGTAGACCCTTTTTACCTCTAACTAATAACGAGTAACTTTGCCTCCGGGACTAGTAGATGAAAATACATTAATTTGAATTCTTATATATAGGAAAATTACACATGTTAAAACCAATATATCACCCACTTTTACTTTTTAGTGCATTTTTGTTTTTGTTTTAGAGCATAGAAACATTGATAACAAATATTGTCAAGGTTGAAGCTACAATCCGAGAACTCAATTTTTGGTGGTTGTTGGTTGAAACCTGGCACTAAAAACACATTTGGATGGGTGAATAAAATGTATGACCAGGTTCTTGACCTTCCATTTGGATTAAAAAAAAACTCTCCACCCATTTTGGCCTCAAGAATGCCCTTCCCAATATAAGAAAGATGTTGATTTTTAGCCTAACTTCAGGCATGATAAAATAGAAACTGTAAGTTGTATGGAGGAACCATAAGATTTATCATGTGCATTTAAAAGTACTCTAATTTAACCTTGAATATATTTTGAATCACATGTAATATCAATCTTTGGTATAAGTTTTAGTAAAGGGTCCTAAAATGCAAATTTTTGACAGTGAAGAGACAACTTCTTGACCTCCAACTAGCAACTTTGCCTCCAAGACCATCAAGTGAAAATCCACTAATTCAAACATGTCTATATAGGTAAATTAAATGTGTTCAAACCAATATGATGCCCACATCCATCCACAAGTGAATTTTCACTATTTTTTCAGATTTTGAAAACAATGACAACAAATGTGTTTGGAAAGTTACAAGGAGAAATAAACTTGTCATGAGCAATTATTTAGGAATGCAGAAATGCCAAGTACTTTTAGTAAACTTATATTAGATTAAATAATATGAAATTATTTACTAAAGGTGCCAACCACATGAAGGTGGAATGTGATTCGGCACCACTAACCTACAAAAAAATGTTAGTAAGTAATTAAAGATGAAATTTATGCACGTACTACCTATAAAATCAAAAACATTTGATAAAATTGATTACATCTACATTTTACAAGTCAATATACCTATGCATTTCAATCCAATGAACCACTTGGATCTACTCTAATATTGTTATTATCAAGAATAGCTTCATGGTTTGACTCATAAACTTTCCATAGGTTCTTTTTTCTTGGCCTCCCATGATATTTTTACAATTGAATATTCATTACAAGAACCAAATTTGAATAGTGTATAATATTTCTCTAAGTTTCAAAGTCTTAAAACAACCATACATTTGAATTTTTTATAGGATACCATTGAATCCAAGTTCTAGTGACTACCACAGACCCAATGGGATAATCAGTGTTTTCTCTATCTACAACTAGGGATGTCAATTTTTTCTTTCCATTTACACACTGACATAAATAGTAATATGTTCCCTCTTCATTGTCCTCATCTGCAATAACTTCAAAAACATGCTCTGCATCATAAAAAATAGTTTTTAATGACATTATGAAGATAGATTATTAGAATAAATAGTACATAAAGATTAATCTTCTACCTGGCTATAGTAGATGGGTATATGGTCAAAGTCATGTGAGGATGTCATGTCAGTAAGTTGCAATGCTCATAGAACCTGATATGTGTTGATTGGACTTAGATGTTTGGAAATCCAGTCACCCACCCACTCTTGTGACTCACACTCATTCCAAACAAAGTCCATGCATGTAGAATAAAAGCATGTCAAGTATCATGTATGAATAGTCTAAGAACTTGAATTTGAGCTACAAAATGAGTGGAGCTCACTTGAACCTTTTAGATTCATACAATATTCATATTTTTTCAAGTCTTTTTCTTCTATTAACCAAAAATGTCTATGAATAGTAGAATTTACTGGACCACCATGACATATGTTCTCATTACACTAGTCAGTCACATTTTTTCCATCAATCAAATTAGCAACATTGTCATATTTTAACTCCTCCCATGCAATTACTCTCTCTATACATGATCCAACACCATCATGCTCCATTTTTCCATGTATAGCCTCAGTGAAACTCCAAATATGTTCTACACTAGTGGTAATTTACATCCTACTTAACTAATAAAACATTTGTGCATTTTTGAATTGGGATGTGTAATTGTCTAACCAAATGTAATGTCATTTGAAATTAATGTTCCTCTGAGTCAAATGTGCATAGAACTTATCAAAACAACCTTGCACATACTTTGTAAAATGTGATCAATCACCACTGATATAGAAATGGTGCTCCCTTAATATTTTTTATATTCCTCTATACTATCAGGAGCATATATGATTGCTATATGCATGAATATGGAAATTTATGTTGAGTTGTAATACTAGAATTAAACTTCCATTTGTGGTTTGAATGTGTAATTTTATACAAATTTTACTACTAAAATAATAGAATCAAGTGAGAATATGTCCTTGCTTAGCTTGAAATGTTCATCCAACCATTTATCCCTATGTTTGTGCCTTGCATACTCATAAATTTTTTTTCCATGAATTTAACCATAAATTCTAAAATAGGTATCTCTTTCATAACAAGCTCACACCATCAAGATTATTTTCCATATTTTACTTGATAAGTCATAGATTTGTATTTGATCAAATAAACTAATTCTTGTCCAATTGCATTTGGACACTCCTCATGGATACATTTTTTAAATTTTGGAAATCCACCATAAATGATACAATTTACATACAAACATGCTTTCTTATAAAATATTTGTCCATCTAGTCTTTTACAAAAATTATTTGATATAAATTCCCTAGTGGGTTTTGGGGGAAATTATATGCCACACTCCTAAAAACTGTTAGTAGTATGTAAATTACAATGAATATGGTGAAAAACATCATAATGCATTGAAAATTCAACATGTTGTCTAAAATAACAAGTGGTGTGTGTGTGATTTATTTTTACATAAAAAGTTTTGGCCATCTCAAAAAGTCTTTGACTATTAACAATTTGTGGACGTTTTTCCAAAAACTTAGAGTACAATTGTGTTTGAGTCATATCTAAGAAATATTTTGGATTTGGTTCATGATTATGAGAACCAATTCTTATTTTCACTACATCTATTTCATTGGGCAAAAATCTTTTATTATCATTCCAAAATTGTGCAAGTAAGTCTTTCAAAGCATCTTTTATAACCTTGTCCTTTCATGAAAATCTACCACAGAATGCCTAGAGATCTTTCATATTAGGTTCATTAAGTCTTTCATATCTTGCAATTGATTTTATTAATGTTTTTATATTTATATCAAGTTTTTGACCTATTTTTTAAATCAATCATTTTTTCCTTGTTTTATCACTTACTTCACAAGTTGTCAGTATACGTCAGGCAACATTATAATCTTTGTTGCATGATTTTGGGCCTATAATATGATATGCATCATATAAATTTGCAACAATTTCAACATTTTCATTATCCATGTTAGATGTTCTTAGTCCTAATGTGTATATTATAAGTCTCATCCTAAGAAATTTCATCAATGAAACAAATAATTGACATCTTTGACTATCATACTCCAAATTATGAAAGAAACTATCCCAAATTTCTTGACCCAATATTTTTGAACGACAGTTAGATATTCTTTTATGCATTGTTTTTAAAATATTTTCATCAACTTCAATTAAGTACTTATGTTTTCTATGCACAATTCTTAGAAGTATTGTTATTGGTGGAATCCATTCAAAGGGTGTTTCAAAATCATTATATGTTTGCATGAAATTTTCTTCATTATTTGTTTCTTCAATATATGTTTCCATGAAATTTTCTTCATTATTAATTTTATCATTATTCAATTCCATTAAATTTTCTTCATTTTTTGTGAGTAAAGTATCATGCAAAGGCTCTTCATTAAAATAATTAAAAACTTTAAACTTTGAATGTGAATTTTCAACATTATCTAATTTTTTATTATCAATTTCATCATTATTTAATTCATTATTATGAATTTTATCATAATTCAATTCATTATTATAAATTTCATCATTATTCAATTGATTATTATCAATTTCCTCATTATCTAAGCAATTTGGCTCATTAGGGTTAGTGTTTGTACCTTGTATGGAATGAATAGCTTGCATTCATACCTTATTTTTTTCTCTCATATAATTTCTCTAATGATTTGTTCTTCAACTTCATCTTCCTCTCTGAATGCGAATTGGAGCCCATTTTGACAAAAGCAACCAAAAAAATACTCCAAATATGGGGTCAAAAAAAGAATTACAATCAAGAAAGTACGTAGAGTACATAGGGAATGTCTATGGGGATAGTAATCTCAATTACGGATAAAAAAGACATTGAAAAATGAGTTTTTGTTTATACTCTAAAGAATGCATACACGTTATGTGAACGTGTACACATTACTATAATGTGTATGTGTTCCTATAACGTGTATGTGTTGCTTGAAGTATTGCCATATACTATAATAATAAGTAAAAAGGTTCATATTCAAGTATTTTTCCATTATAATAATATACTATGATGCAATAAGACTATAATATGATTCATAAATCCCTAATATGATGTAGTAAGACTGTTATATGCTG
The DNA here is from genome assembly GCA_037957365.1 of Torreya grandis. Lineage (NCBI taxonomy): Eukaryota > Viridiplantae > Streptophyta > Pinopsida > Cupressales > Taxaceae > Torreya > Torreya grandis. Next base: position 4,103,117 of record JARHVA010000354.1, read on the forward strand.
CAATAATGCTATCATATCATGAAATAAGGCTATATATGATGCAATAAGACTATCATATACAAATTTATGACCCAATAAATTTGGTTTAGGGGCTTTATTTTTCCCAAATCACATACCTAATTGACTAATTAGTTCAATTCATGATAGATAGAATCATACTTAATTTTGTGCCAAATCATGTATATATCATGGTCTTATAGTTATGTCAAGAAGGGGTTCAAATTGGCCTCTCATGCCTCTTCGATTGAATTTCCCCTATAATTGAACCTTGTTGTGCCATGTGTGTACCTCATACACCTGAAAGTGTTAAAGCTATCAGAGATTCATCAATTCTTAGAATTTTTAGAGTTGAAAATGCCTCGAAGGCCAACTATAATTACATATCACCATGTGTACATCATACATGCTTGAAAGTGTCAATACGGTTAGAGGTGTTAGGTCATAGAAGCATTAAAAAGCTCTATCAAATCCCTGGGAGGCCTGAACCAATTAGATATACATATGCATGTGTGTCTCTTGTATACACATATATTTATCTTAGAGATTTAATTTTTACTTGTCCTAGAAGCATCATATTTGTTAGAGCCTTAGGATGCCCGATCCAATCAAAGATTTCCACATGTGTAGGTCTAGTACACCTAGAGAAGTGTTAGATTTATTAGATATGTACATCTTTGATAATTAGACATGTTCCATCATCGAACCAACCAATCCAAATAAGGCCTATTCAAAAATTTATCATACATATATACATAGAAGCCAATAATGTTTAAATATTGGCATTGATCTAATCAACTCATGTATAGTAAATAATTCACATGATACAAGCCTCTGACTTTCCATTAATATACAAAAATTATCATGTCAAACCCTTTAAGGTCCCATCCAAATTGATAAAGCACCGAAGGTTATTAGTTTTCTACATCTATGTATTAAAATTATCGATATCCCTCTACCTTGAATTACTTAGATAGAGATCCTAAAACTTACATTCATATTAAGTCCTACACATAGGAGAGAACACAATTCAGCAACATGGACAAGCCTCAACCTCAAATCCTAAGCCAGAGCAAGAATTTTGAGACATATGTACTACTTTCTTTCAATCCACATCATAAGGCTTAAGCTCATTACAATGAAATATGAACAAGATGATTTAAGATATATGTACAAAATATATATAATCTTGAAACCTTTGTCAAAGGGGTGCACACTAGTATTCAATTTTGATCAACCATTTATATGAGGTGAGTAGTTCATCATCCACATGAACAATTATTGGGTCTCTCTACTCAATATCATCCTTGAGGGGAAGAAAGTCCTAGATTTAGGGGACATTATCATAAGCTTAATGTAAATATTAAGTTCAATAGAGTTTGACCTGGGGTAATTTATACATATGTTGTACTTGGTCAATGTCAAGTCTACACAATCCCTTAATGGTTTCAAATAAAGTCCCTAGTGTATTTAGATATTTTCTAAGCTATATATTCATCACTATAGGCATGACATCTTAAAACCACATCATCACTAATGGATGCATGTGACCATTTTAAGTTTATTGAGCTCCAAACCGTATCTTATACAAAATAAAATGCATACCCAACTTGACCAAAATATTTAATAATTTAACATGTACATACATTGTAGGTCCATCATCCTACTTTCATATCTTACCATCCCAATTACATAGTAAGGTATAAAACTCTATATAGTATTGATAAACATCAAGTGTTGTCTATCTTGTTTTTGATATTACAATTGTCGCATACATGGTCCAGCTAGGACTAGTCCCATGTCAAAGACATACTCTTCAGATGCCATGGGAATGGATGGAGTGGTTGATGTTTATCCCATGTGTGATGGAGGGGTAGATGAAGGAGGTGCACAAAATGGAGGATTAACCATATTTTCACAAGAGATCTTAATTTTAGGAAAAATTTTAATAATGTATTTGAATACATTATGGGAATCAAATGTTAATAATTGTAACAATAGAGGACTCTTGTTAGAGTTTTAATGGGGACCTCAAAATGCATTTATTGAATAAGATGCACTAAGTAACCTTGGAGGAAACTTAAGGGATTTTATTCAACACATTTTAGGAATGTTTTTGGGACAATCCAAGGCATGATTCATAGGTATTGGGCTCCATTAGATAGCATTATTGAAATAGATATCAAATAGATGCACTGTTACACCAGGGGCTCAATTCTTATTTATACTTAAATAAGATTATCTATACTACATAGTCTAAATCAATGGTTTTTCCACTTAAACAAATTATTTCAAAATTTATAAATAAAGGGGTCTTGTCAAAGATCTAAAATAAACAACAAAAGGGTAAGATAGGATTTTAGGCAAGTAGGATAATATCAATAAGAAATGTACAAAATTTAAGGGCAAGTAGGCTTTTAGGTAAGTAAGGTGGTAAGGTATATCCTTTCCCTACTAGGGGAAAGATCCTAATAGCTGTACATGTTTCAATTTTTGAACAAGGCTTTTGTTAACATGTATTCTATTAACAAAACATATTGGTGTATATAAATATTAAAGTGCACTAGAAGCTGAACATGTAATATATAATACTTGTTCAACATTTATTCTATAAAATTAAAAGTAACCAATCACATCTTGAAGTAAGAGTCAAGTATTGATACTCTAAGGCACAATGATTGGCATACCAAAGGTTAAGTTTTGATCATAGGTTTTAAAAATACATTTTATGACCTCTCATGATAAAATTAGTCATATTGTCAAATGTATAATGTGTTAGACCTTGAAACCTTAGTTATAAGTAGTTAAGATGACATACTAAAACGTGTAAATTTTTTTAAGGCTAATGTGATGTTAATTCATTGTCCAAAGCTAATGGGACCTTTCCCCTATAAGAAAAACAAAATTTGACATTTCCCCTATAAGGATACATGGCTAATGGGACCTTTCCCCTATAACAAACATGAAATTAATTTTTTTGGTTTTATGTCAAAGAAATGTGTATGCATTATATAATTTATACACATTCTTTGTTGCATTAAATAACATGTACACGTTATATAACATGTATGCATTATTTGAATTTGAATTTAAAATTGAGCCTTTAGGCTCAAAAATGACTTGGATTTCCAAGACAAAGGCTTGGTACTGCGCTTCTATAGTTGGGACCAAGAGTTTTAGAAAAAACTAAGAAATTTTAACTTCAATCACCAAATACGTTATGGATTTCAACATCAAAATTCAAAAAATTATTACCATTACAATGAGCACATTTTCCTCTTTCTAAATGTATGATTTTTTTATAATTTTTGTACTATTTTAAGGGTTCAAACTATATTTATTTCTAACAACACCTTTTTTAGGCCACTACATCCCTCACCCATACATGCCTATTCATGTTTATCTAATTTGTTTTTTGTTGATCCAAATGCAAAAAAAAAATATGGTAACAAACTAGGCCTAATTCTGCACACATTCAAAAATAAAATAAAATAAAGTAGTTAGGGTGAGTCACATAGATGGCTATCCATTTTTTTGTCAGTTTTTAGGACATAATTTCAAAATAAATAAATAAAAATTCATCAAAAAATTAAAAAAAAAGTTTGTAACACACTAGATCTAATACAAATATTTACCAAAGGGTTTCTAATAATATTAAATGATGCTCAAAAAATGGTGGGTCGCATAGAATGGTACAATTCAAATTTTCTTAAAAAAATACCAAGTCCTCTTCAAATTTTAGATGTTTAACCTATTTATACTTAATCATTAAAAAAAAACTTGTAGAAACTAGACTCAAAATCCTATAATTCATTTTTTAATACCATCTTAAAATTTTGAGTCTAGCTATCTCTAATTATCTACAGAAAATCACATTTCTAAAATTTCAGAAAAACCATGTCCACAGGTAGGCCCTTTTTTCTCCCCCAAGTTGGTGTACTTAACCTAGTCTTCAAATCAATTTTTTGAAGATCACTTTTTGAGTGCTAATTAGATTATAACCACCCTAAGAGATAAGAATAATAATCTATTGTTAACTATCACTAATGTGTATTCTCCAAACCATCCTCTGGATAAAAGAGCTTGTTGGGCCTCTATCAATTAAATTGTATGGCCATCTATGAATGAATTATTATTCCATCCTATGGAGGCTTATGTGGGATCATCATGGGTTGATAATTAAATCACATTATTGAAGATCACTTTTTTTATTTCCAACTAAATCAAAACCACCCTAAGACATAAGACTTGTAATATGATGTTCACTATCACTAATGTGTATTAAATGCATTATGGTATCACTAGATTGCATAAATATTATTTTAAAAAAAAAAAAACTTAAGATAAAAATGTTAATAAGTGAATTTGATATTAATAAAAATCTTAAATAAATTATTATTATGTCATTAATCATTGGAGCACTCAAGATTAGGGTTAGTTTTAACAAGCATTGACTTGGGTTATCAGGGCATTATGCTAAAAAAAAGATTTCATTTTTAATTTTTGATGGAGAGACATTTATTTTGACTAGTATACTATGAGTTTAGTTTTTCATGCTATATTTTCTTCACTAAGCTTTGATTGAGCACAAGAGATTATGGTAGTGAAAATGGGAAATATATCAGCATAGGGTTAATTATGTAGATGGATAAAAAGGTAGGAAAGAGAAGTTTTGGGGACATGACAATAGATTAGAGAGAAAAGAATAGACTTGGAGAAATATGAATAAAAAATTTCCAATTACTATCAATTTGGTCTTCATTATCAAGCTGATTTCATGGTTAAAATTCTTTCATATGTTGTATGGAATTAATGATGAATTACGGTAATCTTTCTAAAGGGTTTTTATTTATTTCATTAGTTTGATTTTTTTTTAAAGGGATAAATGATAAACCTTATGGATGGATTGAACATCCATATAATTGAGCATATAACCTTGAAACCCTAGGTTGAATAACTTAATAATTGACATCTTTGCCATATTATACACCGAGTCTTAATGAAGAAAATTTTTGTGCATTTACTTGAAACCCCAAGAAAATTTTAACATGGTATGTTTAATTTATTAGTTGATTAAATTCCTATAGGCCCTGTAGATTTTGTACTCAATATTTTTAATGAAATGTTGAACCACTTTGTTCAATATAAAATATATACTTTGAACTTAAGTTTTAACCTAAGTAGGGTATGACTAGGAAATTGGGGGTTGATATTCATAATTTATAAGTAGTTTTAAGCCTTTATTTTTATGAATAGTCCAGTGGTATGATTGTATATTTTATCATATTTGAGTTTTATAAGCCTAGTATAGGGTATACAAGCGTGGTCATAAACCTAAAATTTTAGGTATTAGAGATTTTTAGAAAATCTTTTTCAAGAAAGAATAATACAGTTATGGTTTTGTTTCATTTATTGGCTGATATATAAAAGTATACATATACATGAATATGTATATATATCCATTATCTTTTGACTTACTTTTGAGTTATTTTGTGTGTGTGATTGTGTGTTTGTGGAGATTGTACTATTTTTACTTTTATTTTGCCATGATATTTATCATGCATATTATGCCTTCATATGATCACATTAGGTCTAGGGAATTCAATTTTATATCTATCTAGACATGTTCCTCTATATGTTACTTGGCTACATTAATAGATTATACAATTGTATTATCCTTTTGAGTTGAGGTAACTACCAATTCCTATATTTACCTCACTTCAAAGGGGGGTATATAAGTGGGGGAATGTCATATAGGCATATTTTTCCACAGTTGAAAAAAAGTTATATTCAATGGGGGCATGTCACATGGTCATGGCTTCCACACACATTCATAATTTTTAGATACAGTGGGGGCATGTTTTGGAAGCATGTTCTCCACACTTATATAGTATTCAACATTTCTAGTTTATAATGGGGGAATGTTTTGTAAACATGTTCTCCACATTGGTACTTATATCCATTTTTGTATTTCTCCACATATAATAGGGGAATGCTTTAGAATCATATCCTCCATACTTACATAGTTTTCCAAATTGGCCAGAGGACACAGTTATATGATTCAAATTCATAGTTGTGGTAGAATTATATACATTGATACAAATTTTTATTCACATTTTTAGCATGAGACATATCTAAGATGTATATTCTATAACAAGGGTTATATATGATAATGTCATATGTGACATGTGAATAAAATTGAGAAACATTTCAAAAAGCTTATCTACTAAAGTTTGGGATTATTTTCAAAGGGATGAGTTGCTTAAAGCCATGGGGGTGGTGAATCCTACATTTTAAAACATTGCAATGGGTGAACAAAGAACAAGTAATTTATTTGAAGATCACTTTTTGAGTGCTAATTAGATTATAACCACCCTAAGAGATAAGAATAATAATCTATTGTTAACTATCACTAATGTGTACTCTCCAAACCATCCTCTGGATAAAAGAGCTTGTTGGGCTTCTATCAATTAAATTGGATGGCCATCTATGAATGAATTATTATTCCATCCTATGGAGGCTTATGTGGGATCATCATGGGTTGATAATTACATCACATTATTGAAGATCACTTTTTTATTTCCAACTAAATCAAAACCACCCTAAGACATAAGACTTGTAATATGATGTTCACTATCACTAATGTGTATTAAATGCATTATGGCACCACTAGATTGCATAAATATTATTAAAAAAAAACTTACCTATGAATGCATTTCCATTCCATATTGTGGAGCCTTGGTGGGATTATCATGGTCTATTCTTCAAATCTCATTCTTGAATATCACATTTTGAATGCCAACTAGATTAAAACCACCCTAAGAGATAAAACCTCTAATTTATTGCTCACTATCAATAATGTGTACTCTCCAAACCATCCTCTAGATTTAAGAGTTTGTTGGACGACCATCTATGATAATTCTAGCCAAAACTTCCCTTTAATTTGGGTTCTTGGAGTGGACCTTAATCATGTGCTAAGCTAAATTGAGATGAAAGGGTGTCTTCTTATTTGAGATAGTGACAGGGAAGTTGTGGAAGATATCATGAGAAACCATGATATGGAAGATCTTCAGCCAAGTAGAAGGAAATTCAATCAGTCAAATAAAACGATGGGTTATGATTTTATAGCTACTAGGTTGAATAGATTTTTTATTTCATGAGAACTATTATAAGTTTTCTTTTTGTCTCATTTATAAACTCTCCCAAACTTCACTTATGATCATAAACCCATTAGTTTAATTTTCTTGAAGAAGACTAATTGGGAACATATTCCCTTTAAATATTCCTCCATTTGATGTATATAGGAAGGTTTTGAATAAAATGTCTCCTAGCATTGGTAGGAATGACTTCATCTATTACCTTATAAAAAATGGGTTAGAAAAATAAAATACACAAGGGCTTGCATCTAGAAATGACTTCAAAATTAAAAAAAGATTCAAAGCATAGTTTTCCTCAAGATCCAACTTGAGGAAATACGAAATAAATAGAAGAAGAGGGCCCAAATGAAAGTATTCCAATTAAATACTCAATATTCTACACAAGGAAGAGACTATGTGATAGTTGAAGTCTATAATGCTCTGGAATTTTGAAGGAGACTTTAATACCAAATACTTCTATAAGAAAACCCAACAAAGAATCAATTCTAACACCATAACAAAACTCCAATATATTAATGAGTAATTTCTAGACATAGTGAAAGACATCAAAGAGTAGGCCTTTAATCATTTTATGCAGCTATATCAAGAATAAAATGTGACTCAATATCATGAGTTAAATAAACTTTTAGAGAATATCCCTCACATTATATCCCAAGACCAAAATAGAGATTGTTATAGGGAAGTGACAATGGAGTAGCTAAAATCAATTATCTTTGGCATGAGTGGAGATAAAACCTTAGGTCCCAATGGATTTAATGTGAATTTATTTCAAGATTTTAATGAGGTTGTTAAAAATGATTTTATATATTTGGTGGAAGACTCTACAAAACACCATAGTATTCATGGGGGACTAACTCATCCTTCCTAGCTTTGATTCCAGAATAAGTATAAGTAGTGAGTATAAATCAATATATTAAAATCTCCCTCTATAATATCTCCTATAAATTTGTTATCAAAATCATCTCCGAAAGGCTGGAAAAGATTATACCATTGCTAGTTTATGAAAAACAATTTTTTTTAAAATTTTGAATAGGAATAGTTTTGAAGGTGTCATCCTTACCAAGAAGCCAATCACTCTAGAAAACGAACCAATAGAAAGGTCATGGCCAAAAAATTGGTTATGGAAAATGTTTTTGATAGGTATAGATACTAAATATAAATTATATAAAACCTCAATATTATACACATGGAAAATAGATATCATAGATATACCTTTAGCTTCTAGACCTTCCTACTACTGAAAGGCTCACATCCGTTATCTCTTGTATATATTACTTACCTCTTCGTCTAATCATATGTTATCTAATGACCAAGCCTTTTATATTTTTCAAAATGCTTTAAACTTTATTATAATACTCTATAATTTTTAGCCTTGTACCTATTTTATAGCTTCCTGAACACTTGTGACACAGTCAAATGCCTACATTGACACTAGCGTCCTATGCCAAACTATGTGTTCAGTGCCCTAAGGTCATCAAATGTAAAAATGAAATATATACGTATGGTCATCTTAATTATTTTAATGTGAGATATTTATAAAAGGGATATATATATATATATATATATATATATATATATATATATATATATATATATATATATATATATATATATGACAACATTAACCCTCATTCATTCCTCACCTAGCATAGACTTAATAACTCACAAGGCAACCTATGAAAGGTATTGAATCAAGCATTCATGTGAGCAAAAGATTCTTTATTTTATCCTATTTCCATATCAGTCATAGGGACAACATATATATAAGTCTAAAGTAATGAAGGATCAACCCATGAGTCATATTTTATAAGTTTCAAGTTAAGTCACTTTTATACATGGTTTCCACATATTGCACTCGTGTGCACACACAAACCAGCACATTAGTGGAGAATTATGTCAAATTGAAGCCCTTTTCAAAGTAGTCACCATATTGGCAACATCTACTGATAGAGAGGTCTTTGGGGTTAACTCAACGTTAAGATCCCACTAAACCATTTTTCCCAAGATCACTATGAAAATGAAGAGCTAGGGTTTTAATGATTTGTCAAGAGAAACAACCAATGATCTAGATTTGAATGCATTAAAGTGAAGGTGACATAGAATCTATAATATTCTAGGTGGTCACATCCATATCTAGTAGGTATTATATAATGGACACCCACATCTAAGTTAGATAGAAGCATAAATGCAACCATCTAAGGTTGACACAAGTGTCTAAGGCTATAGAGTTCAAAAATCCAAAATTTGATGACTAGTCTAGAATCTAGATCTAGTCTATTTCCAACATGTTCCACATCAAATCTTCATGTGCATAGAAAACTAGATAATTAATCTAACCATTTAATTTGGTTTTCTACCTACTTACTGACAATTCATATTTTTATTAGGATCAAATTACCTTCCATCTAATTAATAATTACCAACTACCCAAATATCAAGGTGTTGTGTGTTTCATTATACGCAAGATAGGTGTTTGTTGTTAACATCCCTACTACACCTCATCGACTCAAATACCACCTTGATGGACTGAATTCAAACCCATACTATCTCATCTCAACATTGATATAAATGTATGTTTATTTTCCTATCAACTGCACAAAAAACTAAATTCATCATAATACCTCTATGGTTTAACAAGGTGAATTTATAATTATAATAATGGATAACATTTGTAATTAAAGTTATACTCCATCATAATAGAACCATTTTATTTCATAATTTAAATTCCATATAATCATGTAGAAAAGAACATAAGATTTTATGAGCAATAAGGTGTCCATACACAATTTTCCTCATAATAAAATCATATGCAACATATTTGTATCCATATGAGAAAGTGTCTCAGTGTTTAATTTTTTCAAACAAAAGATAACATGCTGAGATCAGCCAAACAAGCGAACAAGCTTTTGTTCACATAGTGCATGTGCTCTGACTCTTAGTGTTATCTTAATTTGTTTAAGAAAAGGCTTAAACTGTGATGGTATTAGTTTGTTGAAAAAATAGATTAAAGTGTCATGGTAATTATATTGAATAGTGGCAAATTTATATATGGGTCTTATTGTGCTGTGTTTATTTCACTTGAGATTTTTTTAGGCCTAATTTATTTTAAAAATTGACAAGATTCACAGTAAGAGTCTACAATATATAATATCATAAATAACATTTTGTATAGATATCTGGATTTAATGTAAACAACTAAATATAATAGTAGCCGCCAAAAAATTAGAAACCAAAAATAGTAAACATTTGATAGATTTCAGGATCTCAAAAGCCTGTTTCTTTTTTATGTATACTTTTTGTTTTATCTTTATATGTTTTTCATCAATGGCGTAATTGACTCAGTGAAAGATATTTTCATCTTTAGAAAATCCATTGTCATTACATAGTCATTGAGAGCTTTGTCGGAAGTGATGAATCAACTGGAAAAAGGAATCACTTTTAGTTCTGTTTAATAATTTGATATAGATTGATTTTTTTTGATTGTATGTATGAAGGCATTATATGGAATCATTGAATTATATCGAATGTTGGTATCTTTGTTCATATTTTGGAAATAAATATATAGCAGATTTACAATGTAGAGTAAGCATACATTTAAATTAGTGAGTTATTTTGACTAAACAGCCACGAATAAGGGACATCCACGCTGTTAAAATCACCCAGAGCACGATCCTGGCCTTAACTACTTGACTGTCCATGTTGTGTGTCGGGTATCTAGAAGAATTTATACCCTGGTGGACAGATATAAACAACCATCATCCTCACTCTTTCAATAGATTACTTATTTTAGTAATGACTACAGTGCAAACTTTCTTTGCAGTAAAAAAAAAAAAAAGTAGAGTAGATTTTGCATTCATCTTATTAGAATGTCTGTAAATCAGGAAATTATATGCCTTCTAAATAAGGAGAACAAAGGATAAAAACAGTGTGATTCTCTAACTTTTGTGTCTAGAAAAATCCAATTTGACGCCATGAGAACAATTAATCCAACTTAACAAACGTATGTTCTGATTATATATTTACAAGAATTTCAAAATCTGGAGATGGCATTCTGTGATAACAGATTCTATGCCTATTGTTTCCGCCTCTTCTTCTGTTTCGGTAGCCTTTCAATATCAAAGAAGAAACAGCCAAACCAATGATAAGACAGATTAATGATATAATTACAAAGCATAAAGCGTACTTTGTCAAATATCTGCCATAGAATCTGAAAACCATGCCACCGAAAATTACAATCACTACTGTAATATTTCTCAATAAATCACCAGTATCCATTGATAATGGGAAAATCCAATGATGCATTTGGGTTGTCTTCCAGACGTGGTTCTATATAATGCAATTAGGGTTAGGTGAAGATTAGGTTTTATTTTTTTCTTGAGTATCAAGCAGATGAGTAAAAATCTCATTGTTTCTCTAGATTAATAATTGGGTACATTTTCATTTAGATATGTATGAAGTATCTGCTTTTTCCTGTTATGACATCGGTTGATTGTTAATCAAAACCCACCTGCCACATTTTGTTGATGTCAACTACAGTAATTATACTCATTATTCAACTAATTCACAATAGGCCTTTCTAGAAGTATATTCATATGTTTGCAAGTTAAATGATATGCCTCCCTGAAATTATATTCATATACTTGCAAAATATTTGATTGTTTCATAATAAACCTCCTCGTTAGACTCGTAAACTTGCATTTTATTGTTTAATGATATGCCTCCTTAAAATTATATTCATATGTTGGTAAAGTATTTGATTGTTTCATAATAAGCCTCTTTAAAAGTATATTTATATATTTGTAAATTATATATTTGATTTTTTTTAATGATAAGGCTCTCTAAAGTATATTTATATGTTTACAAATTCAACGTTTAATTAAACATTATTATATATATTTAATTTGTAGATGTATATAATATTTAAATTGAAATATATATATATATATATATATATATATATATATATATATATATATATATATATATATATACACAATAGACATCTCTAAAACTATATCTATTATTCAGCCAAGTTAACAATCAATATAGAATCAGGTTACTGAAAATATGGTTACATTGTTTTCTTACCCTGTTTTTAGATTTTCTGATTATATGTAAGTTATGGCTTTTGGAAGGATGTTCTCAAACTTTTTGAACTATCAAAGATTTTTTTTTCTTTATTTTTTTAATCCTAAAAATCTCTTGGTAATGCCACTCTCTACATCTAGGTTGGACTACATGTTATACTTAAATGAAGGTATTGTAGCAGTCCTCATTGTTTATATATGAGACATTCATCTGAATCTCCAAGTAAGGATTTAAGATTTAGGCATTTAATGATTCCTTATTTTACTTTCAAGTGGTCAAACATTCGATAACAATGTTAAATAGATATCAATATAAAGTAGTGTATAATAAAAAAATATATCTTTTAATTATATTTATAATATTTTTAGATATTTATCACTCATGTTTTTTTTAATAGAGGCAGTTTGGGCTCATATATATAGAAGCGAATGTTGGTCGAAAGGACACTATATATATAGTCACCTACTGAGCCTCTCCCTTCATTGCTTAGAACCCTTATTTTCTTCATTCCGAACCTTAGAGTAGGTTGAGAGGTTCATATCTCTAACTACCCTTACATGGGATGTATTAGTATTGACTATGGATAATTTCACTAGATCTGTTGAGAGTGTAAATCCCCTCAAACCCCTTCCTCCATCTGTAGATATATAGGGGGGTGGAGTGCCTATTTATATATCTGACTATAGAGAGTATGCTCTCTCTTGTTATTTTGAGTGGAACTATAAAAGTTTCTATAGGGCAATCCCCTCTATCTGTGTGGAATATGGGCCCATCTCTAGACTATATAGAGGTACTCATTCTCCTACATTAGGGGAGTGCCAAGCGTAAATAATTTACTATTATATTGTAGGGAATATAATAGATAGAATCCTTAATTTAATAAGTAATGACTTTTCCATATAATTTATAATACTATTGTATTATATTTATTGTTGGGTTAGAAAGAAGATATCACAATATTTTACACCTTGGTTAGAATATTTATAATAAACATGATAATTATAAATTTAAATAATGTATTTTCTTAATTGTTTGAATTTTTATTACAAAATGTTCAGTGTTAATATTATTACTATTTTTTAAGTAATATAAAATTAAACATTGAATATGCCTTATTCAACCAATATAATTGATATACTAGTTTCATCTGGAATATAGTTAAGACTAATTTATCCATGTAAATCTAATTCTAACCAATTACCACGAATTTGGGATCATATAAAACCAAGACAAAAAGGCTTATATACTAAAAGATTAAATTAATGGCACTAACTATAAAAATAGAGGATAAATTTTTAAAAATATATAAATGTTCATGTCATGCCTCATGATATGCTACAATTTATTATGTAAAATTAAATTTTATGTGCATAAATATACAATCAAATATATGAGGTATATTTTTACATGTCACCTTAAAGTGTTGATTTCAAGCTCTGAAAGATAATCAAAGAAATATGACATAACACAAAAAATGGAAAAATATAACCCTCTTCTTACCTTATTTTTTATATTTCATTCATGTCAAACATTTATAATACATTATTTTATAACTCCATTTATATTAACTAAAGAATTCAAAACTTGAGTGTCACCTTCCACCCTTTAAATCTATTGTGTCACTTTAGAATGCATTTTCATTGTTATCATTTTATTTATTGGACTCATTCTTTGTAGCTCAAAAAATTCAAAAATCATGTTTGAAACTTTATATGCCATATTTATATGACATAAACCTCTCAAAATATTGGTACTACATTATCCACTTGTGTATCCTATGATCCCAAAAGGTTCACTAAAAAATTGAACTATATATGCTTGATTTTTATTAATAAGGTTCTCATGCTATTTCTTAGTATAAAGCTTCAAATCTCTCCAAACTTGATTTGTCATGGTTTTTATTACATGAGTATAGGCCAAAATCCTCGTGAGGTTGATTTTCTCAATGTGATTCAAGATCACTCCCAAGCACCTGAATTCTCATAATGCCAATTTGATGAAAGATCATTAATCACCTAATGATATTGATATATAATGACTTGTCTCTTCAGATAATCATGTTGACACAAAAAAATGTGTGGCATAAAAATTGTGCCAACTATATCTTCTAAATTGATGTGTAAATGTGTTCTCCTTGTTAAAATATCATCTTATAAAATCATATCTAATATACTCAATCTTTATAAAAAAAAATGTCTAGACGTCACCAACAAGAAAAAATACAAAAATCTATTAAAAAAACTTGAAATGCAAAGATTTTTTTTAGAGTTATACAACATCTAGAATATCCATAAAAAAGGTGTAAAAACACACTCCATTCATCAACTAGATGTACCAAATATTGAAGTATATCAAAAATATACAAAACTTAACAAATAAGAGAAAAATAAATCTCCAAACTATAACTTTGATCTTTAAAAATAATTTTATGTTCCACTGAAGTGCTTAATGCACATGTTAATTATCATGCACAAATTATTTAATGCATACATCGATCAAACATGAACATAACCAAAATCATGAATCATGATGTGTTATATCATAATTAGAATCTCAATTATTGGAAAATATTTTTCCTCTAATACCTATCAATGTATCTTACAATAAAAATAATTGAAAACACCAAAATCAAAATACATTGAAAGTATTCTATGAAAAATTAGGTTATATTCAACTCCATATCTCTAGAATGTAACCATAAAATCTACCCAATAATCAACACGCAATCTAAATTTTTTAAGTAGACAATGTTGACACAGTCAACATATAATAGTCTAATATTTTAGATGCAAAAATGTTCACAATTTTTTTCAATATCTGAACCACAACTCAAGGTTTAAAAAAACAAAATATTGATACTCCCCAACTCAAAATATGTATCTGTGTGTTTTGCCACAACTCAAGATTCACGAACACAAAATAATGGCATATTCCAACCCAAAATATGAATCTATGTGTTCTTACTATTATATATGAGTGGTAAAACATGTATAGAATCCTTGAAATGGTTATTAATATTCTGAATTACAAATTTTATATTGAAAACTCAAATGGAATTGACTTTAAATATTCAATTTGAAACAAAAAGAATTATTTATTTTTGAAGAGATTTTGACATTAAGGTAACTTAAAGGTAACTTCAAACTAACCTTAATCATGCAATAAAAAATTAATGTTACTACTACTCTCTCATTCATTCACAAAGTCAATCTTGCACTCCCATAAATGATTGATCCATGATCACTGGTATTGATTCATGCATTTTGCATGTCTCTTCCAGGATCTAAGATTCTTAAAACTCTCAACTTGAGATGACCAATTATTTAGGATCATTACACTAATCTCTTAGAATATATAGGCAAAACCACCACTTAATGTAGAATGGTGGATGTGAAATTACCCATCCAATTGCAAAAATACCCCTAATTCAGTTGTAAAATTAACCTAGTAGTTGTAAGATTATTTTTTTCATATTAATAATTACATAACCTTGACCTGCTTTAATTGGCATTTTTTAAAATATGAAAAAGTGCCCAAATTATGGAGGCTATAATTTATTTATACAAACTTCATATCAAGTATTGATCTATGTTCAAAAGTGTGTAATTTTATAATAAGAATCCATATATACACCCAAAAAAATTACTTTGGATAAAATATAGTATTTGTTTCACTTCAAAAAAATGGAAATATATTTATTTTAATGATTAATAATGTACAATGTTAATACTCATTGACTTTATTTTGTTACATTAATTTTTCCATATCCTTAGTTTCTCATGGAATTGCCCATGAGTCGGTACAGATTAAGCAACAAAAGGGATAACACTTAATTGAATTGATATGACTTTCTTGTATGTGTGTGTGTGTGTGTGTGTGTGTGTGTGTGTGTGTGTGTGTGTGTGTGTGTGTGTGTGTGTGTGTGTGTGTGTGTGTGTGTGTGTGTGTGTGTGTGTGTGTGTGAGTAATGGATAGACATCTCTATTTTTTTAATGTTTAAAATCAAATTTCTAAATGAATTTCAATATGAGTTTCTAGGTTGCAGGAAATAGACCTTTCTATGTTGTGGTGGTCTCCATATTTAGCCAGGCTAAACCATTATCCCCTATTAAAACTAATTAGGCTAATATTAATTATGAGAATGCATTGAAGGTGATCCTTGATAACAAGGAGCAGATCTCTTCAAATGCAATGATTTATAAATTTAATGGTGTTTGGTCCATACTCCCTGAGTTCCATGGATGGATCATAGGTCATTGGCAAGCACTGGTAGAAGGTAAGATCAAAATCACATCTTGTGCAAGAGGTATTTTCATAGTAATTCTTTAAAATACTAAAGAGAAAAACTTTATTTTCAGTGAATATTCATGGGCTTAATATGAGAAGTATATATTGTTGGCCAAACCCTAACATCTTGATTTTCAACCCCATACTATAAATTTTAATACAAAATTGATTTGGCTATGGCTTCCAAACCTACCTCTTCATTTTTGGGATCTTTCTATTTTTAAAGCCATAGGAAATTTTGTGGGTGAATTTTGTCATGAGCACCCCATAACAAAAGAAAGTGGACATTCAACTTATGTTCAAATCTTGGTAAATATAGATGTTACTAAAGAGATTGTAGTTCAAGTGGATTGGATTGTGAGGAATAAAACATGGGTTCAATCTATTGATTATGAAAGCTTACCTTATAGATGTTGTAGATGTTTTCAAATAGATCATTTGGTCAATGATTATCCAAGCATCAAGATAAATAAAATAAATACATGGTGGAAGGATGTGGGTTTACAACGTACAATCATTGAAGCTATTGTTGAAATTGAAGATGAAAGTGAAGTTCCAAATTTGGTCCCAAAACACCCTCTGGAAATAGCTCCTTGTGGTAAGACCGCAACCAAAGAAATTGAAAAAGAATGTGTGAAGGACCAGACTCTATTAGAGTCCAAGTTAGAAGGTGAAGGTTTGTTAGCTAGGTTTTCATTGTTGAATTATAAACCAAATGATGCTCTTGATATTTCCATTCCTATCTTACCTAACTTAGGGGAAGGAGGTGAAGGGATAGTGGTGAGTCAAAAAGGGAAAGGTAAAGGAAAGGAATTAGAACCATTGAATATGACCCTCAGATCATGAAAGGAGAATGGTAACGAAGGGTGTTACTTGTTTCTTTATCATTTTATGGCTAATTCTATTTTTTATATTGTTTGTTTATGTTGGGTTGATTTTTGGTCCTCTTTACAGGTATTATTGTATTATCTGGGTTTCAATGACCATGCAAGTTTGGTTCTTATTGAGGTTTGTTTCTTTTTAATTGGTCGAGGAGCTTCATTGGGCGTTCAATGTATATCTTTCTCTTCTTTGTAAAAAGGCCAAGTCCCTTTCAAAAAACTCCACTTTACCATTAATTAAAAACAATCTGATATAGTTTAGAAATAGTTCAAGGAAGAGCGGTACTTATTTTAGTAATAACTGTAGTGCAAACTTTTTACATAGTAAAAAATGAGTAGATTAGAATCAAGACATTATATTCCTTCTAAATAAGGATAACAAATGGTAAAAATAGTTTAATTATTTTATTTTTGTGTCTATAAAAATCTAATTTGATGCCATGAGATAACAATTAATGAAACTTAATGAACATATGTTTCGATTATGTATATACAAGAATTTCATATTTTGGAGATGGCATTCTATGATAACAGATTCTATGCCTATTGTTTCCACCTCTTCTTATGTTTCGGTTGCCCTTTAATATCAGATAAGAAACAACTAAACAATGATAACACAGGTAAATGATATAATTACAAAGCATACATCATAGTTTGTCAAATATCTACCATATAATCTGAAAACCATGCCACCAAAAATTACAATCACTACTACAATATTTCCCAATTAATCATTAGTATCCATTAATAATGGGAAAATCTAATGATGCCTTTGGGTTGTCTTCCAGACGTGGGTGTATACAATGAGTTAGGGTTAGGTGAAGATTAGGTTTATTTTGAGTATCAAAAAGACAATCATCCAGATGAGGAAAAATCTCATTATTTTTCTTGATTAATAATTGGGTACATTTTCATGTAGTTATGTATGAAATGTTTGCATTTTTCCTATTCTGGATTCAATTAACAATTAGTCAAAACCTACCCGCCACATTTTGTTGATCTCAACTACAATAATTATACTCATTATTCGACATATTCATAATAGGCCTCTCTAGAAACATAATTTGAACATTTGATCATCTAGTAATTGACACTCATATGTCATATGTTTACAAGTTAAACATTTGATTGTATAATGATAAGAATATTTATATTTTTTCAATTTAAACATTTAACCGGCCAAATACATATATTCAATAATTTAAAACATATATGATATTTAAATTGAAATGTTTAAAAATATATTTATTATTCAACCAAGTTCACAATAAAACCTTTAAAATAATATTGATTATTCAGCCAAGTTAGCAATCAAAATAGAATTAGATTACTTAAAATAATATTGATTATTCAGCCTAGTTAGCAATCAAAATAGAATTAGATTACTAAAAATCTAATTACATTGTTTTCACACTTTGTTTATAAATGTACTGACTATATATACACACAATGATATGTTTTCCTAAAAATTTCTTGTTAAGGCCACTCTCTACATCTAGGCCAGACTGCATGTCATATTTAATTGAAGGCATTGTACCAATCCTCATCTTTAGTATAAGAAATGTTTATCCGACTCTCCAAGAAAGGATTTAAGATTTAGGTATTTGATGTTTCCTTATTTTAGTTTCAAGAGGTTGACATTCAATAAAAATGTTAAATAGATATTGATATAAGATAATGTAGAGTTTAAAAAAAAAACATCTTTTAATTGTATTTATAATATTTTTAGACATTTATTGCTCATGATTTTTATTAGAAGTTTAAGCTCATATTTATAGAGGGAAGCATTGGTCTAGAGGATGATATGTATATAGTCCTTTAAATGCCCTCTCCCTCCTCCATCATTGAGAACCTTCATTTTCCTCATTCCAAAGCTTAGATTGGGTCGATAGGTGCCTATCTCTTGACACCCTTACATGAGAAAATTAGTGCTAATTATAGATCACTTTTTTCATTCTATTGTGAGTGTAAATCCCCTCGTGCCCATCCCTCCACCCATAGAAATATAGGGGCAGGGTAGTGGTTATCTATAGATATGAATGTAGAGTGTATTCTCTCTCCTGTCATTTTATATGGAACTATATATAGGTCCATGGGGCCCTCCCCTCTATCTATGTAAAATATTAGCCTGACTCTAAAATATATAGCAATGCTCCTTCCCCTCTTTGGTTGTGGATTGTCTCCTCAGCTTATGTCGAGGGAGTAAAGAGTGTAAATAATTTCCCATAATATGACATAAAACATAATAAATAAAATCCCTAATATAATAAGTAATGAATTCTCTACATTATATATATATATATATGGTTAGATGGACAATTCTCACAATATTTAACACCTTGGTTAGAATATTTATAATTATAAATAATACATTATTTTTATTGTTTCAAGATTTATAATAAAATGTTCAGTTTTAAGATTATTGCTATTTTTCAAATAATATAAAATTAAACATTAAACATCTTGAATTTTATCAATATAATTTTGATTTATTAGTTTCATCAAAAATATAGTCAAGATTAATTGATCTGTTGTAAATTTAATTTTAACCAATTAGCATTTATTGGGACTCATGGAAAACTATGCTAATGAGACTTGTAGTTTAAAATATTAATTTAATGGCATTAATTATAAAAATAGATAACAAACTTTAAAACATATAAAAAATATTTATGTTATACAACAAAATATTTTGAAATATATTATATAAAATCATTTTTATTTGCATAAATACACAATCAAATTATATGAAATATACATTTTATATGTTAATTTAAAATTTTGATTTTAACTTCAAAAAATAAACAAATAAATAAAATATGACAAAAATAAAAAATAAAACCATCTTTTTGCATTCATTTTTTATATTTATTTCATGTACAAATATTTTTATATAAATTATTTTACAACTCCCTTAAAATTAACTAGAAAAACCAAACTTGAAAGTGTTAACTTCCACCTTCGAATGTGACAAAAATAAATATCCACTTGTGTATCCAATGATCCCAAAATGTTCTCTTAAAAAAATAAATGTGTACATGGCCAATTTCTATTTAGAAGACTCTCGTACCATTTTCTAGTATCAGGTTTCAAATCTCTCCAAACGTGATATCCCATATTTTTTATTCCATACGTAATGGCCAAATCCTCATGAGGTTAATTTATTCAATTTGATTTATGATCGCATTCAAACACCCGACTTCTCATCATGTCAAGTTGATGAAAGTCCATCAATCCCTTAATTGTATTTATATACAATGACGTATCTCCAAAACAATCATGTTGACATAAAATATTGTTGGGTGCAACTATCTTATCTAAATTTATTGATAGATGTTGACTCATTTTTTAAAATATTAATTTAAGAGAAATTTTTTTAAAATATTTAATCTTAAAATAAATAAAAATATTAGACATCATTAATTGGAAAAAATTTAAAAATAAATAAGTTAAAAATTTGAAATATAAATTTGTTTTCAGTTATATTCATAAAAAAAATTGTAAAATCTACATTTGATTCATAAAAAAAAAAATTGTAAAATTTACACTCTATTCATCAATTAGATGTAAAAATCGTGAAGTATATCACAAAATCAATGAATGTTAACAAATAAGAGAAAAAAATTTCCAAATCATAAATTTGATCTTCACAAATATTATTACGTTCCACTAAAATGCTCAATACACAAGTCAATCAACATGCACAAATTCTCAAATACATACATCAATCAAACGTAAACATAATCTAAACCATCAATCATGATATTCTATATCATAATTAAAATCTTAAATCTTGGAAAATAATTTTCCTCTGAAACTTATCAAAGCATATTACAACATAAACAACTAAAAATATCAAAATGACAATACATTGAAATTATTCTCTGACAATTTAAGATATAGTTAAGTTCACATTTCTAAAATATCACCATAAAAATCTACCAAATAATCAACAAAAAAAACTTAATTGTTCATTAAAATAATGTTGATACAATAACTTATGGTAGTCTAATATTTCACGTGCAAATATGTTCATAATTTTTTTTAAGGTTCAGGGCCACAACTCTGTTCAAAAACAAAAAATATTAAATTCTCCAACTTGAAATCTGAATCCATGTGTTCCCTTATTGAATAAGCTTATTGAATAAGGGTGGGAAAATATGTATAGAATTTTTGGAAGGATTAGTGATGTTCTACAATACAAACTCTCGATTGACAATTTTAGTGGATTTAAAATTTGAAATATAATTTTTTATTTTTTTAAATCATGAAAAAGAAATTAGTGTCATTATTATTCTCTCATTCATTCACAAAGTCGCTCCTACATTCCAATAGATGATTAGTCTATGATCATTGGTATTGATTTATACATTTTCTAGATATCTCTTCCAAAATCTAAGATTCTTGAAACTTTAAACATGAGGTGACCAATTTTCTTTTATCATTTCATTAATTTTTCAGTTTATATAGGCAAAACCACTACCTAATGTAAACCAGCGGTTGTGAAACTTCCCCAACAATTACAAAAATTAATCTAATAATTGTAAAACCATCATTAAAAGTTGGATAACTACTATTTGTTGCATACTAGTAGTTACATAACCCGCATCTGCTTCAATGATTTTTTTTTTAAATATGAAAAAATATCTTAAGATATGAAGGCAATAACTTATAAATATAAACTTGAAATTAAATATTGTTTTAATTTGAAACGTGTATAACTTTTCAAAATGAATTTATATATACAAAACAATTTTACTGGCAATAATTCATAAATACAAACTTAAAATTAAATATTGTTTTAAGTTGAAAGGTGTATAACTTTTCAAAATGAATTTATATATACAAACCAATTTTACTGGTATTTGTTTCACTTTGATGAAATATAATATTTTTTTTCACTTTGATGAAATAGGCAAAAATCTCTTTAAGAGTAGCAATGTACAATGTTAGTGCTCATCAACTATCCTGTGTTACATGAATTTTGCCATGTCCTTAGATTTTAATGGAATTGTCCATGAATCGTTACAGATTAAGCAAACGGACCAACAATTGATTGGGTATATTTTAATTGGAAATAAGTCACTTGATATGACTTTCCTGAGTAGATTTTGAACCACAATAATTAACAAAACACGTCAAAGAAAGAAAACAATTAAAAAACTTAATGTTAAATGGATAAGCCGTCTCTGTTTTGTTTATGTTTAAAATCAACTTTCTAAATGACTTTAAATATGACTTTCCAGGTTGCATGTAAGAATGAAATGACTTTCTTTGGCATAAATAAGTTGATTTGACTTCTTTTATCATATAAAACCAAACAACAAAGTACCGACTATACTTTTCTGGTGTTTTTATGCTTCTAGTAAATGACTATTTCTTTATGCATGGCTCGACAAACAATCTTAGCTTTAAAATTACATAAAAGCCTCCACGTATCAAAATCCTTTGCCAAACCATGAAGGAATTAGGGGCACTGGTCGGAGATTTCTGCAAATATAAATTGCTATCGTGCAGGTAAGCCAAATCCCCGGCTTTGTATCATTTATCTAAACTACTAGTCTGTCTCTAAGAATCTATTCTCATATTTTCAAAAGTTTAACATAGATGGAAGTTTCTGTAAATTCGACTCACTCAAAAAGGATCATATCCATTACTGCATGGAACTCTAACAGATCTGTATTGAAGAGAATTTCTTAATGCTATATAAAAGGGCCTCAACTTTACAATTTGGATTATTTAGATGCAAACTACAACCCTAAAAAAAAGTTTCATGGATTTATATATTCCATTACAAACTCCCCTTCTGTCACACGATATTAGTATTTTATAAAAATATTGCCGAGTCTTGAATCGAATTTTTTTAACCCCAATTCGTGCATTTCCACCAATGAGTCCTTATATCACACAATTACATCTCAAAGAAAACTGGTTTTCAAAAATTTTAATGGATCCAACGATACCCTATTTGAAAACTCACAGTTTAGAAAAATCTAGGAATATGGTGGCAAATATTGTTGCTGAGTTTGGCTTTCTACCTACCAATTGCATCATTTCGACGAAACATTAGTGCGTTTTATGTATATGTTCACATTGTTAGATATATGTCTACTAAAGTAGACACAAGTTACAACTGCACAATCTGATTGTTGCAATTTGAGGTGTATGTGCTTCGTTCTTTACAAAATTATCGCTGTAGTTAATCACAAGAAAAAGCTATTGCAATGCAAAAGATGCAGTTAACCAGAATGTAGCACACATATATAAAATCAATTATATTGATGAATGTTATGCTGCTGCATAGAAAATTCTGCTCAAATTTTTCTTTTGACCGCTGTTGCTATGCTATTTTCTTATTCTATAGCCCAGCTGCTCTGTTCTCTGTACTGCTTTGTTCTACTTTTTATATTCAACTGCTCTGTTCAGCTGTTGTATCTGCTATGTTCTTCTTTCCCTTTTTATATACGATAGAAAAATCCATACAATATTTTATTCTAGCAAGTTCTAGAATGTACCATTTTGCAGCTGTTATCAAAAACCAAAAACTCTAACTGTTCGTTTGCTTCTAGCAAAAGACAATCTAGAAAATTGTAATATATTAAAATATTTTCGTGTTTGAAGTTATTGGAGATATTAATGCTTATATGGGAGGGAACGAAGAGCATCTTTGAGGGAAGCGAAGATTATTAATTTCAGCACCCTACATTAAGTTTAACTTCAGACAGATGAATGACGCCCAAAATTCCTCTTAGTCTTTCAAAATCTTTTGCTTTGACAATGTTTTTGTGAATATATTTGTGAACTATTCCTTTGATCTACAAAATTTTAAGTTTATTTTTCCATTTTCAACCAGTTTTTTATCAAGTGATATTTTATTGTGTTCGTAGAAAATTAGATTTTTTTTTGGAGGAGTTATAGAAGATAGATTATAAAAAAAGATTGTTGTTTTAGTCTGTTTCTCATTCAAATATTATAAAATTATTCTAATTCAAATAGCTTAACAAAGTGTTAAATTTGTTATTATATACTTAGTTTTGATTGTGGAAAATGATAGAATGGGTTGTTTCTTGAAAACCTGTGCAATAGCTTTAGACCCAACCTTAAAAATATATCTAGATGTACTCTCTCAATCATCAATATTGTATGCCCTATCACTATCTGTATATCTAGCTGACTCAAAATTATTAGATACAACAAACAAAATTCAATGGCCTTTGATGCCATTAATATATTTTGAAATTTATGTTCATGTTTGTCAATGCATTTCTTTTGGATTCTCCATGAACATGAAGAATAGACTACTTGCATACATAATGTCCAAGTCTTGTTTCCGTTAAATACATTAAACAATTTCTAATATAATGTTGGATCCACATTGTTGTTGTAATCACCATTACTTAGCTTCAGACATCATGTTGGCTCTGATGTTTTACTAGATAAATTACATTTCTCCAAATATTATTCAGAGATTTATTGTTTCTAAGTTATTCATTTTTAATAGTGTTCATAGGGATTTAACATTGTAATATATTTATGTTAGATAAGTTTTACAAGTTCAACAACAGTCATATATTAAACCCTTCTCTTAATCCCCACTACATTGAAACTCTTAAGCAAAATGTGCACAAGACAATAGCAATGTCACATTGATAGTGCCCATGGACCCATCAACGCCTGAGGTTTTGGACAAAGACTACTACCAACAACTTGGTTCAACAATAGTCATATATCAAACCCTTCTCTTGATCACCATTACATTGAAACCCTTTAAGCAAAATGTGCTTAAGACAATAGCAATGTCACATTGACAGTTCCCATGAACCCATCAATAACTGAGGTTTTCGACAAGAACTACTACCAACAACTTGGTTCAACAACACTCATATATCAAACCCTTCTCTTGATCACAATTATGCTAAAACCCTTTAAGCAAAATGTGCTTACAGCAATAACAATGCCACATTGATAGTGCCCATGGACCCATCAACGCCTGAGCTTTATTCGTCTCAGACGCAACATTTCTCAGAGACTGTTGAAAATCTACGAAAAAGAACTCGTCACTGATAGTCTAACGATAATTTCTCCCAGACCCACATCCAAAACAAGACATCCATATCTAGAACCTTACATGTCTACGCATATAATGTGGTGGTCTCTCGTGACGTCCTATCTAGTTGTCATTCCATCCATATAGGCATTATTGGAGGAACTTGGAATTAGAAGGCGGTTCTAAAGAGATGGTTTGTCTACTATTTAAATCTGTGATAGACGTGAGGTGACAACAAGCATTGTTTTTGGAGTGGGTCACATTTGGCTTCCATAAGAAGAACCAAGTTTGAGTTGATCGATATTATATTGCATGGCCTTTCGTAGGCAGTTAGAAACTTTGGTCAGCTATTTAATACACTTCTGATTTTTGGGGAAGCTTCCCAACATCCATATCTTTGTTTTCTTTTTGTGGGTATATCGTTTCTTAGCGTGTTTATTTGGTGTGTTTATGGTTAGCGTTGGGTTAATCGATTCCATATGTAAGCTTTTCTATATTCCCGAGTTGTATTGCTACGCCATATTCTTAATATTTATTATTAAGATTTTTTCCCCTTTCCCTTTCCTCCTTTTCATTTGGCTGAGAGGAATTTAACCCTTTGAGAAGGAAAACTATTCCATTCTTATTGGCATCCTTGTTGATTTTATGATGGATTGTAATCCTCTTCTTGAATTTTCTCTCCACTGTAGTATATTTATGTACTTGGTGGGTGCAAATTTAGAGGTTTGGATATGTTTAGTAGCATGAGTCTTAGTAAGTGGAAGACTTATCATGACTTTGTGTTCTAACAAATTGCATGTATAGTCTCTAGGGAATGGATAAAATAGCATTTGCAATGGAGAAGATAGTCTTGGTTATGGAAAAAGTGGTCTTATAATAAAACTCCTCTTCCCCAGTAAACTTGACTCAATAGATCCTAAAGAATAAGGATATTCAGGGGATGATCCCAACTTTGATTGAAATATTGATTCAAGATTAGACAAAGAAAATCCAAAATGAATTTGGGTAGAAAAAAATTATTTTCTCTCATTCTAAACCATAATATCAAAAGATTTCTTAACCCCTTCAAAATTAGGTAGATAATAAAATCAATGGCTAAAATAAGAGGTTAAAAGCAAGTATTTGTTTGAAGTGAATTTGAAGATACCTACCATTATATTGGATCCATATATTGTGGACAAGGAAGCAAATATTTTAGAATAAAGGTATTTTGTTTGGAAATTCAATGGAATCTAGATTTCCCTAGAGGAATTGATAAATTGGGGTTCTGCAACTTGGAAAGTAGATCTCCCCTTTTCTTTCTCATACCCTCAAAGGTTTATTTTTTGCCATGTTCTCTAACAAAGAAGATAAATATTAAATATTTTGGGGAGGTCCTTGGTTTATGAAAAATGTTGGTCTTTCTATTTTTAATAGAATAAAGGGCCTTGATGTTTCGAAATTGGATGTTCATTGCACTTTAGTATGGATCAAAAAATTTCATCTACCCTTAGAATTTTGGAATGGCTATGCCATACATTATATTATATTTAAAATTGGATCCCTACTAGACATTAATCTTAAAACTTTGAACATATTTGAAGGTGTCTGTAGCACATTGTGTGTTAGCCTTAACTTGAATAATTCTTTGGTCACACTGACCAAACTTGTGGTTGGTGATCAAACTTGGGTACAACAAATAGATTTTGATAGATTACCTTTTCATATGCAATAGTTGCCATGCCCATCATCATTTATGGGTTAATTCCCCATTTTTGTGTAAGAACCACTATCATACTTCTTTTCCCTTACCCCAAACCCAATCATCCCACTTAGAATCATTCTTTTAAATGGGTCCATAAATTCTAGTCTCATCCCCCTCCAACTATTAAGGAACCAATGGTGGCTAATATGTTCGACCCTAAGCTTACTATGGATATTCCTATTTTCCCTTATCATGTTTTTGACTTATTTATGGTTTCTACCACTTATCCTCCTATTTCATTGGTGAATGTTAATCCCCTACCTCTCCCTCATCTTTCTATTGATCCCATCCCTTAGTTATTTTTAAAAAACCACGTGCTTTCTAATTCAAATCAATAGTCTGATTACAATTCCATTTTCTTGTGGGGGAAATTAAAATATAGGGGAATAAAGAGATTATCACTCCTAAAATTATTCATGGGAATCAAATGAAAAGGTATTATCTTTCTATAAAAACCTTAACCTCTGATAAGGAAAAATAAAAAGCTCTACTTCAACTCATAAGTTTTTGGAACAACAAGATTTTAAGGTCCTCTTTACAAGCTCAACTATAAAAGAGAGAAAATATTGACATAAAGAATGGGTAAGATCCCTTACAAAGAAAAAATTAATATCTTTTCTTGGAATGTTAGGGGGTTGAGATTCCCTAGTAAATGGGTGTTGATCAAGGGACAACTTTAAGTGCAAATCCCAATTTTAGTTTTCCTCTAGGAAACTAAACTTCTGCAATTATTATGCCTAGAAAAGTATTCCAAAAGTTTCAACCTCTTTGTTTTCATTTATATTAGAGCTAAGGTTTAGTTGGGTGGCCTTTGTGTCCCCTTCAATAGATCTTTTTTTTTCATTTCTCAATTTTAGAATCCTGTAAAAATGGGATCTTCTTGTAGTTATCTAAAAGGTTATTATAGTGAAATGAATGTCACTTGAGACCATCTTGCCTTAGCTTAGCCCTAGACCTATCTTAACACATATTTTGATCCTATTACAACTTTTATGGGGGATTAACCCACTCCCAAACTTAACAAAAGCATCAATAATCCACCCCTTATGCACTTAATCTCTCTACTAAACAAATTTTACCACATGGATAGTAGTGTAGCCCTTTGGACCCTATTGTTGTATTCTAGTGACTTAGGGACTATGATAGTGTCTCTTTACTCATTCTTCCTCCAACAGACATCTTTCCATACCTCAATGTAATTTAGGGTTGGCCTAGCCCTATTTCAAATCTTGGCAAATAATAAAATGATATATATACAACACTTTCATTCACTTATCCTCTAGATGGAAATCAAATGCAAATACTCTTAAAAAAATTTGAAATAGTTGTGAAAATCAAGGTTATTGATCCCTATTTTTACCTACTTCTACATACAACCATCTATAGTATCCCAGAGATCAGAATATTTAGTTTTTTAATCTCAAGTCACACTCAAAGCACTCAATCATGTACTCATACTAGCATTCACTTGCACTTGCACCAAAAACTTAGGCATAAGAAGTACAATGGGCTTGATCCCTCCTTAGAATATTTAAGTACAAAACCTTAGGTCTACATGTTTTTTAGGGCATTTGAGAATCACAAGTACAAAAGAGTGGCATTAGTAGGGTGGGTTGGTGACCCTTTACTACTCTTTCAAAACCACCAACACATGTTCTCAACAACTCTTAGAATGCAATGTCATATTTCTTCCTCGCATCAAAGAGGTTGATACAACTATGTTTCTTCTAAGAAATTATAATGCCAATGCATTTTATGACTATCACAGGGTATTGGGCAATAATACACACATATGCCTCAATTTATAACATAACATACAAGATTTGATATATTTTAATATCATTGGTGTCAGTGCTCCTAAAGAGGCACCTAAACCACAACTAACAAAAATAAAATCATTGAAAATGTTTTCAGATCCATTTCCAAACCATACAACTAATGAGACAATAGGAACTTCAAGTGTCCATTATACTTATCAAGCACATCCATCACTAGCATCTTACCATACTCATACAATGGACACATGTCATATAAATAATATCATTGGTGTGTATCATACTACAGTTTCAGCTAGACCACTCGTCACTTTATCAGAGTAGGAGATCACCAATGATGACTCATATTTATATGCAAACTTTGAAAGAGCTTACATTGATAATCATCCTATTCAGAGTGTCATGGTTGAAAATGGGTCAAACATTAACATGCACATAATATCACACTTCTACAACACTTGAGTTATTTAGGGCAAGATATTTCTCAAATAGATACAATTATTCATGGTTTTAGCATCCATGTTCAAAGATCGATCAAGGAGATAGTAATTCCATTACATGTTGGTCATGTACATGTGGCCACTTTATTCTTAGTGGTACCTAGTGTTGGCACATTTGACATGTTATTAGGTAGGCCTTAGATACAAAAGCTTCAAGCCATCTCATCCACTATACACATATGCCTTAAATATATACATGTTAATCAAGTGGTTACAGTCGAGGGACTCCCATATGAGTACCCCTCACCTATTTCACTACTAGTTACATAATAGACATCAGTTACCAATTTTTACATAACTTTTATTAACATACCTCTAATATTAGTTGATCCACTAGTGCAAGTGAGGTCTAATCTTATGACATTAACACATACACATAATCTCCCATAGATACCTATATTAGAGAGACCCTTGCATCAAAGACATGTTGTGGTCACTAGAGTTCTTTTCTACACCATTCCTACCCAAATCAGTGTTAGTGAGTTCCGTGGGAACTCAGCAAAGATCATACACTCTAGTTACATCTTATTCTACAAGATGAGTCCCTAAGAGCCCCATAGTTCATAGGCTAGTTTGGGCATCATTATATATTCATAACCACACTCCATAGTCAGTTTTATCTTTAGATTCTTCATCACATTTACTTCCTAGATCTAAGATACCTCCTCACATATCATGCATGATCATTCTTCCTCTATTTGATATACGACACCTTGATGCAACATGCAATGATTATTTGATAATTTTTTATTGAGAGGATTGGAGATCCATGGTTTATTTCATGTGCTCTTTCATTTTCATTTTTTCATAGTAGTGTTCTTTATTTATGGCTTCAAAGACATTTTGGGGATTGGTGATTAAGGATTCTAGTGATGGTGTTTTCCTACTCAGACCTAGGAGTGGTTTCATAGTGGAGATTCTTTTTTGCAGTCCTACTATACTTTGGGATGTGAAGATTATAATATTAATTTATTTGCTCTTCCCTATCATAATTGGTTTGTTGTCTTTGTGTATGTTTGGATTTTTATATTTTTTTTCATCTCATTTTTTTATTAGGGGCATCTTTTATCTTTCTTGGTTTGATATACTAGCTAGATATTTTTGTACCTTGGGGTAAGGGCCCATTTTCCCTTATTATTTTATATCAAAAACTTCAAAACTATTGTTTTAGGTGTTGACGCAAGTTTTATATTTAGAAATCTAAATATTTACATAATTGAATTGATATAATAGGATACTATCACTTTAATGTTTGTTTAACTTCAATATAGAGAAAGCATTTCAATAAATAGAAATTTGTCATTTCAAATTATTTATTTATTGTTGATTTAAATTATTCTATAGATAGATTTTAATTTATAGTAGAAATTAAATTATTTACATATAAGCAAACAATTAAAATTTCACCTTGATTGTTGGATTTGATGTATACATTTGGTCTATTGTTGCTCTTGATAAAACCATTAATCAACAAGTGTGAGTCAATATGATTGTACCAAGCCTTATGTTCTTGATTGAGGCTATACAATGAATTTTTTTTAACTTATATCCCTTATTTTTATGATCTATAATCTCATAACCTAGAGGATGTTGCACATACACTTCTTCCTCTAATACTCCATTCAAAAAAATTTTTTTTTTACATCCATCTAATATATTTTTCATTTATGTTTAGTTGATATTGGAAATAAAATATTATTATTTCTAACCTTGCTACTATTAGAGTTGGTTCTCATATTTATTAGGTTCTATAGATAGTTATTGTCATTTTATTAGTTTGTCCTTTTGTGGATTTATCTCACATTGGTTAGTTTGACTTCTTGATTTTTCTTGCCTATATATGCAAGGCTTCTTATTTATAATATATAGAAATTATTTGATAGATATTATATGATATTTTATTTGTATTTACATATCATATTTATATTTTTTACAACTATTATTGTGATATTTTTATTGTTAATGATTCAGATCTTGGGCTTGGAATGATCTTGTTGATATTCTTTTCATGGTATCAGAGATGGAGGTGTTGCAACCATCCATTTTCAAGTTTATTGTTGTAAAGGTTTATTCATTTATCAAATTTTCTAATAAATGGAGTGGATATTTTTTTAATTTATCTAAGACTTTTTTTTGGGTCATTGACTAAGCCATATAGATTCTAGGCTACACCATTATGTACTCACTATGATAGACCTATGTTTAAATTTGTTCTAAGAGATTTTTAGGCAATTTGTGTATGTTTTTAAATGGTTTTAGGCCTTACATACATCCAAATCCAAATATAAAATCATAATGGAATATAAATATTTTTTTGTTTATGTAATATTAATTTTTTTAGAATCTCTAGATATCAAGTCATACATCCCTTTTGCTGAAAAGCTTGCTTGCTAGTGTGCTAGTGGATACCCACCACCTGTTCAATTTTATCTCACCACAGGTAGAACATATCTTTATTTTTAGATATGAAACTCGGTATGATTATCTAATAGTCCCATATTTAATACCATACAATTTGAAATAATTTTGGAATAGGTCATATAGCTCTTTTGGTAGCTTCAAAATTACTATAGCAATTTGTCTTCATCATCTAGATAGTTGGTCGATTTTCTTTTGGTTTGAGGTTGTATGATTTATAATTTTAGATATAATTCTTGAAAAAGATAATATTTTAGGTATAATTTTATCTTATAATAGATATAACCTTCTTTCATAGGCTATATCACATTTTGAGAGGTCATAATAGGGCCCATTCAACCAATTTTTTTGGATCTTACAAAAGAGTCTTTTTGAAGCTAGCTTTCATGCATTTTCGACAACCTATGCCTGGTTTCTATCAAAGAAACTAATAGACATACTTTTTTTTTTAATATTTTGTCCAAATTCATGAAGTGGTAAAGCATTTTTTATTTCTTATTGAATTTAATTTTTGTGCAATGTTTACTTATTTGACCCATTTTCATGACGGAAAATTTGTAAAGATTATAAATTTTGAACCGTGACTAAAAATTGAGTACTATTTTTTTTTAAAGTGTATTTTTTATTATCCATAAATTGAGGTAATTTATATTGTAAAAAATATTCAATTATAAAGTGTCAAATTTGGG
Organism: Torreya grandis; assembly: GCA_037957365.1. Classification (NCBI taxonomy): domain Eukaryota; kingdom Viridiplantae; phylum Streptophyta; class Pinopsida; order Cupressales; family Taxaceae; genus Torreya; species Torreya grandis. Next base: position 4,135,700 of record JARHVA010000354.1, read on the forward strand.
GAAAATTACACTTTTTGCTAGGTTTATTTTTTCCTTAATGAAGGAATTGTTCTATTTTTGGGGAGGGGACATGGGGGAGTCATTATTTATTATTATAGAATTATTAATTTTATTTAGATAATGGATCCCATCAAAACTTACAACTATATTATTTAAAAACTCAAAATGTGGATACACTTTCAATAAGAACGCTTATGGATAATGGTACTTGGCGACATTCCCCACTTTATAGATGACTAAGATATTGACTAGATTGCATCCATGCAAGATAAGGATCCTTGTTTGATCCACTTTCATGTTTTAGATAGTTTTTAGTGTTATTTCACATATGCCACATCACTAACTAAAGATGGGTTTGCTATTTTAGCCTTATTTAAGAAGGATATTGAGTCTTCTAGGTCTTTTGCACCCTCTTTTACTCCATCTTCTTTTATTCCATTTCCATCTCCTCCTATTATTGACGATTTATATTTTGATGATGACACTGATGTTTTTCTATATTTTAGTCTTTATACTAACATGGATGAGGAACTATTGGCACTTCATTATTCTCCTCCTAGTGAGGATTCACTCTTTACTAGTGACATGAATTGAGATTCTTCTTCTTTTTATGAGGAAATAATTATTGATGGTGATCTATATGAGGCATTATTACCTCCTAGACATTTCACTATTCCTCCTTCAATTGTTAGTGATCACTTTTATTTTGATGATGGTTTACTTGAGGCACCTATTACTCCTCATATATTTTATACTCCTATTCATTTCATTGATCGAGAGGACATTATTCTTGTAGATGTAGCACCTTCACCATCAATTTTGGATATCATGGATGAGTCACCATCATAAATCCTTGAGGTAGAATTTTATTGTGCCACAGTTATTATTCCTTCATCAACTGCTCCTCTTATTTGTGAAGATACGTATTTCGATGGTGACTTTCTTGAGGAACCTATTATTGTTAAAATTTTTATTTTGTAGCTTGTTGTTGCTCCTAATACTACATTTGTTACTTGTCCCACTTTTGATCCACCTACTTATATGCTTGGTTCCTTTGATAAATATACTCTTAATTTTGGATCATGCATACTTCACTCTATGGGCTACACTCATGGAGGTCTTGGCAGACTCTTATAGGGTATTGTCTCTCTTATTAGTATCGATATGTCTATAGATGATGTGTCTTTGGAACATCTTGTTCATAACACTCAGGAGGAAGGTAAATTAATGGGAAGAATATTTTATTTTTTAAACTATCTCACCACCTATGTAGATGGTTCATTACGTCATTTCCATCCATGAACCACATATAGTATCGATCTTCATGTGGAGTGAAGGAAGTTGTCCTTAAGAGGGATTCCACATGAAGTACTTCCTTATTTATTTTCCTTCTTTTACATCATTTTTGGGAGAAATTTTGTTCCTATAGGTTTTCTTCTTTCTACACTTCATGGATATATTGTACATAAGTACTTAATCAGGTATTTTTATTGAGACTCATATTGTATATATGCCACTCTATTTTTATCCCCTAGATTCACTTAAAGGAGGGTGTTAGAGTTGGTTCTCATGTTTTATAGGTTATATAAATAGTTTTTGTCTTTTTCCTAGTTTTTGCTTTTGTGGATTTATTCCACATTGGTTAGTTTGACTTATTTCTTGTTTGTCTTTGCATATATATGCAAGGCTTATCATTGGTAACATATAGAAGTTATTTGATGGACTTATAAGATATTGTATTTTTATATCATCTTTGCATCTCTTACATCTCTTATTGTTATGTTTTTTGTTATTAGTGTTTTAGATCTTGGGCTTGGGATGATCTTGTTGGTGTTTCTTTTAGCGACATGAGTAAAGGTTTAATTAGAATATCTTCTAGGTCATTATTTATATCATTTGATAGATACATTTATCTTGTATCTTTCAATTTTATCTTTTGTGGTGTTCTTGGTTTTATAAACCCACATGACACCAATAGCTTCCCTACATGTTGGAAGGTTTACTAACTCCCAAGCCTAATTTTTTCTCAAAGTTCACTTTCATTTATTCATCCATAGTTTCCTACCATTTAATTTTTTTTAAAATTTATTCAAAATAAATAGGATTAGCTTCATAAAATAAAATGAATTTTAAAAATTCATAATCATCTTATTCATACCTAGATGCCTCATATATCTACTTCAAGATTCTTATTTTCCTTGAAGTATCACTTTAGTGATACCTCAAAGTTGATGGATTAGTAGACAAAAGTGTTGTTTGAATGAAATATTGAGTTTTAGTATGATTTTTACTACTCAGGGAATCAACAAGAGGTATCTCTTGAAACAAGATTCCAATTTAGTATTGAATGTGAATTTCCACTCGTTTGTTTAATGATTTCATCCCATACTTTATCTTCTTCAAATTTGAAATATGTAATAAATATTAATTCCTTGGTGACTATATTATATAACTTTTAAGCTTTTCATAAATCATTATATCCAATAAATATGTATTTTTATTCTTTATTTTCCAATTCATTCCTTCTTTTTCTAGCCACATGTTCATATGCGACACAACTAAAAAAATTTAAATTTTTAACATTGAGATTTTTCTTACTCCATGACCTCTAATGAATCATATCATAAATATTTTTTTTTAGAAATGTATTTATCAAACAAACTATATATGTTATAGCTTCAATGTGTAATTCATTTGACATTCCTTTAGCCTTTAACATGCTTCTAGTTATTTCTTGAATTGTTTTGATTTTCATTTCTTGATCACCATTCTATTTTGGTATATATTTGGTTGTAAATTATATATTTATTCTATTTTATTTTCAAAAGATTAAAAACACATTTCACATTTATTTTTCTTCTCTGGTAGCTCTCATAGTTCAAGTTTGTATAATCTTACAAGAAGAAATGTGAGTTCATGTATTCCATAACATAATCTAATGTACCTCAGACATATCTCAAAACTCTCTTTGAAGTAACCCAATGACACTTCTTTATATAATACATGTATCTTTAAAGATAAATGGCAACAAAGCATATATCTAGTCTGGTATATGCCAAGTAAATGAGCCTCCCAACAATTGTCTATAGTGAGTTCCATCTAATTGAGGTGAATCCTAAAATTAAGATAGTTGTAAACATTTTTCCATTGAATTTTAAAATGGTTTACAATCTATCATCCCTTATTTATCAAGTAGTTTCTTGGCATTTTTCATCTATGAGATGAAAATGTGATTCTTTTTTTTGAATAATTCAAGCTAAGGCAGTAATGAAGTAGCCCCAAGTCTATCATGTTAAATGATTTACTCAATTCATTATTCACTTATTTGATAATATCATATGATATTCTTGTGATCACAAGATCATCCACATATAGAACTAGAATGAAAAAATTTATGCCTACCTTTTTGATATATATATATATGAATATGAGGGGCTACAAGTGAATCCATATTGCAACAGATGATATTTATCTTAATTTACAATGCCCTTAGTGCCTACTTTTATCCATAAAGTGACTTGATTAGATGAAATACCTTTTGTGGATGTTATTCATCAATAAATCCTTCTATATGGGTCATGATCATTGAGATTATCATTTAGGAAAATACTTTTGACCTCCATCTACTAAAGCTTCATTCCTTTTTGTGTTTCTAGTGTGAAAATAAATTTGATGGTTTTGATCTTCATAGTAGTGCAAAGGTCTCCTAATAATCAATTTCTTCTTGATGAGCATACCCCTTTACAACAATTCTTGTTTTGTATTTATTTATGGATCCATCTACCTTATATTTTATTTTAAAAATCCACTTGCAACCAATGGGTTTCTTTCCTATAGGCAGATCGACAAGTTCCCATGTTATATTTTTTTTATCAAGGAATCATATTCGACATCCATGACCTTCATCTACTAAGGTTAACATGATGATTCTTGAATTGTCTCTAGTTTGATTCTTTCAACAACTAAACTCATTAGTGTGATATTAACCTCATTTATCACCTATCTTCTTCTCTAAACTCTTAATAAAGTATCTAGAATAGAGTTTAAGTGTGAGTATCTAATAGTGATTTCTACCCATTTTAGACATCAATGTTATTTCTGATTTGAATAATTATCTTCCAAATTTAAAAGATCAATGAACAATTCTCTTTTTATCTCATATTCATGTTGACAAGATTCATCATGTTTATCATCTGAATGTGGAATCAACGTATTAGAGGTGGTTGGTTTTGACTCCTCTTTGTGTGTCAATGAGTTGAATGATGGCTCATCAGAAAAAAATTCTCAACTTTCATAGATATTTTTTGTTTCAAGATCCATGAGATGATATGATTTTGAGGTAGTATTATACCCCAATAGGATGCACTCAAGTGTATTTGGTTTGATATTATTCCTCTTTTTAGTTTGGACATGTATATATGATGTACCACCAAATAATCTTAGATGGGAGATTGAATGTTTATGACCACTCCAGACCTCTTCTAGTGTCTTATTCTATAATATCTTCATACTTTCCATATTCAGAAGATAAATGACTATCTGGACTACTTTTGCCTAGAATGGCACCTCTATCTTCATAGTGGAAAGCATGCAATGAACCATCTCCATGACAGAGCAATTGCATCACTCTACAATTACATTATGTTGGGGTGTTTATGGAATAGTCAAGTGATGTTTGATATCATGTTTCTTCAAGAATGTTGATAACTCCATTGATGTGAATTCACTCCTTGATTTGAGTGGATGAGATGAAGATGTCTCCCTGACTGTGTCACAACAAGCTGGTGTAAGAACTTAAAATGAACAAAGTTTTCACTTTTCTACTTGATAAAGAACACCCAATTCTTTTGAAATAAATAATTAGAAAATAATTGGAAGTACTTGAATCCTTAAAAAGTAGTAGGTAGGGGTATTCATAGATCAGTATGCACCACATCAAAATGATCCTTGGCTTTAGTGGTAGTTGGCTCAAATAGATCCCTATGTTTCTTTCATGTAATACATTTGGGGCATATAAGTAAAGAATGGAAAATTTGAGGGAGACCCTATACCCTTACCTTATAGTTGAGGTATTACAAGGAACCAACAAAAGATGTCCATATAGATAATGCCAAAGGGTAGAAGATTATGCCATAGAGGTAGAGAGATTAACTACATTGGATGAAATTACATCTAGTGAAAATAAATGATCATTAAAGCACTAGCAATTTCATTAGCTTCCCATGAGATGAGACAAGATTTAGTGCCATTTTTTATCATGAACTCCACCTTAAGATTATGATGCAAGAGTTGACTTATGGCAAAGAGATTTATTGTTAAGATAGGGACATACAACACCTTTGTGAGAGTATAACTTCTTGTCCCAAGAGGAATGGTGATATTTTCAATTACTTATACAACATACTCCTTATTGTCTAAGATATTAACCCAATCTCCAATGGGTTGATTAGTTAGTGAATCAAAGAGTTCATTTCATCTTGTTATATGTTTCTTGGTGCTTGAGTCAATCAACCAAACATTTCTCACTAGTGATGAGGTTTGTGAGATGATCTACATTCTTATGTGTGTCATAATTTCCTACTTCTGGTACCTCTTTATCAAATGCATCATCTTATTCTAGTTGATATTTTATGATTACATGTCCTCATTGCTTCCATCATTGATGATGAGGATGCATTTTTTATTGTTGGGAATCATCTTGACTAGATGTGCCTTGAGTCAAGGCATTATAGTCGCAATAATCAATGTCATTATTATTTATGTAGCAAACATGACACCACAGTTTCACTATTTGAGACTTTGACTTATGTTGATTCTATGTTCACAGTCCTTTTTGGAACTTCTAACCATGTTGCTTGTAAATCAATACTTTATCCTTGAACTCATCTTCTACTGATTGGTTCTTCTTGTTAGAACGTATTCACCAGGTCTTCAAAAGACACAACTTGCTTTCAATGAATTTCTAGAACCAAGAAGGAAGATATCTAAGAGTAATCAAGACCAACATATTTTCCTCAATATTTTCATCAAGTTCAACTAGTTATGTGTAAATTTCTATCACCCAATGTGTGAACTCAATTTTATCATCATCTTTCATACTGAGTGTATGAAGCTTGGACTAGATATGGATGATATTTTTTTGATTCTTTTCCTCGTATATAGTGGATATAATGTCTGAAGCTTACTTTTATGTTGAATCATCTTGAATACATGGTTGAACCTCATCAATGATACTAAGTTTAATCAACATCAAGGCTTTGGCATTGGACTTTTCATTCTTTGTTTTTTCATTAGTTCTAGTTATACAGGTGACATTACCAGTGACTATCCCCCATAATTATTTCAATTGAGGAATCATATGTATCTTTATCTTCCATGCTGCATAGTTTGGCCCTTTTAGGAGCTAAGAATCAGAAAGGAGCAACTTTGGTGCCAACATGTCTTATGTCTCCATTAATGCTAATGACAAGTAGGTAAAAAAACCTTTTAAGAGTGAAATGTGGCATGCAGGGGGCTCGATAGGCTTGTGCAAATAGATGAGGTTGCTTATGAGGGTGTTCTTATTTGCATTCATCAACTATAACGTATCCTTCTTCTAGGTTGGCATGCATCTTCCTTTCTTGATACTACACATCACACTAGAAATATTCTACTACTCCATGCCATATTAGTTCATCAAATTATCAGTTGCCAACATTTCAAAAGGCATGTTAGAGATCAAAGTAAATGCCTATGAATTTGATGGAGCCCATTCAAGCATAGATTATAGATCATATCCAAATGCTAACTGTCATGTCACCAAATTCAACAAGGATCGATCTTATACAACAAGCATAGAGGTTGTGAGCTTGTGCAGTGAACATAGAGGCTACTAGACCAAACTATTTGGATCGATTTACAACTAGTCAAAATTCATCCTTGGCTACCATGCTATTCCAAACCAATGATATGACCAACAAAACATATATCAAAGTTTGTAAATATCCACCATATAATCAAAAAACCATACCAACAAAAATTACAATCACTATTGTAATATTTCTCAATGATTCATCAATATACATTAATAATGGGAAAATGCAATGATACATTTGGGTTGTATTCCAAATGTTCATGTGGGTCTATAAAATTCAGTTAGGATTAGATGAAGATTTGGTTTGTTTTGAACATAAAACAAAATGATCGTCGAGATAAAGAAAAATCTTGTTGCTTATCTAGATTACTAATTAGGTTCATTTTCATTTAGTTATGTATAAAATATCTATTTTTTCCTATTATGACATTAGTTAAAAGTTAATCAAAACATTCACATTTTATTGATGTCAAATATAGTAAATATACTCGTTGTTCAGTGAAGTTCACAATAGCCCTCTATAGAAACATAAGTTGAACATTTAATTTTACAATGACATGCCTATATATATATATATATATTCTTAAGTGAACCATTTTATTGTCCAATGACATATTTCACAATTTTTATGAACAATACAAAACATTTAAGAATCAGATTAGTTACATTGTTTTCTATTTTTTTAAAGATATATATATATATATATATATATATATATATATATACAATGATATAAATGTTCGATAGTCATAACATCTCAATAAAAATAGTTATATACATAATGACATATATGAATGATGAATAGAATACAATGACTATATCATATGTAAATTACGGATTTTGTAAGGATGTTCTAAAACTATTTGAACTAACAAAGCATTTTTGTTTCTTTTTTATTTTTTAATCATAGAAGTCTCTTTTTAAAACCGCTCTCTACATCTAGGTTGTTCTACATGACATTCTTAATTCAAGGCATTGTAGCAGTCCTCATTCTAAGTACATGAAACGTTCATCCAACCCTCTAATCAAGGATTTGAGATTCGGGGCTTTGATGTTTCCTTTTTCATTCACCTGGTATAAAATTAAAATTATAAGTATTTTACAGCTGGTATAAAATTAAAATTATTTTAGCTTGAAGAAACTCGAACAAATTGATGTTTCAAGAACCCGTTGTTATACCTAAAACATATAATTTGGTATGTGTTAGTCTTATTATAATTTATCTAACTTAACTATATTAATATAAGAATATTAATTGTGTTTATTCTGTTATGTTTATTTATTTTAAACTAATCTTATTTATTGGTGTGTAATTCTGTAGAATGTTAGTATATTTTATTGTTTTGGAAGAAAAATTATGTATTTGATTTTGGAGTGACACATAAAAGTGCTATATAAGTTTTCAAGTTTTGGTCAAAGGTTGTTTTATGAAGTGGGTATGATTTTATGATCTATAATTATTGTACTTATATGATGGTTTAGTTACTTTGTGATTATTTGACTTTTTCAGATTTTTAGTTATTTTCTCTTATAAACTTTTTATATATTTCTTGTTATAAGTTTTTTGTCATATTATTTTTAATTATAGGGTAAGGGTCCTTCTTTATTATTTATTATAAAAAATAATTAATAAATTGATATTTCTATGTATCTTTGTACTTTAAAAACTTTTTGTATCCATTCACATTTTTTACATATAAATATTAATCTTCCAATTTTGAATAAGAAAAATAATAATGTTATTGTCAATTATATTTTTTTTAAATAATAGAATATTTAATTAGATTTTAATTCAATTTTGAATTGATATTTTATATTTATTTTTACTTAGAAAACTTTCTATATGCATTCACATTTTATGTATATAGTTATTGATCTTGTAATTTAAATCTTGAATAAATAAGATTAAAATTTTATTTTTATTTTTTATCTCTCTTAAATAATAAATTTTTTAATTATATTTTAATTTAATTATTTAATTTTTATTTTATTTAGTATAATCATTCAACTATATTTTTAATAAATTACTTGAATTTATTTAATATCAATTTACAATACTTTTACTTTAAGGACAAATCAAAATATTATTTCTTCCATCTCTCACAACAAAACAATGTTTAATTCAATTTTTTAAAAATATTATATTATTTTATTATAATCATTCAACTATTTTTTAATAAATTATTTAGATTTATTTAATATTAATATATTTAATTAAAAGACAAGTTAAGTTATACATATTTCTAATTAGAATAGACTAAAATTTTAAAATTCCTCTTTCAATTAAAAAAAGTTTTATTAGGAAAAATAAAAAAATAAAATCCAACATAATCAATTGTTTAAAGTGGTCAAATATTCAATAATATTAAATATATATATCGATATAAAGTAGTGTATATGTAAAAATATAATATTTTTACACATTTATCATTGAACTTTTTTAATAGAGTACAAGTTCCTATATTTAGAGGGGAGAGCTAGTCGTAAGGATGTTATGTATGTAGTTATCTAAAAGCTCTCTCTCCTCCATCATTGAAAACCCTCATTTTCCTCATTTTTAAGTTTAGAGTGAATCGAAAGGTCCTTATGTATAATCACTCTTACATGGGACGTATGGGTGTTGACAATGGATAATTTTTCTCAATTTATTGAGAGCATAAATCCCCTTACCCGTGGCCTCTCACCACCTCCCCCCACTAAATAGATATATAGGGGTAAGGGAATGCTTATCTAAAGATTTGACTATAGATAGTATGCCCTCATTCATCGCTCAATGTGGAACTATATATAATTCCACAGGTCCATTCTCTATTTGTATGGAATGTGGCCCTGAATCTAGACTTTATGCTAGAGCTCCTTCCTTTCCTTGGTCGAAGATTATCTCTTCCCCCTTTATCAAGGGAATTCCAAATGTATATAATTGCTTATAATATGGAAATTAACATAATAGATACAATTCATATTTTAATAAGTAATGACTTCTCCACAATTTATAAAACTATTCAATTGTATATTTCAATATTTCTAGTCCCTTTGGCTTCCAAAACTTTATTATTAATTAAGAATATTTTTTCTTAAGTGATATCACTATTTAAGAATTCAATTTTTCTTTCATTGTGAGATGTATTGTGTAGCCCCAAAATCAATCACCCAATCAACTTTATAATAATTAATTATTTTAAGAATTATAAAAAGAGCATTACTTTTATAATCATAATTTTTTGAAAACTTGCTTCCTTTTATTTATGTATCATTTATTCTCTTGTAACATTTACTAACTTTATGATCTAACTTACTACAATAATTGCATTTCTGTTTGAGTCTATCTCTATGATCATCATGATTTTTAGATATTTTTTATTTGTTATGCTTCCAATTTTTCTTTCTTAACTTACGTTGATTGTCTTAAAACTTGTAGATCTATTTTACCTTTGTCATGAAGGCTAAGCATTATAATTAAAAGTCACATTCTCTTTAATTATCTATTTTTCATGAGCATTATCATTAAAAGTCTCATTCTCCTTAATTAGCTATTTTTTTCCTGCACTAACTTGGCACATAAATATTCAAATTTGATATTTATTAATTTTTTTGTGATATCTAAGCCTCTTATAAATCATTGATATGATCCTAGTAGACTTTGTAATATAATTTATACAAAATCTTTATTATTTATATTCTTTCCAAGACATGTCAGATCATTCTTCTTTTCCTTTATATTAGTTAAATATAGAATTGATTCATGTATGTCATACAATCTCATATTATATAATTGTGTAGTGAGAGTTAATATCTATACATCACCTAAATTCTCATATATGCTCTTTAGAGTAGCCCATACTTTCACTCTAATTCTCTTATTGCGAATTTTTAAAAATACTTCATCCAAAAGTCTAAGTTTTATTTATACCATTACATCTTTTTATCTCTTCTATCCCTATTATCTTACTCCTTATTAAAATTTGGGAGCATTTTTTTCACATTAATAATAAACTTATAACAAATCTTAAAAGTTAGAAACAACTTCATATAAAATACTCAATCATAATTTTTTATTGTATTTAACTTAATCTCAAATAAAAAGAGGCGAAGAAAGAAGAAAATTGACTTCTTATAAATTTAGAACCGAACACCCTTTAAAATGTAAACAAAATAATTTATAAGTAACTTTGGAAAAAAAATTCACTCTCTTTTTCAAACATTATAAATTTCGATTGCCCCCTTAAGTAATAACTACTACTTATATTGAAATTTTCACTTTCAATCAACATGTTAGAATGTATCCTGTGAAAGATAATGAACAGTGTTTACTTTTATTTTAAATCACTTCGCGCATTTTATAAAGGAAGCCCCTTCTATTTTTTTTTTCAAAAAAAAACTGTTTTGAACGAAGCTTTGCCGGATGATAGAATTTGACTTACTTAAATTTGATGCAAGCGTCGATCCTCTGCCTGTGCTTTGGCTCAACAGTTGTCCGTCAGTTCCTGTTGCGATGTTTCTGGGCAGCAGACTTCCTTTGTATTAGAGCTCTTTTGAATCGATTCTGGATTTGACGACACTTTCCTTCGATTAGAGTTTCGTCCTGCTTTTCCTTCAGCAAAAGCGCCAATAAGAAATGACTGCTCTGCACAGTCAAACACCATTGCAAAGAGATGCAAAAAAGATATTAGACAGTAGATAAATTTGGGCAGCAGCTGGGACAGTAGAGATGCAGCCGCAGAGGATATTTGGGCTGGGACAGAACACAGCTGGGACAGGGAAAGAGATTAAAAGCAACCTGGCTCTGATGCCATGACAAAAGAAATGTGCACAATATTATTAATAAAAATACAGAATTTACAATCAGATCTAAGGGGACTGCGTTGCAATGCATAGGGGGTGAGTGATTGATTTTATAAAAGATTTGGAAAAGTCTAGAGGAGTCTAGGGAGCTTCCAGAGAAGAATGATCTAGAAAAAATTCTAGAATGGATGGAAAAATCTGGAGAAAGAGGAAGATGACAAAACACTGTCCGAGATGGGCGAAGATTATTTTAGGTTGCTTTTCATAGATTCAGAATAGAAACTAGAGACCAGAGTCGAGCCAAACAGAACAGAACTTAGCGGCAAGCACATCAAGCCAGGGGCAGGACACATTCCATGCTTATGGTGATCTCTCTTGCCATGCATCCCAAAAGGCATGCCCTAACTCACAGTGAACTCCCCGTAGATGACGGACCCACAATCATTGAAGCACGGGGAAGGGAAAAATTTATTATTATAGTTTGTAAGGTCCACAATACTAATTAATGCCTTGGTTATGGTCTATAAGACATGTCTAGCATATGGGACTACCTCATATTCACATTTTGGAGAGGCACTATACTTGCTACGAATACGAAGTGTGCAATCCCTACCCCCTGTAAGATTTGAACCTGTGACCTCCCTTCCAAAAGCACATGTTCTTTACCATTAGGCCAACTCAGGTGCACATGACAGCAAAGAAAAGTCGGTACACAAAATAGAGAATGGACGACATGATTCACGACATCATTTTGTCAGCGTAATTTTTTCGACAAAAACACATACCTTTCTCACAATTTTCATATTTTTTCAAATTTATTGAAATAGACCTCAATTTTCTTTTATTTTGGAATTTTCATGAATATAACTTAATTTTTTTTAAATGTATTAACTTTTTAAAAATTTAAAAGGTTTCCATAAATTTATAGAATTTTCTTTAAATTATCAAATTTTTATTGATTTGATTTAATTTATCAATAATATTTTAGATTTTTTTTTCCCCTCAATTTACTGATTTTTTAAATTCTTCTAAAAATAATTCTTCTTTTTTTTAATTATCTTAAATTTTTCTAATTTTCTCTTAATTTTTAAAAATATTGATAATTTAATTTAGTTTTTGAATATTTTTTGAATTTATATAAAATTATTTTAATTTTAATTTTTTATTTTTTTTCAATTTTTCATTGCTTTTACATATGTTTATGGACTTACATTAAATTGTCATAATTTTTTATATTTCTTTTTGAATACTAAATAAATTTATAAAAGATGTTAACTTTTAAAATCTTGCTAATTTAGTTCAATTTAATGTATTTTTTTAATTTACCTTAATATATTTTAACTATTTTTAGAATTTTCATTAATTTAATATAATTTATTGTTTTTTTCTTAAATTTTTAAAAATTATGATAATTTTTAAATTTAACTTAAATTTTCATAATCTACGATATTACAACAAGTCCATGACATGCTAAGGGTTAAATGAGGCTCTTTCTCGAATGGTGACAAATCAAAAGAAAGCTTTCAACACGTAGATTACAATAATTTAATACACATGGATCAAACAAAAAGGCCCTACAAATAATTGCTAGATTTGAACCCCAAAAAGATGGGGAACTCCAAACCAAGAGGAAAACCCAACCTAAACAAGAATGCCAACACAATTACCATGTCATTATTGTTGATTTCAACTCTCAATATCATCAAGAAAAAACACACTACAGAAAAAAGAACTGCAACCAAAAAATACCAAAGACTATCATGAATTCAAAAAAGAAATTGTTAGCATGGGCATAGGGAAGTTGTAATTATTATAAATTGGCAATTAAAAAAAAGGAGAAAAGTCATGTAAATATAAAATAAAGATGAAAAGGCATTAAAAATCCAAAGAGGTAAGTGAAGAAATTAAAAGTTAAGTGAGAAGTTGAAAAGTCTATAGAGTAAGTGTAAAAAGAAGAAAAAAGTAGGCCATTGTTTTAATAGATTTGTCTTACATGGGTACATTATTCATTTTTATATGTTGTTTTCGTTCATGAATATGTGTTATTATTTTCCTATAACTACTATTTAGTATGCAAATCTTATATTATTGTTAAATTAAACTATAATTCCAACATTTGATGTCACTGCTAGGATGTTCAACCCTGGGCCTATGAGGAGGCACCGTGTTCTGTTATTATTTGCATTGAACTTGTCCAAATTGTTATTATGATCTATATTATCATGTCTTATGGGAAGGTAGCCAAGGTCGAAGTGATGAAGCACAATCAACCCAAAAATAAAGCTCAAAGTATCTAAGAGAGTGATGAGTTTGGCATGGAAATTATAAGGATAGTACAACCACTTTGAAAATTTATGTTTCACCTTATATGAATGGAAATCTAATGATGATGATAGTTCTATTATGTGCCTTTAAAATCTTTTAGGTGGTGAAAGCTAATAAGTTTATCTACTTTTGACAAACCTATTCGACCATGAAAAAAGGCATCAATAATCTGCTCTAGGCTAGGAATAAGGTTGTCATATGTGATAACAAATGTTGACAAGAAAGGAGGTAACCAACTAGTTAAAAAATAGACTACATGCATCCATACCTAGCATATCAATCACCTATTTTGATGATTGACAATAACCACTTTGGTAGCAAGGGTCCCAAGTACAAATGTTCATAGTCATAGATGGTATATCCATTTCCATTACAACACTCATCCTCTACTTCCACAAGGCCAATGTGACTGATGAGCACATATATGGTGTTCTAAACCATTCAGAATCAGGAGTGAAATGAAAGAATCAAATGATATAAAAGTGTTCTAAGAATTTAGCTAGATAGAATCTAATAATTCTAAAGCCTAATCAATGTATGAGCTAGATTGGATTTATAGTTACACATCACCTGAATTATAATCCAAGGCAAGATGCATATGGAAAGGTTCATTATAATACAACAAATATCTATGCAATTGGGTTCATTTTCCTAGAGTTACTAATATTTTTTATTTCATATAAGGTATCTTAGTAAGGATATTACTCCATGTGGGTATGTCAAAAGAAGAGCTAGTAGATACTTACTATAAATCATGGAAATATTAATGTGAACTGCAATAATGTTTATCAAAAATGGGTCAAATACAATAAGTTTTGATCTAAAAATATCAAAATATTTATTTTATAGGCAATATTTCCATTTCAAGACAAGTATTTATATGTACTAGGTGAATAGGTCTGAACAAAGTGAAGATTTTATACTTTTGAAAAATTAGATATGTATTTAAGGTTGTATAGCTAGTTAAAATAACATAAAAGGAGAGCTGATATAAGAGGCTAAGGAAATTAGTTAGTTTTAGAAGAGTGTGGAGTTTCTTTATGAGAGGTTAAGTAAATTAGTTCATTATAAAGGAGCGAGGCATTCTAACATGAGAGGCTGAATAAATTAGTTATTTGTAGAAGAATGAGGAGTTATGGCATGGGAAGTTAAGTTAGTTAGGAGTAGCTTACATCAAATACAATGTAGTGAAACAAAAAATTTAAACACTTGATTAAATAGGGAATTTTATTTATGTAAGTGTCTCGGGGTGAGACACATATTTTAGTTTGGGTGACTATTAGCATGGGCATTCAAAAGTTATATTTATTACAAATTGACAATTATGGAAAGGGAGAATATCATGTAGAAATAAAAGAA
Organism: Torreya grandis; assembly: GCA_037957365.1. Classification (NCBI taxonomy): domain Eukaryota; kingdom Viridiplantae; phylum Streptophyta; class Pinopsida; order Cupressales; family Taxaceae; genus Torreya; species Torreya grandis. Next base: position 4,151,019 of record JARHVA010000354.1, read on the forward strand.
AGATGGAAAGTCATTAAAAATCCAAAGACAAAAACTTAGATTTGACAGATCTTAGAAATGGATAAAGACATTTCAAATGCATTTTATAACACTATATTTCCTCTATAACCCTTCAAGGTCTTCTTTGACTTGAACCCTTTCTTTGTCTCATTTTTACACAAGGAGTAGTCTGACATGAACCATCTGAATGCATAGAAAACACATTTTGGCCTCCTCTTGATGTCATTTTTATAATGAAATTACTTAGAATATTCACAATAATAGAATTATATATAGCAGAATTAAGAATAGAATAAGCAGATCCAAAATAATTATTTGTAATAGAGCAAAATAATTTAATATTATGACTAAGCCACTTCGAGGGGGAAACCTCTATAACAATTCAATAAGAATAGAATCCAAAATATGATGGTAAAATACTAACCACTACCTCCTATATATACTCTACTTAGCCATGGTTATTCCATAAGTTGAACATACTAAGAATATCAAGAAATTTAATAAGATAGTATGAAGTTGTGTAAGCCATAAGTCAGCCACACATTTCCCTAGATCCACTATAGGTTAAGGGAGTAGCATTACCCTCCCCTTGAAATTAATATTTTTCTCAATGTTGAATCAAACCAGGATGTCATTGTATAAACACTTCATCCTCCCCTGCTACATCTTCAGAATGTAGTTTCTTCCATTTGATTAAATACTCTTTAATGGCTCTGGTTTGTAGTTGCTTAGTGAATGTATGAAGGATATCTTTAAACTCCATTATTACTCAGCCTTCTTCATCTAATTCAAATAACTTGATCTAATTATAAAATCTATGTCTAATCACCTTCTTCAAAAAAGATACATAGAATATTGAATACATGCAAGTGGATGGAGGTAATTCTAGCTTGTAAGCCACACTACTAATTTTCTACAAGATTTGATAAGGAATATAATACTTAGGTGGCATCTTGTTATCCTTATTATTTTAATTTAGAGACATGATCTACTTATATAGCTACAAATGCACAAAGAACCAATCACCTATGTCAAAATGCCACTCACTAGAATGTTGATCTACTTGTTGTTTCATTTTATTTTGTGTTATTACTCAATTCTATCGCACACTCATTATTACCTCCTATTGATAATGAATGTGTTCCTTAACAACTCAAACTTTATGATGCACCATCAATGAGGAAGTGATATATGGTGGTTGATACCCATACAATGCCACACAGGGAGACATCTTGGAAGAAGTGTGAAAATGAGTGTTATACCACCTTTTAGCAAGTGGCAACCAATGGACCCATTTATCCTATTTATTAGAAACAAAATAACGAAGATATATTTCTAGACATTTGTTGACTACCTCTATGTATTCATTATATTGAGGATGATAGGATGAGCTATGAGTCAATTGGGTACCCAAACATGAAAATAATTTGGTCCAAAAATTACTAGTATATATGGGATCCTAGTCACTTACAATGATCTTTGGAGTACTATGCAATTTATGAATTATATTGATAAAAATATAAGCTATTGTACTGATAACAAATGGTTGTGATAAGGAACAAAAAAGAGCATAATTGGTCACTCGATCCACAACTACCATGATAATATTTTTACCCTTAGACCATCGTAACCCAATAATGAAATCCATGGAAACCTCCTTCCAACACTAGCTAGGGGTGGATTAAGGTTGCAAAATACCTAGTGTATTAATGGTTTCACCTTTGTTTTGTTGACATATCATGCATTCAACCACATTTTTTTGGACATCCCCCTCGAGTCCTTCCAAAAAAAATCTTGCTTGATTCTATCATATGTTTTCAAAAATCCTGAGTAAACTCCCAATGGAGATGCATGAAGTTCCTAAAGGATTTTATTTTTCAAGAGAGAATGCTTCCAAATGTATAATTTATCTTTATACCATAATGAATTCCTCTTTCATGTAAATTTTTAGCTCTCCTAGAACCCTGTTGAAGATTTTGAATAAAATCATGGGTAGCACTATCATTCTCACATTCTAATCTTGCTTCTTCTATCCAGTCTACCTTTCAAATAACCATTACACATAATAATACCTCAACTGATTCATCTCTCTGAGATAGTGCATCTACCACCACATTATCTTTTCCTTTTTTATAGACTATTTTAAAATCATAGTCAAACATTTTAGTAACTCATTTTTATTTTTATTTAGATGACAATCTATTCTAAAAAATATTTGACGCTATCATAATTAATCTTTACTTGAAAGTGATGACCCATTAGATAAGGTCTCCATTATTTGACTACATGTAGAATAGCCATCATCTCTTTCTCATAGATTGGTTTTAGCATATTTTTTCCCTTCGGTTGGTGACTTTTAAATGGCATTAGTCTATCTTCTTGCATGAGTATAGCTCCCATGATATATCTTAATGCATCACACTCCACAACAAAAAAATTTTGAAAAAAATGAAGTATCCAAAATTGGAGTTGTGCACATAGCTATTTTCAATTGTTCAAATGCCTTGGTAGTTGAATTAGTCCACTAAAGGGAGTAATTTTTCAACAAAGAGGTGAATGGGGCTGCAATGCTACCATACTTTTTGATAAACCTATGATAGTAAGCATTTAGCCACATAAATCCTCAAAGGTTCTTGAGGGTCTTGGGAACCTACCACTCCATCATCGCTTGTATTTTTTAGGATAAAATTTCACTCCTTCATGTGAAATTAAATGACCTATGTACTCCACCTCTTGGACACCAAAATTACATTTGAAAGTTTTGACATAAAGTTGATGTTGTTATAGAACTGAAAGTACTTAATTCACATGCTTCAAATGGTCATCCTAATTTTATTTTAGATAACGATATCATCTTTAAACACTAATACAAAATTTCTCAAAAATGACATAAAAATTATATTCATCAAACTCTAAAATTTAGATGGTGCATTTGTGAGGTCAAAAGGCATGACCTTAAATTCATAATGGTCTTCATGAGTGTTGAAAGTTATTTTAGGTATGTCCTCATTACAAATTTGAATTTTATGATACCCAAAACAAATCCCTAAATGGTAAAATAAATATAACCATGCAATTCATCTAGAAAATCATCAATTACTATAGTAGTGAGCTTGTCTTTGATGGTGTACTTGAGTTCTTTATAGTTTGTGCACATCCTCCAAGTGTCATCCTTATTTTGCACCATGACCATATGGGAGGAATATTCACTTTGATTATGTCAGATGATTCCAACCTCCAATATCTTATTTACCATATTTTCAATTTCACTATTCTAGGCATAGAGATACATATAGGGTCTAATGTTGGGTAGTGTACTTCCCAAAATGAGCCTAATGACATGATCATGCACATAGATTGGAGGAATTAATTTTGGAATGTCACTAAAACAACATAATGGTCATCTATCACCCTTTATAAATTAGGATGTGTAAACTCCTCAATTGGTTGAACTTATATGAAAAATAAATGTGTCATAAACCCATCATCCCCTTTTGTAAAAATCTTCATCATATGATGGGAACTATCAAGTTGTGGAGATTTATCCTATAATCCATGTAGTTCAAAATTCATGCCTTCTAAATAAAATCTCATAAATAGTTTTTATAAATTTATCCCAATAGTGCCCAAAGTGGTGAGTCACTACACTCCTAAAATAATGTCATCTCATCCCATGGGAATAATAAACATAGGGGAATCTAAAAAGTAGTTTCACATAGAAAGCTTAATGCTATGGCATTTTCCAAAATAGTTTATGGTATCACCACCTATAATCATGACCTAAATTTTCAAAGTTGGGAAAATGAAGCAGTTCAAGTGTGTATCTAGCTTATTGTTGATGAAGTTATGTGTATTCCTAGAGTCAATTAACATAGTCACCTTATGTTTCTTCAAGAAACCAACCACCTTAATATATTGAGGAGTAATACTTCCTAAAAGTGTATGACAATAAATAGTAGGTTGGGAGTCTTTAGATTCATTCTCAAGTTCTTCCAAACCTTCCCCTGAATCCTCATCATCTTCTTCCTCCTCATTGGCACCTTCAATGCAAAATAACTTATTTTTATGACATTGATGTCCTTTTATCCATTTGATATCACGTCCAAAACACAAACCTTTTTCATGATTTTACTCAATTTTTTAAGGTGTCAATTAGATAGACTGCATAAATTATGGTGTTGGGAACGTGCATTCATGAATGTTAGTGAAATGTCTTCATTTGATCAACTCTTTTTCCTCAGCTAGATGTGCCCTTGATATGACTTCAGATACATTAATAAGATGAAAAATGTGAACCTTCAATTGGATTCTATCTTTGAGGTCACCCAAAAATAGGTTAGTCATATTTTCCTCAGTGATGTTTGCCACATATAAGGAGAGATTCTGAAATGAATGAATATAATCCTTTATATTCCCAATTTAGTGCAACTTGTCTAGTTGGTTGAAGTAGTTTTTTGAGACATTATTATGATAGTGGAGCTATAATTCTTCAAAAAATACAAACTAGGAAACCAAGAGACCCTTGTTTTTATTTTGATAACAAAACCAATGATACCAAATAAACTTATCATGTTCTAGATACAGAGAGGCCATGACCAGATTTTATGAATAGGGATTTTAATGTAGATCAAATAAATTTTCAATTTGAATAATCCATATGAGTGGGTTATTAACATCAAAATTGTGCAGGTCCACTTTTGACAACAACGACTTCATACCATGGTTGATGTTATGATTGTTTGGAGAAGAAGAATCAAACTCTGGAGTGGTGGAGGGTTATTTTACAACTATTAAGATGAAAATTTGGTCAATTACCCAGTGATTTGTTATAATTGATCCTAGAATCTATTTAGGTCCCCTCTTAACCCTATGACATCCCCTATAACGTTATAAATATTATCCTTCTGCTATATGCCTTATAACTCTAAATCAAGTTATTAAACTATCTCCATAATACTTGGATCAAAAATTTCTAAATTTATGTTGTATTTATGAGGAGTTTTAGGCATTTCTTTCCCTTTCCCATGACCATGAGTTTTAGGCCCTGATATACATAAACCCTAGGAGGGTTGTAACCCAAAAAAATGTATCAGTGGATGATACAATTGTGATCATCTCACCAATATGAATCCAATGACTAATAATGTACATAAGGGTCAAAACATTTGTCCCAATAAAATTTATTGGATAAATATACCATTATGATCATCTCATAGAGACAAATCTAACAACTGCTAATTTGCATAAGGTAAAACAATTATAGAAGTGGTTTTTTTTAATTATTTTTTTACTTGTAATATTTCTCTTTTTTTCAAAAAACCTCATGAACAAAACTATGGTAATTAAATAATTTAATTCATCCTAGATCACAAGTTATGTTTTTTAGCCTTCTAGTGCTCATAATGCCAAATCTAAAAAAACTACAACACATAAATTTTACTAAATTAAAGCTCTGATACCACTTGTAATGAAATTGCTTAGATGATTTACAACAATAGAATTATATATCATATAATTAATAATAGAATAAGTATATCCATAAAAATAATTGATGAAAGAGTAGAATACTTGAATATTATGACTGAGCTACTTCAAGGAGACAACCTTGACAATAATGCAATAAGAACAAAATTTAAAATATGATGATAAAATACTAACAACTACCTTATATATATATATATATATATATATATATATATATATATATATATATATATATATATATATATATATATATATATATATATATATATATATACTCTACTTATCCATGGTTATTCCATAGACTAACCATACTAAGAATATCAAGAAATTCAACAAGACAAAATGAAGTTATATAAGCCATAAATATGCCACACATATCCCTAGATTCACTATAAGCTAAGGGCATTATAGTTACACTCTTGATTGCTTATAAAAGATAAAATCCATTTGAATAAGATGAAAAGATATTTATTTCAGTCCATATAAGTATAATGATAATCAATTTGGAGGGATGGGGTGGGGGAGCGGGAGGGGGCTAGGGGGCGGTGGGGATTTGTGAAGAATGGCTAGTTAGTTAATTTTTAGATCTTATAGATTAGAGTGGATGGTGTGACTACCAAATTAAAGCTATAAGTTTAGTTTAACAACTAATGGTGAATTTGTATTGATTCCTCCTTGTTTATGTATTGAATAAGCCAAATTTTGGCATAAATTGAATTTAATCTTTGTACTATGTCATCTAATTATTTGAAAAAATAATTGTGTGATCAATTTATGTGATGAACCTTTAAAACAAGTTAATTAGAGGTATTCTTTGGTAATTATTCTCATCCTCATGTTTACACCAAGTGGCATCATATAAAGGTGGTGTCCTTACAGTTGTGATTGTGAAAACCCCTCAATGTGTGTTGTAGGCTATGAGAGAGAAGTCTACATAGAACTACAAGTTGTTAAGAAGCTTGAATAGGTGGTTTTAGGTGTGTGTAAGTCCTAGAAAAGTGTGAGGGGGTTTGTGAGAGATTCAATTTGGAGTCAATTACAGGTTATGAAAGAGGATACTATTGATTCATGGTGAGAGATGGCACACAAGAGAAAAGGATGTGAGATAGGTGAGTTGACAGAGATTTTGAAATTGTTCTAAGAAAGGATGGACATGATGGGAAGAATACACAAGGTGATGAAGTTACAACTACATGTGATGTTGATGAGGAAGAGTTGAAGGTGGGGTTATTATCCATACCAATACAGATAGATGTTTTGGATATAGTCCAAGAAAGTAGAGGAAAATAGGCTAGCAAATGGAAGAGACTAGCCAAGGTTCTGGTGGAAAAAAAAGGTAAATATTTGAATGATATTTCTTTGTTTTGTTGACAATAAATTAAAAAATAGCTCATGACCTAGATAGTTGAGCTAGAGATGTGTTTTGAGTATATGAATATAATGTATCAATGTATCACACAAGATGTAGGAAAGAGCAAGATATGTATGATCAATATAATTAGTTATATCTGATAAATAAAAATTAGGAAGGATGTCACCTAAGACCCATTGAAAATGTTCCTTCAATAAATGGTAAGCCACCAATGTGACAATGCCCTCAAGTGTGGGTGTAAATTAAGTTACATAGCTTTTATAAGTCCATGAGAATATGTAACCTATATATATTGTATTTTACTCACTAAAAAAACATTATGATAAGTACATGAACATGTGTGCACACACACACACACACACACACACACACACACACACACACACACATATATATGTATATATATATATATATATATATATATATATATATATATATATATATATATATATATATACATATATATATATGTGTATATATATACATATATATATGTATATATATACATATATATATATATATATGTATGTATATATATATATATATATATATATATATATATATACATATATATATGTATATATATACACATATATATATGTGTATATATATATATATATATATATATATATATATATACATATATATATGTATATATATACACATATATATATGTGTGTATGTATATATATATATATATATATATATATATATATATATGTATATATATATGTATATATATATATATATATATATATATATATATATATATATATATATATATAAGCATGATATGTATCCATAAACAAAGATAAAGGTAGATATTTTTATTTTTATTTTTATTTTTATTAATGGTTTTTCTTTTTTATGAATTTTGAGAAAAAGGAGATCCCATGAAGAGGAGGCCAAGGGTATAAGCAATGAAAAATTAGTTAAGAAAGAGGAGATGTTGAGGGTCGATATTGAGGGGACACAATAATGTCGGCTATCCAAGGGGAAAAATCTATAAGAAAGAAGAAGAGGAGGATTCCAAATGTATTAAAAATGGAAACATAGCCCATGAATATCCAACATAGACATAATCAAATTAAAGTATTTAGAAAAGAGAGATTCACCAAAAAAGACACACTATATTAACTAAGTGCAATTTACAATATATATATAAGCAACCAAAAATTGTTGATAAAGAATAAGACTCTAAGATACTACATTACCACTAGCTTAGGAGATGACTCTAAGATCCATTTATTTCCACAAGAACAAAAATGATTATTACATAGGAAATGTAAGATGCAAGTGAGATATTATTATCGGTGGAGTAAAAGGTGGTATCATTCCCCAAGTTACATCTAGCCCTTCTCACACATGTGATGATAATTACCACATTAATAATGCATTTAATAATTGTATGCACATAATAAATCACACATTGGTAACATATATACCTAAGGTGGATTTCAAATCAAGTGTGAATACAACACACTCCAATAATCTCATGAAGATAAAATTAGGTGATATGGTAAAAATAAAAATATATGTGCTCATAAGTATGTGTCCTAACAATTAGGCCTAGTGAGGTACCATGTACGATGAAAGAGAAAAAATAATAATGAATTTGTTGAAGTAAATGACTACCAAATATGGTGTTCCTTCAATAAAATGAATCAAAATTAACTTCCATGAATCTGGTTATGTGAACAAGAGTGACTATTGGTACGTGTTCCATTTGAACAAAATGCATGTTTAAATTATTTTAAATGGAGTGTTATGGAGCTCCTCCAAGAAACAACCAAATTAAAAAAAGAGTGATATCGATCTCCTCCAAGAAAAAAACACCCCCTAGGTACATAACATATTAAAAAAATTAGGGAAACATTAGTAGTACAAAACACCCCTAATGTTGACTAGAAAGTGAAGACAAAGCAACTCAATATCTCTAAACGTGTCAATGTGGTAGGTGTGTATAAAAAAATCAAGTCAGAGTGCCCAATATGCCACATGAATAAAAAATCTATGGTGGGAAAAAAAAACACCCTCTGGACATACCCAAATCCAACTTGTATCTAAACATTGTTAGGAATCTAGAACAACAAACATGTTCTGACACCACTCGTTAGGATCTTGCTCCTCAGAAAGAGCACAGTATGATTACCAAATATATAAGCAATTGAATATGCGGAAATAACCAGAAATACAAGTAACTAGAATTCACCAATAGCACAGAATATGAGAGACAATACACTATCTTGTATTAACACTATACAGAAAAGAATACATCAAAGAGCCGCCACACTCTTTCACCTTACAGAGATTCGCCACACCTCAAGTGTACAGTAATTCTTCTCACACACACTCTCCTACACAAAAATGGTCCCAACAACCAACTCACACACAGAATTGGTGTTCACCTCACCAACCAGTCAGTAATAACCCTGCCGGTACACCAAGCACTCTATAGCACTTCAAGCTGATCTCTCATGAACCTGCAACCTGCAATTCAAAGACCAAACTTACATGTAGATCCCCCAATGAGCTTGCAACAACCTGCAACTCATAGATCTTACAACTAGAAGGAACTCTTTCTTTCTATCTCATGCCTTAAACAATACATGCCAATGGGTCTATAAATAGATCCCTAACTCAAACACTAACTTAGACTCTTAATTTAGACAATTATCCTCGCAGCCCAAGACTCTGGCTGGTCTTAACATGCAAACTCATCATTCACTTAACTAACTGTCCGTGAAACGAACACTTCGGGAACACACAGGCGACCGACGCCGGTCCCTGCTGGTCTGGTTCTGCCGACGTCGGCCGACTTCCTGCCGTCGCCGGTTGCATTCTACACTAGACTCTGCCGACGTCGGTCATGATGCCGACGCCGGTTCCTGTAGAACTCAGCAACCATCTGTTCCTAGTTTGCAAAGGTTGAAGCTTTTAGCTCCACAACCTAACAATCTCCCACTTGGAGATAAACAGCTACAACCTGTACCTGTACCTGTACACCGTCTAGTTTGTTTCCTTAGCTTTGTATCCCTCCTCAAGATCACTCTTGAAGACCAACCACCACAAAATCCGTGATGTAAAATCTGTCACTCAAATTACCTGCCACATCCGCATCTACAACCATGTAGAAAAAGAACTTGACCCTGCATAGCATGTGCACCTGCTGTTAGTCCCACTGAACTGCCCTTCAGTATTACTTTCCCGGATTGACTCCAAACTTGTGACAACTCCCACTGCTTGGGAAAACTCAGGTTTAGTACATACCATGCACTCAACCTCACTATGTGAATCAAGACACCTGTTCTATGAACTGTCTAACCATTGACGTGCTAACCGGCTTCACACAATCATCCTGAAACAAAGTCAACAGGACCTCCATGTCTCTAGATCACACTCATGCCAAAGAATCTTGCTGCTCCCAGATTCTCCATGACAAACCCTTGAACTAGCTTTACCTTTAGTTCAGAAATACCTGTATATGTAACCCTGCTACAAGCACATCATACAGAAAATAGAATAGTGTAGCCAATACTATCCAACCTGGTAAAGAGAAACACAATGATCAAACCTCCATTGCCCTGCAGCTAATACAAGATCATATACCCTGATCTTCCATCTCACGTATCCATTTCCGCTCTTCTTCATCCTCAACATCCATTCGTCTCTCAGTGCTTACTTCCAGCTGGCAACACTACCCAAAACACCTGTTTGGTTCTCCTCCAAGGAATCACATCCTCATCCACGCCTAGCTCCCACTGTTTCCTGGATCTACCTGTTCTGCTTCTTCAACAACTTCCTGGTTCTATGCCATAAGTGAGCAACAAGTAGTGTAAAGAAGGGAAATGACGAATTTAAGAACTTACTTACACCTTCAGTCCTCCATATGGGCGCTTGAGACTCCATGACAACTCGCTGTCCACCCAAAATTTGTCTCAGTAACCGATGCCAGTCACATCTCAGTCTACAGCCGACCGATGTCGGTTCCCTGCGACTGCCTTCCTGCCGACGTCGGTTTCCCCTGGCCGACGCCGGTCTCTGTCTGCCCCGAGTCACCGACGTCGAGCTGCACATAGCCGACGTCGGTCCCTGTCTGGACGCTGACGCCGGTTTTCCTGCCGACGTCGGTCTCTATGTTTTTCTTGTGAGACCTGACTTTTTCCCGCGAGCTCTTTTTGGATCAAAACCTTGTCCAAATTACCCTTGCTCTGCTCAGAATTCCTCTGCACCTTATGCTGAACTCTGTCCATCACTTTCTCCTTGAAAACCAAGGCTTTCCCGTTCTTGTCACTAACATCGGATTCCTCAAGAAACCTTACCTTCTTCTTCTGCATACAGGAACCACGATCCATGCCTTCCAAATCCGAAAGCATATTCTTTGACTCAAGAACCAGCATCTCCTTCTTATCTATGTGACCAAGCCTATCAAGCCACATCTCTGAATCTACAGCTGAAGTAAATAACCCAAAAAGAGAATCAGTAAAACAAGTAGATAGATAAAGCGTACCTACTTTCTTACCTCTAGCTATAACAAGTGTACCCTTGGTAACCTTCCAAGAGTCCGCTGTGAGAGTTACTGTGCAACCCTCTTCACCCAAACTTCTAACAGAAATCAGATTCCGCTTCAGAACTGGGACATGCATGACCTCCTTTAACACCCATGTGTCACCTGTCTGCAATTTCAGCTTCACTTTGCCTTTGCCAACAATCTGACAAGACTTACCATCCCCTACACAAATTTCTCCAAAGTCTCCCTGGACATACTCATGAAAAAATTCTCTATGTGGAGATGCATGAAAAGAGGCACCAGAATCTAATACCCAAGATTCTACTTTATCCAAAGAACATACCAGAGCATCCTGTGCAACGTAGCCTGCAACATCTGCTTCTTCTCCATGTTCTTCATGATGATCTTCACCCGATCTGCAATCTCTCTTTAAGTGCCCTTGCTTTCCACATTTCCAGCAGGTTATTCTGCCATACCTGGACTTGGATCTTTTGCCTGTCTTTGACCTTGATCTCCCACGCTCTGTCCTCTCTCTTCGCCTTCCTCTTCCTTCAACACTCAAAGCATTTCCAGATAATTCACCTGTGCTTTTCCTGCATATCTCTTCATTCAAGATCACGCTCACAACATCATCCACTTTTAAGACTTTTGAAGGAGACACAGTATTAGAAACTGCCATTACCAAACCTTCCCAACTTTCAGGTAATGAACACAAGATTAAGAGAGCTCTAAGTTCATCATCAAATACAATATTAACTGAACTTAAGTGGTTTACCAAACCATGGAAATCACTAAGATGGCTATGAATAGATCCACCTTCCAACATTTGCAAATTAAATAAACGCTTCATAAGAAATACCTTGTTTGAAGCCGAGGGTTTTTCATACAAATTTGCCAAAGATTTCATCAACTCCTCCGTTGTCTTACACTGTGATAAGCTGGAAATCACAGATGAATCAAGACTCAATCTAACAGATCCCAGAGCCTTCCGATCAAGAACCTCCCATTCTTCATCTTTCATATCCAAGGGTTTGCTAGCAACCCCACCCAACGGTAAGTACAAATCTTTCTGATACAGATAGTCCTCAATCTGCATCCTCCATAATTGGTAGTTCTTGCCATTGAACTTTTCCATTCGTAGTTGACTGTTTTCTGCCATTGCTCAACTCCCACTCAAACAGAAACCCTGTGAGTAACCTGTAATCAAAACACACTACCCAGATCTACACCAATCTGTTAGTATCCCAACCAAAAGCTCTGATACCACTTGTTAAGAATCTAGAACAACAAACATGTTCTGACACCACTCGTTAGGATCTTGCTCCTCAGAAAGAGCACAGTATGATTACCAAATATATAAGCAATTGAATATGCGGAAATAACCAGAAACACAAGTAACTAGAATTCACCAATAGCACAGAATATGAGAGACAATACACTATCTTGTATTAACACTATACAGAAAAGAATACATCAAAGAGCCGCCACACTCTTTCACCTTACAGAGATTCGCCACACCTCAAGTGTACAGTAATTCTTCTCACACACACTCTCCTACACAAAAATGGTCCCAACAACCAACTCACACACAGAATTGGTGTTCACCTCACCAACCAGTCAGTAATAACCCTGCCGGTACACCAAACACTCTATAGCACTTCAAGCTGATCTCTCATGAACCTGTAACCTGCAATTCAAAGACCAAACTTACATGTAGATCCCCCAATGAGCTTGCAACAACCTGCAACTCATAGATCTTACAACTAGAAGGAACTCTTCCTTTCTATCTCATGCCTTAAACAATACATGCCAATGGGTCTATAAATAGATCACTAACTCAAACACTAACTTAGACTCTTAATTTAGACAATTATCCTCGCAGCCCAAGACTCTGGCTGGTCTTAACATGCAAACTCATCGTTCACTTAACTAACTGTCCGTGAAACGAACACTTCGAGAACACACAGGCGACCGACGCCGGTCCCTGCTGGTCTGGTTCTGCCGACGTCGGCCGACTTCCTGCCGTCGCCAGTTGCATTCTGCACTGGACTCTGCCGACGTCGGTCATGATGCTGACGCCGGTTCCTATAGAACTCAGCAACCATCTGTTCCTAGTTTGCAAAGGTTGAAGCTTTTAGCTCCACAACCTAACAACATGGGAGTTAATAACTCATCGTGATGTACTAAAAAGGCTTAAAATATGGTCCTAGAAAATGCTCAATGAGCTGAAAATTGTGTTTTCTTTCTTTTTGGGTCATTCTTACCCATGCAAATTTTCTAGATCTATGCAGAATGTGATCTACATGGTTTTAAAAATTAATTCATGATGTCAAATTTAGGTTAAATGAAAGTCAAAATTTACTTTGTATGGCACTTTAAATATGATGGAAATTTTTGATACACACCAAAAACACTCAAACAAAAAAGGCTAAAAATATCTTCCATGGAACTCCTCCATATGTAGGTTTGTAACTAGTACATAAATACAACTAAAGTAATGAACAAGATATAAACAAATGATATGAAACATGAGAATAAATTATCATAGAAGATAATGAAAAGATAAAAAAATATCCTTGCCACTTTAATCTTGCTAAGGATCGAAGTTTTGGAGTGCATGAGGCTCCTTATCTACTCTTTATCCTCTTGATATTCCTGACAACCAATCTTTGAGAGTGATATATATATCTCCTTTCAAATATACTTTAAATTCTTCTTAGGAAAGATCCTTATGTTACCATATCAAATATAGCCCATGTGTCTCTATCAAAGAAACCATCAACATAAAGTATTCATACAAGAGAGATATTCACCAATAAAGACACATTATATTAAGTATATGTGATATACAATATATGTGTGAAACAAGCAATGGTTTCACTAGAACATGACTTTTTAAGAGAATATATATTCACTATTTCAGGTGATGACTCTAATCTCCTTTTATTTTCACTAGAACAAAAAGGTTTATTATATAAGAAAAGTAATATGTGAGTGAGATATTAATTTTAGTAGAGTAAAAGGTGGGATCATTCCCCAAGTTACATATAATCCTTGTCATATATGTGAGTATAAATACCATAATAATTATACATTTAATAATTATGTGCACATCATAAATCAAAACTTGGTAATACATATACCTAAAGTATACTTCACATCAAGTGTGAATATGACACACTAACAAAAAAAACTACAACTTACCTCATAAATCAGTGTAACTAGGATGAAATATCTCAACACACACACACACACACACACACACACACACACACACACACACACACACACACACACAATTTCATCATCCATAAATTTATGAAAGTGTTTAGAATGGAATCAACAATCAATGGGAAAGGGACATGGAAACATAGAAATCAATATAAACCAAAGGGATAACAGACTGTTAATGCAAACCAAAAAAGAACATAAAAATGAAAAATATGGAAGAATCATAAGGTAAGGAGAAATATCAAGGGATGAATGCATGTGAAATTCATGACATATATAAGAAAAGAGAAGAAATAATCTATGTAAAATAGGATGTATGGATGAAACACATAAGATAGGCTAGTGTGCCTAACTAATGAGCCTATCTAAATGTTTGCTAGAGGTTTTATAATTAACCTAATACTTATAAAATGGTATCATGGGTTTTGCATGTGTGGATTCATATGCATCATTATAAGTATCATAAACATGGTCACGAGTTGTATATAAACTTGAATCATCCTCCCAAGGAGATATATTTTGGAGATGGGATGGAGAAGCTACCTTAACTGCTTGAAAAGTATGTATTACTTCATAATTTTATTTATTTAGTTGAGAAATTTGTAAAAAAAATTAGTAAAAATTGATGAAATAGGTGGTATAATAATCTTAGGATGTGTATGACTAGGTACTGCAACTATCAGTGGTGCAAATGTAAGATTTTTATCTCTAGGAACAATAAATCAAAGTATCATAACTACAATAACCATGAATATTAGAGGTGACTTTGTATAAAATATTGCATGAGATTAAACAATTTTATTTTTAGGAGGAATTTTAGGTAATATCTCATGTTGTTACTTATATTATATGGGTAACTCATAAGGTGCAACATGAATTGGATATAGTTTGTTACCATGCAAAAAACTTAAGATACTAGTGTAATATGAAGCAGATAAATATATTTTGATTTAACCATGGGCATCCAAGTATTAGATCATAATTATCACTATTTTAAAATACATAAAATAATATTGAAAGGGTCTTAGGACCTATGATTAGTATTGTGATATTACTTATGGGTGTCTATGTGAGACCATAACTCTTAAGAATCATGGTTTTTCCAAGTAAGTCTCACTGAGTATACACTATACTAGAAATAATTGGCATATTAATTGAGATTTTACTTGAATAATTATCTATTGGAATTCCATTTGAAACTATAGGATGTGAGTCAAAAAAAGTATGTATAAAGAGTGTACCATTACTAGTATCATCTTTTGGAAATTTCTAGTTATAAAATGTGATATATGGAGATTGATTTCATGAACCAAAAAACATACCTATAATACCATCTAAGATATATTCATTATAAATTATTGATTGATGTGTAGGTGTAGCCATGTGAACACTATCTTATTTCTTAGTATCATGATTTAGAAGTGGATTGTTGAATATTTGTAACCATTGTTTTGGTGTAGAAATAGATTCATTCAATGTTGTATTATGTCCTACCACTTGAATAACATTATCATCTTTATCTTCTATAGATAAATAATACAAATGAGTTTTCAATGTTTCTACTAAGGCTATTTAGCTTTAGGGGATTCTCACTAAGTTCTATATCCAATTTTGAAAACTAACAATTAGCTTCTTCGAAAACCAAAGAACAATCCATATTTTCAGGAACCCTATCCTCCATCAATGGACCAAGCATATCTAAATTCATATGCATTTAATTTAGGAGCTTATTCATGAGCAAGTCAGTGATCTCTACTACTATCTAACCAAGGATTAAATTTATGATATATTTACCAAACCCCTCACTAAGAGTAAGTATCTTCATTTTCAAGGTCTTTTCGGGGTTCAGGTAGCTCTAGCATCCTCATCTAAGGGATTTTATATGTACTTGGATACCTCATTAGACCTTTTTACTGAGACCCAATTCTACTACCCACTTAAGCTACACTTAAGGGGGGTGTTAGCGTAGGTTTTTATTCAATTTAATGGTTTTTCCTAAATATGTTATTTAGCTTACTTAGGTGTTATTTTTTGTCATTAGGGAAGATAATCCTACATTCATGAGGATGTGTGGTCATGTCTATCTTCCACCCATATATGTACCTTTCCTAAATCTATTTTAGATAATTATCTAATGAATGATTTAATATTTCAAATATTAATAATTGAATATTTCAATTATTAAAGATAAAATTCTTTTGGTTCATTCATGTTTGATTTCACTTCTACAATATGCATCTCTTTTGCATATATATATATATATATATATATATATATATATATATATATATATATATATATATATATATATATATATATATATATATATATATATATATATATATATATAGTTGCTTCGTGTCTACTCAAACCTCGATCTCTAATTGCTGTGTCATTTAGCATCATTGTGAGAGAAGAGGAAATATAAATCATGAGCACCATAATTTTTTTATTGATTTAATATTTCAAATATTAATAATTGAATATTTCAATTATTAAAGATAAAATTCTTCTAGTTCATTCATGTTTGATTTCACTTCTACAATATGCATCTCTTTTGTACATATATATATATATATATATATATATATATATATATATATATATATATATATATATATATATATATATATATATATATATATATATATATATATATATATATATATATATATATATATATATGTTGTTGCTTCGTGTCTACTGAAACATCGATCTCTAATTGCAGTGTCATCTAGCATCATTGTGAGAGAAGAGGAAATATAAATCATGAGCACCATAATTTTTTTATAATAAAAACACGTTTTATATTTATTCACCCAAAATAAATAAAGTATGACAAACATTAGGCTTACTACTAGCAAGCAAGCAATTGTACTCAGAAATAAAGGATGTAACTAGAAAACGTGTGTTTGGTTTGTAGGACCTCATATATACTGATCCTAGTTGTAAATAGTGAACATGACACAAAGAGCACTAATTACAGATGATTCCACTATCCCGTATCCACACTATCTAGTCTCTAGGGTATTTTGAGATTAACTCCTCAGTGTTAATCACTTATTGGTGCACAAAGGCTTTATATGGTTGAAAAATAAAACCTAGGATTATGTATTGAGGAATTACTTCTCATACCATTACTAAGGTAAAAATGAATATCACTTTGCCTATAACAATAGTTCTTCTGAATTTTAAAACTATCGAAACATAGATTTTTAGAAAATATGGGAAAGAAAAAAAGAAATAAAATGGAGAGAAAATGAAGAGAAAATATTTTTATAAAATGAAATCAATAACTATAAATCCTTGATGTTAAAAATAATTCCTAGGGTAGTGCTTAATAAAATCTAGTAAAGGACAATCAAATTTCTATTTAGTGTCTAGAAATCAAGAATTCGACTTAAAACTTGAAAAAATGAAAATGAAATTAATGTCTGAAATAAATGAATAGGTTCACTAATATGTTTTATCATATTTTTTTATTTAACAAATAATGTGTTTTTTTAAGTAGGTATAAAACTTTAAATATATTATAATGCTAAATATATGTATAGCAATTAACAATTTTATTTTTAGAAATTGATAAATATGGAATAAAATTATTTTTAGAAAACACTAAGAAGAAATGTAGTTAGCTAAAAATAGGTTTTTAATCAATTGTTTAATATTTCTAAAAGTGGAAATAAACCAAGGATATGACTATGGGTGCTTAGGATCAGTTACATAATTTGAAACTATTTCTGGACATGTCCATGTTCTTGAGATAATAATACAAGTCAGTCATGTCTTTTGACTACATACTTGTCATAATGGACTGACTGAGAAAGATAGAAAAAATAGAGATGTGATCATAAAATATTAAAAAAAGAGTTTGAGAATATTCCTAGACATGATCCTAATCCATAGAAAACAACATAGGGTACTCTTGTTTGTTGACCATGGATTCATTTATGTTAATTGTGATGAAAATATGATTATTGCACCTTCTTCACATGTATCAGTTGAGTAGACTAATATATTTTGGTTTTGTTTGGATATGTGGAATTTTTTGTTTTCCTTATTTTTTATTTGAACCCCTAAGGGAGCCTTGAAAACATGAAACCTGCAAAAAAGAGAGGGGAGCGTAATGTGTTAATCTGACCCTAATCACCTCTATGATGATTGACCACTACCTATGAATTCAATAATTCATATAAGGAAATCAATCCAATAGATTTCTTTGACCAAGAGTGATTTTGAAATTGTATTCCTTGAATATATGTATGTAGCTAGAAATATGGATTGTATACTTGATAATGATAGCTCTTGACTTGATTTGAGATAATTTAAACTTGGCTTATGGTTGTTCTTCATGAGTAATCTTGAATTTGGGAAGAGTAGGGAAGATTTTATCAATGTGTAATAGTTTAAAAGTGCTTAATATATAATTTCAAGATAGAAATTAAGTGGGGATAATGAATGAAATTTGATGTGTATTTATAAGAAAACCTTTTTAAATTTTCTTTTAGTCGACCTTATGAAACATGTAGAAAGACCCAAAATAATATTTAAAATTTTTGAAACTAGCTATTATTTGTCATGAGACACTACTATTTTAGGTGGACATTCTAACAATAGTTTGGTCATGGGTGCCTAGCACAAAACTATCCCTAAAAAACATTGACAACTATTTTGAGTTGGAGATAATCTACGGTTGGTATGAATTAATTTGAGCTTTTGATTTTGAATGTCTTATAAAAAAAATAGAAAATAAAGGGCCAAATCTACATATATATAAATGTATTAAGGAAATACCAAATAAGAGTCATGTGTTTGGACACAAGTCATGTTATGTAAGATGTGTCAAGAAATATCATTTTTAAGTACTTGTGACTAGATTTATGTGTCTACAATTTAATATATGCATATTATCCTTTGTCATTTTTATACCACATGTCTAACATAAAATGGAAGAGATAACTCAAATAATGCTTTTCTCAAGACTATTATTTCTTTCAAATAGAATGATAAAGATGAAATCTAGGTTTATCGAATAAATTAACACCCTTTTTTACTATAATCATGACAACCAAATGAGTACTCATCACTTCTCCTAATCCCTATAAAATAACATAGACCACTCATATTCATCAATTATAGATTTGTTTATGTTTATTATGAAAAAAATATTATTGGTTCACCTTCTATGCATGTATCCGTTGAGTAGATGTATATGTTGTGGTTTTGTTTGGATATGTGGAATTTGTTGTTTTCCTTGTTTTGTCTTTGAAACCCTAAGGGAGCATTGAAAACTTAAAACCTAAAAAAATAGAGGGGAGTGTAATGGGTTGATCTGAACCCAATCACCTCTATTATGATTAATTTCTACCTATGAATTCAATACTTATTGTATGGAAAATCAAGCCAATAGAGTTCTCCCACCTAGAGTGATTGTGAAATTGTACTCCCTGAACATTTGTTCATAGCTATAAACATGGATGTTATACTTGAAAATTATAGCTCTTGACAAGATTTGGGATGATTTAAAATTGGTTTATGGATGATCCTCATGAATAATCTTGAATTTGGGAAGAGTAGGGAAGATTTTATCAATGTGTAGTAGTATGAAAGTTCTTAATAGATAGTGTCAACGTATAAACCAAGTGGGGATAATGAATGACACTTGATGTGTATTTATATGAAAACCTTTTAAAATTTCCTTTATTTAACCTTATGAAACATGTAGAAAGAACCAAAATAATATTTCAAAATTTTGAAACTAGATAGTATTTGGCATGGGACATGACTATTCTAGGTGGATAAACTGACAATAGTTTAGTCATGGCTACTTAGCATAGAACTATCCCATAAAATCATAGACTACTATCCTAAGTTGGAGATAATATAAGGGTGATATGAAGTACTTTGAGCTTTTGATTTTGAATTTCTTATGCAAATGATAGAAAATAAAGGGCCGCATATATATAAATGTATTAAGGGAATAGAAAATAAAAGTAATGTGTTTGGGAACAAGTCATGTGGTTTAGGATGTGTCGAGGATTATCATTTTTAATTACTTGTGACCATATTTATGTGTCTATAGTTTAATATATGCATATTATCCTTTCTCATTTTTATACCACATGTTACATAAAAAGGAAGAGACAACTCAAATCAATGCCTTTATCACCACTATTTTTTATTGCAAATAGAATGACAAAGATTAAAATTAGGTTTACTAAATAAATTAGCCTCCCTTTTTACTATAATTGTGCAATCAAAATGAGTATTCATAACGAGATAAAAATATCCTATCCAACTTATCAAAAATGTAAAGTTAAATCATTTACTTTTAAGACTTAAAAAACCAAAACCATGTTACCATGATTATATTTTATATAGATCAACAATAAAAATAAGAATAACTAATCAATGATAAAATTCAAAGCATTTTATACAAGAATAACTTAGCCATGTAATAAAATATAATAATAATTCACCCATGGTAAATTTAAAGCATCATGTATAAAAATAAATCATCTATGGAATTAAATTCAATAATAACCCAACCATAGTAAACTTCAAGGCATCAAATATAGTAATAACTCGACCGTGAGACCAAAGACAAAAATGACTTAACCACAAATCTGAATTAAAGAATAACTCAACCATGAATCTGAGTACAATAATGACACAACCAAGGTAATTTTAATCCAACAAAATTAAACATCACTCATCCAAGGTAATGAAAAATAAGAGTAACTCATCTATGGTAATTTTAATGCATAAAATACAATAATTACTCAATCATGGTAACAATAATAACTCATCTTTTACAAATTTAAGACAACCCAAATATGAGTCTCAACTCCACTAACTACCAGCCATATTTCCATTCTCAATAAACAACCTAGTTATAACCAAAGAATAATGAAATCTTACTTGGGTGTAAGATGGAATAGAAGGTAGTTGAGGGTTCAAACATGTTTGTTATAATGAAACTCCTAGCCACCTGGTAACAAGCCTCATTCTCCCTAAAGCACTTATAACTCGTCCATTTTATTTTTACAATCAATATTGTGGGCCAAATAAGCATGTGGTTGTTTGGGCCTTTTCCCCCATTACTAACATGCAAGTGCCAGTTTTTACTTATAAATTTAAAATTGAATTGAAAAAATCATAATAAATTCAAAAAGACATATTTGAATTCAAAATTATATATTTATTAAGATCTTACCTAAAAAAATTAGAATGAGACTACAAATATGTCGAATTAAATCAAGAAATAAATAAAAACTCACTGATTATATTAAAATAAATTGGGATTGACTTATAATGATCACTATCCTCTTTGAAGCAGAAACTTCCTTTAATTAAAGTCATTTCAATACAATTCGTGGATGATTTCCCACTAGTCTAAATTCATGTTTATACTAATTAATCACTAACTAACTACTAGTCACTATGAATGTGTGATTATTATAATGGCCTTGCGGGACATCTTTAAAAACATATGCATTTATACCATTTTAATAAGCAAAGAAATTACAGAAATATGGTTAGGATAAAGGATCCTAACATACCCTCCCCTTAAAATATGTGCCTTCAAAGTTATAGGTGAGAAAACTTTTGTTGGTTATGAAGAAGAGGTTCTCAAGTAACTTCTTCTAGTTACATCCCATGCCATTATACTATAACTTTAGTGTTGACCTAATTTCAATGCTGATGAGAGTATCTATCAAGTATAGATGCAGGTGTTAAAAGGAGAGATGATTCTAGATAAAAATCTAGAAGCACTATCTATTTGGTTACATTATAGGCAAATACCTTTAAAAAAAAGATATGAAAAATGGGGTGCACATGCAATGAAGGTGGAAGTTATAAATTGTAGGAAATAGGGCCAATCTGCTAAATAATTTTATAGGGCACATATAATTTAGGTGTTTTTTTTTTTGCCTTTAAACTTCAAAGTGGATTGTTTATAAGGTTGTAGGTGAAATAAAACCATATCTTCGGGTTGAAATGATCATGCAGAGTGGTGCTAGTCTATCTATTGCTTTATGGGATTTTGTGTTAGGTGTAAATTATCCTTGAGGAGGTGAAGGATATTATCACATGCATTGAGGGTAGTATCAATAGATTATACCTGAGAGATGCCTAGTAGAATTGAGAGAAGAGATGGAAAATTTTGACCATATACAACATCATATGGGGCTAACTTGGTGGTCATATGGCAGGAGGTGTTGTACCACCATTATATGAGAGGTAACCATTTTAACCATTGAAGTTTCTTTTCCATGAAAAAATAATTAAAAAAGGTCTCCAAATGTTTATCGATAATTTGTGTCTATCCATTAGTCTGTGAATGATATCCCCAACTCATTTTAAGATATGTGCCAAGGCAGTTGCAGAGTTATTGATAGAAATGACTCATGAAGGATAAGTTATGATCTAATACATTTTAGGCAAGGATTATATGAAGTTGAAAGATTTGATTAAGAAATGTATAGGCTATAGTGAAATTAGTGTAGGGGTGTGCTAAAGCACAAAAATGAGCATATTTCTAAATGTGATCCACCACCACAAGAATGTCATTTTTTTCTCTAGATTTGGGGAGGACTTATATAAAATCCATTGAAATACCAATCCAAAGACATTCTAAAATGGGTAATGGTTGGAGTAAATTAGGTGGTGTGACTATTTCCCATTTTTGGTTTTGTCAAATATCACATTCTTAAATAAACGTCTTGATATCTTACTTCATTCTAAGCCAGAAGAAATAGTGGTAGACTTGCTCATTTATTTTTAAAAAACCTAAATGACTAGCTAAAGGAGAGGCATGAAACTCCTAAACAATAATTTTTTTGAACTTTGGGAATGCAATTAATATAAGGTGGAATTTATATCACAATGTGTGTCCATCCTTAGTATAGTGAATTTTATAAGAGGAATCAATAAATAATTATAAAATGAGCTATTGGGTGGAGTTATCATGATGTGATTCATATTGAATATCATGTAGCCATGCATAAATGGTAATAAATATAACACACAATCATGTTCCTCAAACTGGCAAGAGAGGGAATTTACCACCAAGTTTTTCCTTGCCTTTTTTATGTGATCTTATAGTCATACTCCATGAGTTTAAAAACCTATTTTTTGCTAATCTGGTGAAGAGATCCATTGTAATATAAAATATTTGAGGCTTTGGTGGTCAGTTTTGATGCAAAAGTGTCATCCTATAAAGTATGAACACCATTTGTTGACTTCATAGAGGATATCCATCATCTCTTTGTTGTATGTGAAGTGTGTCACATTGTGCCCAATGAGGACCTTGCTAGTGAATGCAATGGGGATTCCATCTTGAATGAGCATAACACCAAGGCCCATGTCACAAACATCACATTTATTAACAAATGGTTTGGATAAATCAGGCATGACTAAGATGGGTGTGGTGCACATTGCTTGTTTAAACTAATCAAATCATTATTTATATGTTATCAACCATTTAAATGAGTATTTCTTGAGCATGTTCATCAATGGGGATGTGAATTTATCACAATCTTTGAAAAAAATGGTAGTGCGTTGTCAGGGAAATAAATCCTCGTAGAGTTTTGAATGTCTTAAGTTTTGACTACTTTGTCATAGCCTCAATTTTGGTGGGGTTTACAGGAACACCATCAGATGAGACAATATGTCCTAATTACTTGATCTATTATTTCCAAAAATAATATTTTGAATGTTTTGAAGATGAGTGGTTTTTAGCAAGAAGTTGCAAGGTAGTGTCAAGGTGGTTGAGGTAATTTTCCAAAGTTTTGTTGTATATGAGGATGACATCAAAGAAGACCAAGATGTAATTTCATAAGAAAGGGTGAAATATTTTATTCATTAAGATTTGGAATTTGTAAGGAGCATTGGTAATCATGAATGGCATGATAAGGAACTCATAGTGACCATTATGTGTGTGAATGGTCATTTTCAAAATGTCAACTTCATAAATGTGCATTTAGTGAAAGCTAGAGCACAAGTCCAACTTCGAGAAAAAATTATCACCATGGAGTTCATCTAGGATCTCATCTATTACCAAAATTGGCTTTTTTTCCTTAATGGTGAGATTTTTAAATTCCCAAAAATAAATGTAAATTCATCAAGAGCCATTTTTTTATGAATGAGTAAGACTAGGGAGGAATATAGTCTAGTGTTATGTCAAATGATGCCTACTTATAGGAGGGCATAAACCATATTTTCATTATCAACATTTTAAAGAGAGGGGTAGTGGTATGGCCAGATATTAGGGGGTGGATTTCCTAGAAAAAAATGTATTTGATGTTCTTCAGAGTGGCTAGGCAATAACCCTATTGATTCCTATAAAATTGTTGCATGTTTGACCTAAATATTTTTCAAGGTTGATGGTTGGCTAGAATAATTTGGGAAAAAATTATGAAGAGAAAATAATTGGTAAACTATTACATGGGATCCATTTTTGATAATTTTTATTCATGTGATGAGAGATTATAATACTATGTAATCAATTAATAAGGTCTTTTAGTGTATATTGATGCCCATTTTTAGATAACTACATTCATAGCTCATAAAAATCCTAAAGAATAGGTCCAAGGGTTCTTAGCCATTTTGCTCCTAGAACAACATCACTTCATCCAAAAGGTAAAGCAAACATATCAATCCTAAGGTTATATTCTCCCATCAAAATGTGGGCATTACGACACTTGGCCTTGTAGGGTAATGTTCTACCATTGACAATCATCACCTTATAACTAAAATAAGGGTGCACAGAACAATCTAATTGATTAGATACTCAAGGTTTGATGAAGTTATGGTGTTTCCTTAATCAATAATAATTTTGAGGTATTATTTCTTAAAAACACTTTTACATGCATTATTTTTGGAGTGGTTACCACTACCAAGGCATGCATGGAAATTTTTGATGTGAATATAAAGGCCTTGAATCATCAATTTATTACACCACCACATCCAAATCAGAACCCATGTCATCCTTACATTATTATATATTAGGGGATGAATAAACATTGAGTAGATTTTTTTTTTGATATACGACCATTTGTCATCATAATTAAAACATAACCCCTTATCACGATGTGCACATGTTTCTACCTCAATGAGATGTTTGATGTGTATTTATTTGAGAGAGAGGTTTGTGTTGGTGCATTGGAATAAATATGGATTGGAGGGTACCTAATTGAAATGGTGTCAATACAATGTGATTTTGTCTTCAACGAGCTTAATTAATCCCAAAGCTTCCATCATGGTTTTAAGTTTGAACATTTAAACCTCAGCTCAAATCACATCTTTGAGTTTGCTGATTAAGAAATTTTGAATAAATCATTAGATAGGCCTTTATTCTGATTGGATATTTTTTCAAACACTAGTTGATATTCTTAAACTATTCTAGTTTGATGAAGTTGACTCAAGGCACCTATGAAATCATCATCACCACTAGGCCCAAGAAACATAGCAAGAGTTTGGAAAAATGAGCCCAATATGGTTCTAGATTTGACTTTAGGTACCATTAGTACCACTAGATATATTATTTATCTAATTAGAATGAAGCAATAGGTACATTTTATTCTCCCATGGTGGGATGCATGGTGAAATATTATTTTGTACGATAAATATAGCTAGTGGTTTTAGTACCATAAAATTTTGGAAAATATAATTTAGGGCCATGTAGTGGTGTTATAAAGGGAGAAATACCATTGAATTTATGGTCCCCATTAGTTCATAGTGCTTAATTTTTAACATGGAGGTCAAGGATGTGATCATTCAGTTAAGTTAGTTCAGATAAAGTCACTACCATAGGTAAATTTAAAAATGGATTGTATAAGTTTAAAGACTTTACTTTAAGTGTGAAGATAGAAATATGTGTGCTATTACAAATAATAATGATATGATCAGTTTATGGTATGAGTGTTTGGGACATGTTAATTATCAAAGTCTTGGACTTATGGAAAAACAAACATAGTCTATGGGTTTCCTAAAATTTATCAACAACATAGCAGTGTGAAGGTTGTGTTATGGGAAAACAACATGTGGAAATCTCCCAACAAGGAAATTCATGGAAAGAAATAGTTACTTTATATTTGGTCCATAGTGATGTAATAGATATAATAACACCTTCACTTGTAGGATTGAGGTATGTTTTCACTTTCATAGATGATTATAGTATAAAAATTTAGATATATTTCCTTAAAAGAAAGAGTTAAGTGTTTGATAAATTCAAAGAGTTTAAGGATTTGGAAGAAAAACAAATTTCAAGATCTAAAAGTATAATAAGGAAAGATAGGTTTACAAAATACATGAATAAATATTTCCTATATTTCTATAAATAACATGGTCTAAAGAAAGAATCCATTATTTCTTACACACTTCAACAAAATGGGGTCATAGAAAGAAAGAATATGAATTAGATGGAAATGGTTAGATATATGTTATACTCTAGAAATATAGAATTTAAATTTTGGGATGAAGTAATTCATATAGCTAAATATATTTTCAATAGGACCCTTACAAAATAAGTCATGAATGTAACTCTAGAAGAGGCATTGAGTAGTAGAAAGCCCACAGTCTCTCAATTTTGAGTCTTTGGTTGTAATGAATATGCTTATATTCATAATAAAAAAGGATAAACTTAGATCAAAAAATTGAAAAGTACATAAGTATTGGGTATAATGAGGATTAAAAAGAGTACAAGTTATATAATCCTAAAACTAAATAAATATATAATAAAAAGAATGTATGGTTTGATCAAGACATTGTTAAAAGTGTTTATTCCACTAAACCATTCACTTTTCCAATAATAATTGAAGATGATTAGCTTACTAATGTTGATAATTGAAATGAATATGTGACATTTTCTATATAATAAAGAGGGATTCAAATTCAGGCAACAAGTCAAAAAGATAATGATTGCATAAGAGAAAATAAAAGTATCCATGAAATATACCAAGAAGCTCCTAAACATCTTGTTATGAACTATGCTCTCATGACAAAATTTATGTAGGTTAATGATCTAAATGTATATGATCAATCAAAAGGAAAATGTGAATGGGAAGAAACAATTTAAGATGAGTAAAATTCTCTAATGAAAAAAGACACTCGGGAGTTGACAACCCTTCCAAAAAGAAAGAACTTGGTTAGTTGAAAATAGATCTACATGATAAAATTAACATTAGATGAAGGCGTGAAGAAGCAAAATTCAAGGTTGGTTGTTAGAGGTTTCTAAAAAAAATAAAGTATTGATTATATTAAAACTTTTTTTTTATAAAAGTAGGCATTTTAGTCATAGGCTTACTTAGGCACTTATCTTGTTGTTCAGGTCAGATTTGGGCTTGTTCCAATGTGGCTTAGGCTTTAACTAATCCTATATCACTCAAAATTTAACACTCAACTACACTAAAATCACTTCACATAAAGCACAAGCCTTATGTTCTCACCCAAAGCACAATAGAGAAGGGAATGGGGTCTATTTTGGGCTAGTTGTGCCATGACACAACTCTATCCTTCAAGGAATTTGGTTAGTGCATGATTGTGGCCTATTTATTGGCAAAAGCCTTTGGTAACCTTGGATTAAAATCATTCAAGTGCTAGAGGGTAAATTGGGTATCTACTTGAGGGGTTTAGGCATAGGTTTGTGCTTAGTCACAAGCATCATTGCAAGGTGCAGGGTCTTACCCATACTTAGAGCACTTCCTATATCAGGTGTGAGAGTCCTCATGAGCTATAAGAATGACATATATGAGTTAGATTAGAAACTTATGATATTTCAACATACATACTATAGACTTAAGCATTCAATCTATTAAACATTGCACAAATCTTTCATTATTAACAAATTTCAACAAAAATACATATGTAAGTTAATAAAAAATGAGCATATGTTTGACTTAAGCTATTAAAGTACCAAAGGCTCACATGTGAGCTGGGGAATTATAATGGGGAGCATCAAAGACATACCAAAATAAGCTCTAACTCTAATGGCAAACATAACATCTAGAATCAATTTGTCAGGGCTTCGCTACTCCATTTGTCTTCCTTTGCTAACTAGTCTCAGCTTTCTTTTATAGAGCTTTGAAACATATTAGGATCACGGGTAATGGAGCATGTTGATCACCCAACTAGAATTAGAGGCACTCATTTTCCTAGATCCACTATGCTGCCTTAAATGAGCCATCACTATCCCATGTGCCCACTTCGCAATGAATATTGATATAAAAAGGAGTTATTATCCACCTACCAACTGGTACTACTAGATGACAAAACTATAATCATGGAAAGTGATTGGCTCATGCCCAAGTGTTTATTATGTTGGCACAGATTATATAACTTAGATGTATTTGGGGCCCAATATTACCCCATACAAAATCTTTAGTCCATCCTCAAACTAATTTTATAGCACCTTAGGTATGCAAAAATTGAGCACACACTCCTTTTGTTCTGCTCTAAAGTCCTCAAAACCCTAAATTATGAGCTTGATTTATTATATAACACTATCTACTTATTTGGAGGTGATGTTGAGGGTAAGCACATTAGTTTTATCTAATTCTCTCCTAAATACTTACAACCTTTCCTTTTCCTTTTCTACACTTGTATCAAGGATCTCTCCTTGCTTATAGGCCTTTGTTTACAAGGCATCAAAGAGTTCTTACAGGTCCTACTCTTGGATCTTGATCTAGGCACTAAAAGTGTTGACATGTACCATTATTTGAGCTTGATTTGACCTAATCATAGTGTATTCTTGTGCCATTAGTTTTCCCTTATTGAGGCACACATCAATGATTAATGCCTAGGTGGAGAAGTTACAAAAAGTATATCAGTCACTTCTGTACCCTCTTCCAACTTCGTAAAGAGGTCTTCCACCTTTTTGAGTTTTATGGTGGTCTCTTATTTTATGTTGGTGTAATGGTCCTCCTTTTATTTTGGTGTTGATTTCACCTTCAACCTTGGGATAATATACTCCACTAGTGCACACACCTTATCAACCTTCAAAAAATTTGAATAGTCAATGCCATCCAGGAGGGATGGCTCTACTTCTTCCATGCACTCAGCCAGTTTCTACAACTTGAATCTTATGGCCTTGTTCTTTTCCTCTTCCTATAACATGATCTTCTTCTAGTTTGAGGCTCTAACATCATTGATGATGTTCTTGTGTACTACCTCGAAAGCCATCCAAAAGAGGGAGTTAGTTAACCTTTCTAGATTCATTGTGCAGGGGTTGACAAGAAGTGAGTCATGCCCTTCCTCTTGTTGTTATATTTTGAGGATCACCTTTTTTGGTACCTCAAATTGAGGCTCATCCATATAAATATCAAATGCAAAGGATAGTTATTGGTGCATCAGTGTCATGGCAGATTCGAGGAGTATATACTCCATCATGTAATAATATTCATCGATGAACCCCTTCTATTCCTTCTCTCATAAGATTGGCTCAAATTCCTCTTCTTAGATGGCTAGCTCCATCTATTCCATCTCTTCTTCATTGGATTTGGCACCTTATTTGGTGCTTTCCCCTTATGTGTCTTGTTTCTCTAGTAGGGGTTCTTCCTCAAACTTATCCCCTTCATCCATTTTTTTCTTCTCTTCAGTACTAGCTTTGCCCTCTTGAGTCCACTAGATTTCAATTACACTCTGTGTTTGCTTCTGTAAGGCACCAATATCACCTTCCTTGTCTTCAAGTGCCCCTTCACTACTTGGGTGTGTCTGAGGTGTGAATTTATTTATTAAGTTGGTGGGGGCACTAGACACCTTTACTACTTTTTCCTTTAGGGGTTCAATTCTTTCGACAACCCTCTTTTCTTGTTTTTCCCTTTTGTCCTTTTCCTCTTGGGCCTTCTTTATCTCTACTTTCCTCTTTTTCATGATCGTGGCTATCTTTTCCTCATCAACCCTTATCTCCTCAGCCTCAACTTTATCGATCTCTACTTAGGTCATGCCCTTAGCCTTCATGGCCTCCCTTTTTTGGTGCAACTCTAGTGCCACTTCTATATGGTCCTTACTAAATCCCATTTTCATCCATCACTGACTCTTCTCCTCTTCATCTTGCAGAGGCTTCATCACGGGTTCCATGGTTGGGGTGCTTGATGGTTTTTCTACTTCTTCAAGTGTGGCAATAGTACCACCTTAGAGAGACTCATGAATTTATTTAGCATTGGTCTCTTCCTCTATTTCTTATCTTGTATGATATACACTTTCATCCCTCCTTCTTTTTCTTCTTCTTCTTCTTGTACTTCTTTTACCTCCATTTCTACTAAGGTTATTGTGGGCATCATCACTAGCCCTTTGGACTTCTTATTTTTCTTCTCCTTTAGCTTGGGCAATGTGATCCCTAGTGTGAAGACCACATGTTTCTTCTTTGGTTCAAAGGGGGTAACTTCATCTTCATAGGTGATATTCAATCGAAGGTGATCTTGTATTTCTTCCAAGGTTTCTCCCCGCTTCTTCTGAGGGGATTTGTTTGGTGCCACTAGTACCTCTGTCACCAGCTCTCCTTCTTAATTGACTTGAAGGGGGAGGTAATTATATTTATCCATGGGCACAACCTTCTATCTTAGTTTCATCTCATATAATATCCTATGGATGTGCCCAATGATGACTTCTTTTTTGAGGGGATAGATGTCAATGGTATACAATCATCTTCCTCATATGTGGTTCCTTTACTCCCTAGGTGCACATACTATTGCCTCAATCTATGTATTTATACATCCATGGTCTTTGATAGGATATCTATCTGTTGTGCATTGGGGATTTTTTATAATGCCTCTCTAAATTACTTAGTTGAAAATTCATAAGGCAGTTTTAGCCAACCTAAATAATTCTCATCTACAAGTGCAAATTAAATGATGTTGAAGTGTTTCATAATAGTGAAATGTACCATTCAAAATAGAATCTAAGGGAGCTTATTTAGGATGCACCATTCTTATTTTAATGATTTAATGTTCTATGCACACTATCCCATTACTCAATCTTTATACTTTGGGGTGAAGGTAGGGGGCAAGTGAAGTTTTTGTATTTGAGCTTTGGGGAGTCATTTTACACTAAGAAGACCCACAAGTTATCTTCATCATCATCAAGCATGTTGATCTCCTCCTTCATAATCAAGATCAACATGGAACCTCACTAGCAGATCTCTTTCATCATGTGACAATCAAGCTCTTTCTTGATTATGTCCTCTATGATGAACTTGATGATGTTGAATTTCATCCCCTGTACCATGTGGTACATGATGCATAGGTAGGTCTTTGTTACATCTACCCATTGACCACCTAGGCACAATTTTGAACTTATCAAATGCATAATTACCCTCATCCCTATATCATTGATGTCCTTATTTAGGAATGCAAAGCCTCATTTGTATTAACCTAAGAGTTTCTCAACCCTGTTGACTTTCACATCATCTGCCATCAACTATCAAATGTCTATGCCAGAGTTTGGGAGTCTAGTGATTTGGTCAATGAGGTTTGCAGATAACATCATCCTCCTTCTTGTAAAGTAAAACCTATCCCTATGGACATGTGAGAGGAGGAAATGTACAAGTTCCTTTAGCTTTTTGAAACTCAGTTACTCATAGAGTTACATCACGTCGATGATTTTTAGTTTGTCTCAAATTGAGACATCGAATAATACTACACCTTCTTGAGTCTTTTCCCATGTGCCTACCATCTAGTCTTGCACTAGGTCATTTACATTACTAGAGGTCTGGTGGTTCTACTATTTTAGGTAGTATTTTTGCAAGAACGATGCCCAATTTCATCCCATCAACACCTCTTTAGGAAATTACATGTCCTAATAGAACATCTTCTCAAGCACCTCTAGATCAATTTGAGTGATGCTCACCCCTTCTATTAATGACACTACTATTTTTTTAGCGATGGATTTTGCTTCTAGTCATGCTCTCTTAGCATCCTTTTGCACCTATTTCAGGCTCAAACTCATCTACTTTTTTCCCATTCTAAATTTATTGGTGTTAAACCATGATTTATTTATCTTATCAAAACCTTCAATCTCCATTGGCACTTCACATAGTTATGAGGTCTGTGACTATATGTTTAGCTCTCGATCTTCATGTGTCACAAATGGTGGCCTTGGATTCACCTTAATTTTCCATTGCCTAGTTCTTGCCCAAATCATTCCCCTTTATTTCTTCTACCAATCTCATAGGGAACACAATTCACTTCTCTACACAATCATTCACTTTTGGTGTCTAGGGGTGCTTGGGGTCTCATTGTAGTAGGGTCTCCTTGGTTCAGCTCTCTAGTTCACTAGTTCTACTCTAGTTGTTTATTTAAAATTCAAATTAGCACAAGGTTTATAACTGAATGCAGTTAATAGTTCCTTACTTTGTACCTATATTCCCATCTACTACATTAATTTCAACTGATTAATTACATGGTGGTGCCTAAACTCCTTAGGATTTGTTACACTTTATAAAATATGCAAAAATCTTCTATTATTTATGCATTCAATGTGGATCGTTGTGCCTCCACTACCACCTTATTAACTTCTTCTAACGACTTTTTAGTGAAGTGACATGTAGTTCAAATGGTCACTTCTAACCTCACTTTGGGTGGAGGCCAACTTGTTCTGATGATATTTTCCTACACTTTTTTCACTTGGCATGACCTTTGCCTTCAATATGGTAACCTGGGCATAATACCTCACATGCACATGATTCATCCTCCTCGGTCTCATTTCCTTTTTTCGTTTCACTTTTATTTCAAGTGTGTTTGTTTATCTTGGTTTATTTCACTGCACTTTCATCTTCTTACCTTGGCCTTTCCTACCCCATACAAATCCATTATGTTGGCCCTCCAGCATGGCATTATTATCTAATCTCTTGCACATAATCATGTGCATCTTCACTCTATCTTGTGTGACTCTCTCGGCTCACATTTGATGTAAGTACAATGAGTTCTATGTACCTAGAGACTTAGGTGTCTAGTGTAGGTGATTAAGAAGCAACCTTGCTCAACTCACCTGACTAATATTATGCTTGGAAGCACTAAACTAGCCCTTTTATGGGCTTAAAATTGCCTTGCTTCTTGAATCTTGTGCACAAATATCTAGTGTGCCTTGTGTTTAACTCTAGAAATCTTCACATGCTCATAAGTTAGGTATCTAGATTCAAATTATTGGAGAGCAATTGTGCTCAACTCACCCAACTAGAATTAAGTGTGAAAGTGCCAAAGACATTTTATTGGTGGCCTCAAAGCATTGCTTATTCACCTACCACATCAAAATTGCAAACATGCATAGAAAAAGAACTTGTTTGGCTTGCACCAAACCTTATTTTTATCTATCAATACAACCAACTCATGACCAATAAGTCAGTGTTTGATGGTACACTAACCACCCTATTGCCGATATAACTTCAATCAATTATCATTGAAATGCCTAGGGAGTATTTCACCCAATAATGTGTGCAGCTTGCATGTGCTAGTCTCAAAGATGTTGTGGATGATATATGGGCCCATCCACCTTATCTATAGATTTTTTGAGTGATTGATATACTTTGAGTCATAAATCAAAACAAATTCCCCTTTTGTTAGCACCTTGTGCTTTATATGCTTATCATGCCAGAGTTTTTAGCACACTTTTTCTATCTGTTAGCTCCACTTTGCTTAGGCATGCACCTTATCTAAGCACTCTAAGTCCTCCAACTTTGTATTTAGTGACTCTTGGTCATCTAATTGACCAATGCATGTGATGTGTAGTGATGCACCAAGAACTTCATTGGTAGGATCAACTTAATGCCAAACACTAGTTGAAATGGTGTAGCCTTGTTCAGGCACTTGTAGGTTGTGTGATATGCCCATAATACTTCTAACACTCGATCATCCCAATATTTTTGATCCACATCACATATCTTTATGAGACACATCCTCAAGATCTTATTGAAGGCCACAATTGCACCATTTTCTTGGGGATGGTAAGGCATTATTTTATGGTGCATAACCATGTATTTTGTTAGTAAGATCTGCATAGTTTCATTAATGAAATGTGTGCCCCTATCGCTAGTCAAGTTGAATGGGAACCCATGATACCTTATGATGTTTTACCATATGAATCTTATGGCTATGGTAGCTATGTAGTTTTTGGTCGATGTGGCCTTGGCCCACTTGGTGAAATAGTTAGTGGCCACTAGAATATACCTCACACATGTGTACCATGTTGTGAGAGTAATTTTCCTAATAAATTTAGTGGCTCATTTCTTGAATGGTGCTTGGGAAAGAATTGGGATAAGAGGCTTCTCATCTTGGTGGTTGGGCTTCCATATGGGATGGCATATTTCGCATACCTTGGTGTAATCCTTCGCATCTTGAAACAGACTTGGCCAGCACAAGCTTGATTATATCACCTTCACACCATTGCATCTCCTACAAAATGGCCTCCTACTATCCCCTCATGCACCTCATGTACGATGGATTCCCTTTCATGCTCTAAAACACATTAGTGTAGAATTTCATCTCAACCTATTTTATATAGTTCCCCACTGATGAGATAAAAAAGGGTAGTGCAAATTGTGAGTTGTTTCTTTTCTTTAATTGTTATTATTTGGGGTAAAAATCTAGATGTTATAAAGGTAGCTATTTATGCTAGATCTTTAGGTGGATGATATATTTTTTATAACTATACATCTAGCATATCATCCTCAATTATTATTACTGCATTACTAGAGTCTATATAGGACAAATGGTCTGGCCCCAAGTTTTATTTTCTAGGTTTGATAACAATGGAGAATTAGAATTCTTGAAATAAAATGATCCATCTGTAAATGTGTCCATAGAGAATGAGATTATTCATGATGTACATAATCACCTTGTGATCTATGAAAAAGATGAATGGGGTTACCAATAAATATTATCTAAATTTTTATAGGGCATACACCATGATGAGCACCTCACGCTCAATTGTAGTATAGTTATTCTTTGCCTTTTTTAATTTTTTACTAGTGAAGGAGATGAAATGATCTATTTTTCCTTCACTAGGCTATGCCAAGATTGCACCGATCAAAGATCTAGATGTGTTGACATATATGTGGAATGGGGTCATCCAGTCAAGAAATTTCAAGATAGGTGCACTAGTCAATTTGAACTTTAAGGTCTCAAAGGCATCCTCTTATGCTTTGCCCCAGTAGAATAGTCCATCCTTGTGTAAGAGATCTTCTAGTGGTGCCACAATCTTCACATAACTCCTTATAAAAAAATTATAATACCCACAGTGGCCAAAAAAGGCATGAACATCTTTCTATGTGGAAGGATTTTATAGCTAAATGATGATTATAATCTTTGTTGGATCAACAAGAAAACCATCCTTACAAATGATAGGCCTAATCAAGGTTCTAAATGGTGTTTTCAAGATGCACTTATTTAGGTTTAGGGATAGCTAAAGTTGCCTACACCTTTCAAACATTAGGCACAGGTTGTCATAATGGTCCTTGATGAGGCCATACACCATCCAATCATCTAGGTAAACCTAGAGCAACTTGTGGATGAAATATTTAAATGCAATGATCACCACTCTAGAAAACATGATTGGTGCATTCTTGAGTCCAAATGGCATCACATTATAAGAAAAAAAAAACCCCATTCAGTTGTAAATGTTGCTTTGGGCTTGTCCTCCTCCTCAATCTAGACTTGGTGATATCTAGGGAACCCATTAGTGAAAGTGTAAATCTCACAGTATGCAACACCTTCTACAACTTTGTCAATGAACAGAGTCTATAAGGGTCAATTAATGCATGCAATGTTCAACATTCTATAGTAGATGCAAATGTGAATTCACTCATCCTTTTTTATGATTATCACCATTGATCTCACCCACTTGGACTCCTAATAGGGTAAATGACCCCTAAATTCAATATTACATTGATCTTTATTTTTACCTTGGTGTGGAGGTTGGGATTCATTCTATAGGGGTACTTTTAGACTGGTCTTATGTCATCGATTAGTTGTATTCTCATTTTCCCAAGGCATGGGTAGATGCCCTTCATATCCTGATAAGTCTTAGGGAATAAGTCTTGGAAATCTTTCAGGAGGTTATGATGCATGTCAACTCTGCATCAGACCAATAGGTATCTAGAGTAGCCATCTTTAGATCTCCTTTTGCACTAATGTCTACTTTGATGGTATTTAGTGGTGCATGGTATGGTTCATTCTTCTCCTAGTGTGAGTCTTCTACTTGTTAAGTTACCTCAGTTATCTCTACATAAATATGAGTGGGGTCTTCTTTATTAGGAGCACTATCATATACTTGGTGTATAAGCTTTCTTTTGATGATAAACTTTTTCTAGTAGTAATCCTTACAAGTTTCATCATCTTCTTCACTCGAGTTATTATTGAGAATTTGTTCTTCAAATAAAGTTGAGATCATCAGCCCTTTTTCCCTTAACATGTCTTTCAACACTCCTTAAGGATGGTGGTGTCATCAAACACTACCCTCTGAATCACTTATAGTGGCTTGACCAATTCCAAGTCTTGTGAGGAGAATGAGAAGGTGTGTAAAAACTTCTCCTTAAGGCCATCCTAATTGGTTGTCTCTTGATGCATCTCATTGACCACATACCATGCCCATTCCTATGTCTTCAATTTTTTATAGAAGGTGTGCACCCATAAATGCTTTGGAGCAATTGTGTGATAGTCAATCCATGTCTCTTCACATAGGCACACATGTACCACAAGATCAAAGTCACTAGAGTATGATTATATATCCAAGTCCTAATTACTCCTCCTAGATTAAGTGCAAATGACCACCTTCACCTCTAGTCAAGTTGGCAAGTTGGACTTTTACACTACCCACCAATGCATGATAGTGCTTCTCAAGGTGTATACTAGTGTGCCCATTCTATCTATCTCTTTGAGGATGCATGATTCAATTTTATGGACATACCTTTCTATTGGGTTGCTCCCTTTAAATTTTGGGAGTGATATAAGCTTGCTTTTGCTTAGGTGGAGTACTCTCCTCCCTTTCTCCCATGGTGTGGGACCCATCATTTTAGGGTACGATCAATCTAGATCTAGCCAGCCCTCATGGGATTCAAGACCTTTGTGCATATTGAGTAGAATCTACAACTAGTGGCATCATAAGCCTCTTCAACCCATCAGTCATAAGTGACATTGATGGTGTCTAAGCCTAACTACCCATCCTCTCAAGAGAGTACTCTTTGATCAAAAGGTTTGAGATTATAAAGTGCCTTACAACATGATGTTATATATATGGTTGATATCATCATATAGATCAATGCTCTTCACATAGGGGGTATTTTATCACTTGAAAGGGGAATAACTACCCTTTCCTTACCATTTTTGAAGGTCATATATAACTTCTTGTAGTGCATATCAACTTTATTGGTGTAGCACCATGGCCTTCCTAAAAGCATTGGATAATTATCCTATTCAACCATCTTGATTACCTTGAAGTCAACATGGAATTTGGTGCCTATAATATCTACAATGGTGACCTTTAGAATTTTTATTGGCTGCAATTGGATCTTGTTGGCCATGAAGGTACATGGGGAAAAGGCCTCAAGACTATCCTACCCATCTTTTCCCATGCATTCTTGGTCAAGATATTGACCTCAACACCTAAGATGATAAGGACCTCATAGATGGACTATCCATCGATGGAAGCATTAACCAAGATTTCTTGGTCATACTCCATGTTCTATGTATGCCTGACCTATCACACCCTTTTTATGCATGGCATGACAACTTTAATTAAATGTTATCTTACATGTTATAGAATCAAGTTCTTTAATATGGGAATCATCTTTTATATTTATAGGAGGCATAATATCTCTTTCATCTCTTTCACTTCAACCTCTTATCCATCCTACTTTTTGTGAGAGGTAGCAGCCTATGCCTCTAAGTCTCACACTAGTTAGTGTTCTCCTTACAAGTTCTAGATCACACTTATGGCTTATTATAGTATGCCTTTTTAGCACATAGATTTTGGATAATTCATGGCTTTAGGTTTTGGATACATAATGTGCTCTATGTGGCTCATCATCCCATATTCTAAGTGCAACTCTAGTATTGGCACATCTAGTTGTTGAGTGGTGAGTCCACTCTGAGTAGTTGCCTATACTTTAATTGATTCCATACATGTTAGCTATGCCATTGGATCCTATTTCACCTCTTTAGACTCATGCCTAATCATCCTACACTCTTATTAGTGTTAGGCCTATATTGGGTCAACTTTTATATAGGTGAGGCATTCTTCTATTAGATGTGGTCCTCGATAATACCTACATGTTGGATACTTCGGGCAGTCACATTGATAGTGATCAATCAACTCATTCTTGTAACATGATTAAAATGAGAATATTCATCCACCACATCCTCCACCTTACCCTCTAACACCTCCTTAGTTCCCATAGCCAACATTCTATTAGCCATAAGCCTCATTTCCTTGGTTTTCCTTCCCTCCAGCTATTGTAGTTACCTATCATGCACCTCTATCTATGTTTTGGTGCATCTCATCAATTACTAAATAGTCAGCTATGGTATGAGTGTGGGCATCACATAAATTTCAATAGAGGACTGTGTTAACTTGACTAGTGCATTGTAACAAAGGGTAGTTATGAACATTATGCACCTCATGACAAACTTCATAGCTGAGAAGTAGTGTGTGCACATTCTTCTAAGGGTATTTGTTTCTATTATGGCCTTTCATCTCATAATTGGTGCAGTACAAACCACTTCGAGCATTTTGTGATAAGAAAATGGTCAAATTTTATAGTTGGGAGGCCATAGATGTAATATAAACCTCCATGAAAGGGTTAATTCTTGTATCGATGCTCTAACCACCTCGGTTCCAAGCATAGCTTCAAGTGCTTCTTAAGGGTCTATGAATGTTTTCATAGATAGAACCATTCTAGATAGTACTATAAATCCTCCAAAAAACCATTACACATGCTGGGAGGGGTGAATGTTATAAGGGAGCTTAGAAAAGAGAGTCTTGAATCTAACATCGTACAAGTGCACACTCTCTAATAATCCCTAGTTGATCTCCTTGAGCACAGTGATGCTTTACTACTCAAACTCAGGTATATTAAATTCCTTCAAGAAGTCTCCCTGTAGAGTGTCATAATCAACCATAACCTGGGTAGGATCAAACTTCCTGTAGCAAGTATGGGCACAATCAAGCAAGGTTATCATAAAATAGTTTGCCTTTTACTCAGACTGGGTTATTCCCCAAGTGTGCCATTGTAATTCACATTTGAGCACATACTTTGAGGCATTATCCATGCTTCAATATTAGGGTAGATACATGGCCATCTCATAGTAAACTAGGGTGGGGGATTAGCCAATGTCTAAGGTGTCTTTCCCTATGGTACTTGTTTCGATTTTAGTCCTCCAAGGCCCTCAACTACTAGGCCAATAGTTGGTCACATGCTTATTACTAGTACTATAAAATATGATGGAATTATACTACCAACTAGCAATGTGGGGCCACTTCCTCTAGGTTATTGCCCAATTTGCACAACTAACATTGGCTAGACTAAGGTTCTTGTGCTCACATTCTATCTAGTCAAGATAGTGCCTTCCTATCTAGAGGTATCCTCACTTACCTCCTCATAAGGGATAACTTGTTCAATCATAAATTTTTAGTATAAATTTGTAAAATGATCAAATTCTAAATTAACAATGAGGTCAATTATCAATCTTTTATCTTCTTATTGGGGATCTAGTGCATGACCTCACATCACAGGTCCAAAGGGGATAGGTGTATATGATGCATCTCCAATGGTCAATATATATAGGGACTCCAAACATTCACTTGTCAACTATGGATCTAATTTAATGGATTTAGGGGTTCCTCCCTCTGGTTACTACTGCCATTCAAGATATCCTTCCCCATGCCCTTCCTGCTCATTACAGGTCTTTTCAGCACTTTTAGGTTCCTGATCTTCCACTAGCATGTGCCTCCTCTTGGTTTAAGCCTATCTCTTAAGTTCTTGGGTGTCAAGCTACCTGTCCCCTTCTATTATGTCTCCCCTAAACATCCCCTTCTTCCTTATTGCACTGCTCATACATGAGAAGACTTTATCCTTCCATCCTTACTATTTAAAATCCATAATCCACCATCAGTTTCTTGAGCTCAATGTTGAGTTATTTCATAAACATGCCTCCAGGTTTGTGTAAGAATTGATATTCTACTCTTTTAGGGTAGAAATATGTTGATAATATAAACTTAAGCATGTAGTTATTTAGTGCCCTTTGCCACCTTTTGTCTATGGCTCTAGTCCAAGTGGCATCTAAGTTCTCAAGCCTCTCTAGGTGCTCTTTCATCCACTTAAGGCACTATCCATAGCTTCAACTTTTGTGTCTCACATAAGTAGCCAACTATTGATACACTTGCTCCAGTAGTTCACAAAAGGAAACCTCATATAGTTAATCATATAAGTGGTTCTAGACTTACTTCCTTGGGTTATATCCCCTATAAGTTAGATGCCTTAGTGGAAATCTATCTTCCCCTCATTTCAACCAGCAATGGATATTCTCAAGGGAGAGTTGGAGCATTGTCCTGGTGCACCACTAAATCAACAAAATTCAATAGGTCTCGATAATAGAGCCAAAATGTTGTAGAAAAGTAGGTGCTTTGGTCATAATCTTAGCTAGGTGCTTATCTAGTTGTTCAAGGCAAATTTGGTCTTGTTCCAATATTGTGTAGGCTTTGACTAATCCTATAGTGATCAAAATTTAACACTCAACTATGTTGACATCACTTCACATAAGGTGCAAGCCTTATGTTCTCACCTAAAGTGCAGCAGAGAAGGGATCAAGGTCTGTGTTGGGCTAGTTATGCTATGGCACAACTCTATCCTTAAGGTAATTTTTTTAGTGCACAATAGTGGTTCATTCATTGGTTTAATCCTTTAGTAAACTTGGCTTAAACTAATTCAATAACTTGAGGGGAAATTGGGTATCTAGTTGAGGGGCTTAGGCATTAGTTTACACTTAGGTATAGACATCATTACAAGGCACATGATCTTACCCATACTTAGAGCATTTCCTATACTGGGCATGAGAGTCCTCATGATCTATAGGCATGCCATAGATGAGTTATCTTAGAAACTTGTAAGATCTCAACATACATACTATAGCATTAAACATTGCACAAAGCTTTCATCATTAACAAAGTTTAATAACAATAACAATATGTGTGTGTGTGTGTGTGTGTGTGTGTGTGTGTGTGTGTGTGTGTGTGTGTGTGTGTGTGTGTGTGTGTGTGTGTGTGTGTGTGTGTGTGTGTGTGTGTGTGAATAGAAACTAAGAATACGCTTGAACACAAAATCATCCTATATTTTGTAACAATCAAAGCACTACATATTTGGTAAAAAATCATGTATTCCATGCTAGATCGAAACATATTGAGGTACAATTTCACTTTGTTCATGACTTGATAGATGAAAAGGTGGTGGAGCTAAATTTTTATGGAGCAAAAGACTAAATCATAGATATATTCACTAAATCATTATATATAATTAAATTTTGAGATATATTACTTCTTGTGGTTATTCCTGTTAAAGAAGTACATATGAAGCCTTAGGTAAAATATTGTGATTTATAAATGGGTACTTAACTAGGGCAAGTTTTTAAGACCCATATTAGGATCTTGTAACCTAAACAAACATTATCGGGGGGGGGGGGGGGGGGGGGGGGGGGGGGGGCGGGGGAGGGGGGGGGGCGGGGGGAAGGATTGGAATAATTTTTATTTATTCCACATAGGACATTTTTTTATCTTCTTCTAGAACCATCCACTTCTTCTAGACTCTTCCATCTTCTAGAATATTTCCTCTTCTAGATCGTTCTTATCTAGAATCTTTGCAACTTCTTCTACACTTATCTTATCCCCTATAAATCAATCAATCACCCCCTCATGAAAATCAATGCAACCCCCTAAGAAATTATTGTAAATTTTGTTTTTTATTAAAAAATATTCTTCATTGTCTGATTTTCTCTATCAATGAGATTTTGGGTGAAGATAACTAGGTTTCCCATGCATATTGTTTAAGGGTTAGATGTCAGGCTTGTGGTGAAGGAGCTCAATATTGATGT
Source organism: Torreya grandis (assembly GCA_037957365.1). Taxonomy (NCBI): domain Eukaryota; kingdom Viridiplantae; phylum Streptophyta; class Pinopsida; order Cupressales; family Taxaceae; genus Torreya; species Torreya grandis. The sequence continues at coordinate 4,193,689 of JARHVA010000354.1, forward strand.
GGAAGTTAGGAGGGAATATGATGGGAGTTTTAGGGTAGAGTAAATTTTTAGGATAATGAAAGAAGTTATGATTAGAGAGCAAAGAAGATATGCAAGTGAAAATATGGATAAACTACAAGAGATGATATTCAGAGAGCAATGATATTAGGGAAGGTATATATAGGAGTTTATTTCTCGCCTTGTTAAGTTAAGACCAAGTTGAATATTTTTAATAATTGATATGTATTTAAGTTTCAAATATTATTTGATTGTATTTATATTTATGTGAGATAATATTTATTGGTTGTATTTATCATAAAGTGAGGTAGTTTTTCCACATTTTACTAAAATAAAATGTAGATTTCGAGTTAAAATTATATACTATTTTTTTTCAATATTTTTGACCATACTTCCTGAATCATTATCTATTCTTTCTTCTTGATGATAATTTATGCAGTCCAATCTAAAATGTTGATTTGAATTTTTTTACACAATTTTAACTAGAAATCTACATTTTATTTATTGTATTCATCTTATTATAGATATATGTAAAGTAGAATCACATGTTTTTTTGGGTGTTATCATTACAAGGATGGATATGTCAAAATTGGTCTTTAAAAGATACAAATATATAACATCAAATCTAACAACCTTATGCAAATCAAAGCAGAGCATTAACTTATCATTTATTGACAATAGTTTTTAGTTTCCACCACAAGTCATATTGTAATTTATAGTAGTGCTTCCTATGCAGATGTGTTATTAGGTTAAATTAAAAAATAAAAAATTTATATGTTTCCAAAATAAAACTAAAATAGTGTGCAGGGGGTTGTAATTGTGATAACCACTGATATAAATGAGATGTGTGTGTTTTGACTAAAATGGCATAAATGGGGCACATAATCAGAACATAGGTCCATTTCTTCACATAAGTGCATATAAAGAATCAATTGAAAGGGGTCCACATAATATATTTATTTGTATTAGTAGAAGAGTGGATGAGGAAAGGATCTACACTTTGTGAAGGTTGGGAATGGTAGAGTGCATCCATGAGCATAAAGACAAAGTGATAGATGCATGATACACCTATGCTTAATATAAAATTGTCTAACCACCCTAATGTGATTTGAAACACACCAGAGATAAAATTGTGGTTGTTATAAAATTGTGTAATAACATTGATACATGGGTCATCTTATAGTCATATGGTCATCCCTAGTGTATATTGTCACTTGAAAGTCCTTGTCATTGCCCTTAACCATCATCTCACAACTCACCTTGAAAATATTTCACTATTTATGTGTTTTTCATGGCATTTCCCTTTCTTGTATGGGCTTGACTATGGTGTTTTCATATGTTCTTAAACCTAATGTTAATTACTCTTAGGTGTCAATATATTTTTGGCATGGATGAATGGAAGATACAATATGGACTCTAAGACCTCAATGTATTATCCCTGTATCAATCATAGTATAATGTTGAATCAAGCCTCACATCAAACTTGGAGTCATGTCACAATCAAATCAACATTCATGATATCCTGTTCCATCCTTGAAAATAGAAAATGGCTAATAAAAAATGTCGCCACCCTACAAGCTACATACCCCTTTGTTATAGGTGCATGACATGTAAATCCAAATAAGTACGCTAAATCCAAAGTTGTATGACATTGGCCCTCTAGTATATGGTATTAAATAATATATAATATAAAATACCCTATATTATGTAGTTATTAAATATTATGATACAATTGTTAAATAAGTATTATATATTTAATTTAATATCATACATATTTATTTAATAATATATATAATAGTAATATATGTTGTATTTATTAATATAATAACTATATATATTTATTTAATATTATATATAATAATAATATATCCTTTTGTCACTTACCTTTAAAATATTCCATATTGTAGGGATTCGTCACTACCTCTACAAGAATAATAAAAATATTGATTATCATTCTATCAATTCCCACATTAGCATTGGGTAACACCAAAGGTGGGATCTGAGACCCATAAAGTGGCTAATGAGACAACTGTTCAACTACTCTAAGCAATGGCTCTCTACATTCTCTACCCATGTGTATGAAAAAAGCTTCTTCCCATATGCCACTATGGCATGGAACCCACAGAAGCTCATATTGACTACATCTTCCACTGTTATCTCTATTGTAGTACTAGTGATATCCATTAATAAATCATCCCACAAGTATGACAAAAAGCAAAAAAACATGATACAGCTTTATTCATAATCCATTTTGACATCCATAGATGATAATTGACTTAACATAGCTTTGAGTACATTTAGGTGCTTTGCAACCAAGTCACCATCATTAATTTTCAATGAATATATATTATTTTATAGGAATGTTTTTTTACTAGTGAATTGGCCTAATACAATGTTCCCAACTTATCCCAAAGAATCTTTGCATTTTTTTAGTTGAAACATCTAATAATATTAAATTCAACAAACATAATATGATAGAGTTTATATCTTTCCTTTCCATCTCTATCATTGTGTTTATTTTAATTCTCCTTTGCTCAAAATATTCTCACACACAAATCTCTCACTCAAAATAGTATTTTATCATAAGTAAAATAAAAACCCAACTCTTCACACAAAGCTATAACCTAGCCATAATACCAAATGAAGAGACAAATATTGATCTAATAAACTAAAACCAAGTGAAGCAATAATAATAGAATATTTCAACTGAAAACATAAGAGAAATGGAATACACAATAATCTACCTAGGAAAACCATTTTGCATAAAAAATCTAGCTCAAAAACTTCTTTATTATATTAACTCAATTTTTTATAATACAATAATGTAGTACCAATTTTTATATTACACCAAATGACTCATTTATTATATTAACTCAACCATTTAAAATAAAATAATGCATATCCAAGGTCTGATTTCGCATAATGACTCCTTCATTGTATTAAATTAACTATTTATAATATAATAATGCACTACCAAGATCTAGCTCTATTGGACCCAGATATTATAATATATTCTAAGTATTTTGAAGCCATAAGCATGACGATACAAGGGAATGGGAAGATATCAAATAATAATGGCATGGGAGAGAATGATTCAAAAGAGAAAAATATTAGAGAACATCACAAAAAACCTTGGTGCATATGGGTGAGTTGCAAAACACAAGGAAACGGAGAATAAGGAGAATAAAACACAAGACTTAGAAAAGCATAAGACTAGTACAAGGATGTAGGAAATAGAGATGGTTACAAAGCAGTTCAATTCACTGAAGTATTATAAATTAATGGGAGTGTGAATCTAGCACTGGCTCTCGAAGGAGGAGGAACACAAAATTAAATATTTATCATAAAGAGAGTATATAGGGGTTGTTGGGCCCATTTCAAAAGGGACTTAATTATAATGACTCACCATGAATTATTTTTTTGAAATAGTCATTGGATTTTCATCTATAATATATTAATGATGTAACTCGATAAGGGGTTTGCTTATGTATAAATACCTCTTTACCTTTGATTAAAAAGTGTTGTTGGATATAGATGTGGTGTTGCTATCAAGATAGAGATATAGAGAGAATGTGTGCTAAATGAAGTACCTTTATAATCTTATCAAATGAGATTGATGGAATTAATACTTTATGATTATTATTGTGCTTGATCTATTTGGTGTTAATTCTTCTTTATGATACTATAGTTATTACATTATGTGAATGCATTAAATGACTAACTCTAGAATAACAGTCATAGTTATAATGATTAAATTTTTTAACTCAAGCACCCAACATTCATCCATCTTCCATCCTACGATAGAACCAATGTGAACCAATATAGGCCATGTACCACGAGTGAGTGTGTGAGGTCACTCACATGATATGTCAGCACACTAGCATATTGGCTTCTCCCTTCTTCTAAGCACATTACTATTACTTAGGGATAAAAATAAAACCCAACATTTTGGTTCTGTTGTTAAGACCCATTGCATTTTTTATCATGATGGTAGAAATATTATCATGTGGTTATCTTTGGAAAACATCAAGCATTGGGTTGCTACCATAGAGGAGAACTCTAAGATTCAACATCTTGGACTAGGAGCTTTTGCACTTAGATGGGTAGAGCAACAATTATATGATTCTCTATAGGAAACATTATTTGTAGAATTACTTGTTCAATTTCATGCTTGTCCTTTAACATATGTGAAAGTCCACTAAATAAATTATGGACAAAAGGCTCCTTGGTCAATAGAGTGATAAACAACCTTAGAAAAATAAAATTGTATGTGTTGCCCCTTTCCATCTTATTAAAGGAGACTAGTACATACTTGGCTAGGATGAAGTATTATGAAGGTCCATAATGTAGCACGAGTGAACAAAATCCCTTCAGGGGGTCCATAAGGATGTCATAGGATGAAATTATGCTGGTGATGAAACATCACAAAAATTTATACTAAGTAGGTTATGGTGGCCTACCTTATTTAAAGATGCCAAAGCTTATGTGTGTTAATGTGATATATGTCAGTGCGTATGTAAACCAAACCAAAGGGATGTTATGCCTCTTCATCCCATACTTTCTCATGAACCATTTGAGAAATAAGCTATTAATTTAATTAGGCCCATTCACCCAACTACATGATGAACTAACATTATATAAATCATTATTTTTATAAATTATCTCACATGTTAGGCTAAATCAGTGCCCACACATGATTATACTACTGTGACTATCATCAAATTTCTAAGGGAAAATATCATCACATGGTATGGATGCCATTTAATTTTAACAAGTGATCATGGAAATCACTTTCTTAATGAAACAATTCACATCCTCTTGGTTGAATTCATGATTGTGCACCATGCGACAACACCATATCATCCTCAAGTTAATGGTACAGTTGAAGCTTTCAACAAGATCCTAGGTCATACACTAACTAGGATTTGTAATATCGATCAACCGATTAGGATGATCAATTTTACATGGTCTTATGGGCATTTCCAACCACATACAAAAGGTTGAACAACAGTATTCTTTTTAATTTTGTCATTGTCACTAAGGTTGTCTTGCCACTAGACTTCCTTGTACCTTTTTTATGTATTATGTGTGTTGGAAAATTAGATGATGAGGATTCCCTAAAACTGGGCATGGATATTATATGTTAGCTAGATGAAATGTGTTTTTTTGCACACTGGAACCAAGCAGTTGAGAAAAAAAAATATAGAGCCTAACATGATCAACTTATCAAAACCAAAAAAAAAATCATCCTGATATGCATGTCTTAGTCTATGATTCAAAATTTGCACACCATTCAGGAAAACTATGAATCCAGTGAGAAGGTCCATTTATTGTTCATGTTATCTCATCTAATAGGCACTTGTAAATTGTAAAGATTATATTTCCAATTCCTATCAGGCCATTTCAATGATAATTAGCTCTGGCCTTACCATTCTATGTAATCATTCAATTTAGTGAATAAAACATATGCCACTAGGTTAGTCTAGGACTTTATATTATTTTCAAATAAGCATGGCATTCATTGTGCTCCTTTTATAATTTATTTTTTCCCTCTTTAAGCCTCTTTTGGTATTTATCACTCTATTTCTCTTTATTTCTTGACATGAATTTCACTAAGTTATGATGTGGAGGACCATGCACGTATTTTAATGTGGGATAGGTTTTAAGGATGGATAAGATATTTAAGCTAAAAGAACACAAGAAGAAGAATGTAAATAAAGCATGCAAAGAGGAGGTGATTAAAGGAAGTGCATAAGAGGAGGCATGTAAAGGAAGCACACAAGAGGAGGTGTGTGAAAGAAGCATGAAAAAGGGGGTGCATAACCCAATAATAAAAAATGAAGATGATAAAGAGTAAAACTATAAAAATGGGTTAAAATAGAAAAGGTAGTTTCCCATGATTAAAATAGGAAATTTGAATTATTATAGTTGGCATGCACACCAAGAAAAGTGCAAAAGATGGTACATGTATTTATTAATGATGGAGTGGTATAAATGGCAAGTGTGCAAAATAGACATCAAGGTAGGTAGTTTCAAAAAATAAATGGTTGAAGTGATAGACGACAGCTTGGAGAGGTTAATGTGAAAATTTGGGATAGACTATAAAGGATCATGAGGTTTCCCATTTTCATTTTTTACTATTGAAAAATTGAAAATTGTAGAGCTTAAACAAGAAAAAACAACAAATAAATAAGGCATCTACATAGTTCTCTAATTTATGAAAGTGTAGAGATTGAGGTGACAAGCATTCAAGAAAAGAGGAGTGGAAACATGTCCAAACAATCAAGAGAAATAAAAAATTTAGGTTTTAGGCATTAAGTCTAGAATTAGAGCAGGGTGAAGCAGGAAGCTAAAGTGTTTTGGGTGTATAACAAGGAATCAAAGTGTATTCATTTTAAATAATTGGTGAGCTATGCATTAACCTTCAAGGACCCCAGTTGCTGATGTAGATAAAATAAAAAAGCGGGAAAAGAGATCAACTTCCAATTATTCTTGAAGTAGAAGAGTAGAAGGTGTAGAAGGAAGTCCCATTTACATTCAAGAAGGGTCCAATGAATGCATCATGTAAGTCAAGGACACCACAAAGCTGGTGGAAGAGACATATAATGAAAAGGCACTAGAAATGGTGTGCATGAGAAAGAAGGTTCCTACAACACCACCACCCTCTCCTATATTGATTGAGGAAATACAATACTTGGAGAAGTTTTGTGATAATATAATTGGGAATCTAAGGTTTCCACCTATCATATCCTTGATTATAATCATCACCAGACTAATAGGACTATCAATTGGAGTATTGAAACACCAAGAATGAGATAACCTATGATCTCATGGTTTATAATTTATTGGAGGATGCAGGGTGCTCTAAATCTTCCAACTACCTTATTCTTAGAAAACTTAGGAGGTAGATCACTTTTTAATTTCATGCATTCATGAAGGCTAACTCTATTTTTTTGGGTGCAAAATAAGGATTACCCCTGAACAAATCCGTAAATAAGTAGGTTACTTTGTTATGGAGTTGATATTGACACAATCTTGAGGATCAGGAAGTAATTGATAAAATGGAGATGCCACTATAATATAAGAAATAAGGCCATGCAATGTAAATTACAATCCTGATAGATCTTACAATTAGACTAGCTACATGCTTGCCCACATCCAAGCTAGGAAGCATAGATAGGTGGATATGTCCTACCTCTATGTCACCATCCAAATGGAAAAGGGAACAAAGTGTAATTACTCAATGTAATTTACCAAGAAAATTGAATAAGATGCTAAGAAGGCCCATTGCCTACCCAACGATAAGTTTCCTTGAGGCATAATTTTGTTGTTGTCAGTTTTTGATGAGACTGGCATCCCAAAGTATTTGGTAAGGAACTAAAGTGGGTGTACCCACCTACACATAATTCCTCTATCAAAAGGTTCAAACAATTCACATGCTCCAATGCTGTCCAACCCTTTAATACAACAAAGATGAAGGGTTGGTTTGATGGCATGAGGGAGGCATTTGAGAATGAATGGCACATACCAAAGGAAATGCCTATGCAGATGGGAAACTATGTTGCATTTGCTGTAAATCAACACTATTCCCTCATGAAAATATGGATAGTAAGCACTAACCAATTATCATCATGGCTCAAATTACCTTACTCATTCGCTCCTAGATATTTTATGGACTCTAAAAATTGCATTAAGGATGTGCACCCTGTAACTATTGAGGCAGATAATATTGATGTTGATATTCATACTCTTCATAATATTTACGTCTATCTAGGAAGGCAAACATATGTAGACTGACATTAGATTGATAACACTGATATAAACCCCTACAAGATAGTGGTGCAAGTGCAGATTTGGGTGATCTTTTATATGCTTAGGCCCTGGAAGAAAACATCAAGAAGCCAAGAAGTGGGTAACGAACCGTTCCCCCCTCAACCATGCACTCATGGTGAATAATGAGCATAAATTAAGGATAAGAGACCAAAACCAGATGCCACCAACTCAAGTAAGGTATAGGAGGAATAACCTAGGGCAAGCCCAAATGATAAAGGTGAACCCTATCACTGATAAGATCCCAAAGGCTGTCTGTATACCCAAAGGATGGTGTTGCTCCACACCATTCTACCCAAGAAGATCATGAGAAAGAAGTTCCCTGAGTGGTGATTCCAAACATAGGTGAGGTATCTCTAGAAGCATAACCTACCAAGGAACCCAATCTTGATCCCAATGAAGCATAGCCTACTAATCTTGACAAAGAAAATCTTGCCAATGAGTAGTAAATCAACATTGAAAGTCTAAAACCTAAAGTAGTAGATAGAGGAGAAGGCCCCAACATATAATAACTTGGTGCTGGTACCATCAGACAATGAGATAATATTCTTCAAGTTATTGATCTAGAGTGTCATCCTTAAAAGGACAAGGAACTTATGCAAGAGGTAGAATAATAGCAACAGACAAATCAAGAACCTCCCATTTGTGTTGTATTCCATTTGTGGGGTTATTTCCCTAAAAATGATTCCACGAAACAAACTCGACATGAGATGTCTTTTTTTATAAAAGTGTATCATGATGAAGAACGATTTAAGCTTCCAAATGCTAGCACTAACATAATCCCAGAGGTAGAAAATGTTCCAGACACACTTTGGGTAATTCCCACAATTTGCTCTCCAATGTAAGTAGGATCAACGTCATCAATTTTGCCCTAGAGGTTTCTAAAAAAGACATTCTCAACAACCATGACATGGGCAAACTTCGCTACAAACATAAGGAGGTCATCTAGTTGTACCAAGAAGAGCAGGAAATGAGGCACAAGCGTAAAGAAGAAATTGAAGAACTCAATCACTGACTCGATGTTGTTGAAGCATCTCGACTTAGGAATTTGGGTCCTTGCCAAGTAATTTTGAGGAGTGAAGTAGTGCTTACAGGTGGTATTCCCATTAGTGATGAAGCCATTAATAAATTGGAGACATTCTTGGGATTCTTTTTGAAGAAATGTAAAAACATGGTGGATCCTAAATAGGAGAAGCTATGGGCCACCAAACAGTTCACTAAGGCCATGGACATCTGCAACAAATTTTTGAATAAAATGAGCACCACTCTTCCCTCAGCAATGGGTTTTTTTTTCAACTTAACACAACCAAGTAAAATTTTAGAATCATCACTGCTACTAGAGGAACAAAAATGCCAACAATTGGTTGATAATGGATTGAATATCAAGGACAAGGCTCAGTGCACAAAAGTGTTCTAGGACATTGAAAAATTAGACAAAAAAATAAGCACCCATCAACAACAATTGAATGTTAGTTTCTCAACACTTCGAGGCTAGGTTTTGGGGGAGGTCAGGGCCCTCAAGGATGCTAAGAAAGTTGTAATTACTTAGCTTGAGATTTTGACAACTTAAGGTGATAGTTTTATGAAGCAGCCCAAGGAGATGAAAATATTGAAGGGCAAAGTGGAAGTTATTACTTCCAATATTTAGATGGCCCTCAACCAATGGGAGGAGCTAAGGTGTGAGATGTAGTAGGCAGGCCCCGAATTCTTATTATTTAAGACTTCAACATAGTCTGGATAAACTATTGGTTTAGTCCAGGGTGATGTTGGACCCAAATTTTGTAATATATTCTAAGTATTTTGGAGCTATAAGCATGGAGATGCAAGGGTGTCGTAAGAGCGTGGAGAGCAATGGTGCGGGAGAGAATGGTGCAAAAGAGAGAAACATGGGATAACGACATGGAAGACCTTAGCGCAGATGGGTGAGTTACAAAAGATAATGAAACATAGAATAAGGAGCATAAGACACAAGACTCGTAAAAGCATAAGACTGGGATAAGGGCACAAGAAATGGAGGTGGTTACAAAGTAGTCTGCATAAATATCAGAGATTGATGGGAGCATGAATCTAACACTGGCTCGCAAAGGAGGAGAAACACAAAAGAAAATATCTAGCATAGAGATAATATATAGAGATTGATGGACCCATTTTAAATGGAACTTAATTGTAACGGCTCACCACAACTTCTTTTTCTGAAACAGTCATTGGCTTGTCATCTTTATTGTGTTAATGATGCAATTTGAGAAGGGGTTTGCTTGTGTAGAAACACCCCTTTTAGCTTTGATTAGAAAGTGTTCTTAAATATATATGTGTTGTTGTTGTAAAGATAGATATCTAAAGAGAACGTGTATTGAATGAAGTACCTTTGTAATCTTATCAAATGAGATCAATGAAACTAATACCTTATGAATTTTGATGTGTTGAATCTATTTGGTGTTAATTATGCTTTATGATACTAGAGTACTTGCACTGTGTGAATGCATCAAATGACTAACTCTAGAATAATGTTTGTAGCAACAATGATTAACTGTGTTAACTCAAATGCCTAACATTCGTCCATCCACCATTATGCAACATAACCAACATGAACCGGTCTAGGCTGTGTGCCTCGAGTGAGCATGCACAGGCACTCGCGTGATATGCATCGCGTTAGTACATTGGCTTCTCCCTTCCTTTAGGCACACGGTTGGTACTTAATTGTGCGGAACTAGGAATAAAAAGAAAACCAAACAAACTCTATTATATTTCCCCCATTATATATGCACCAACACCAAAACCAAGCATACCAAAACCATGGGACAAATATTACAACTGCTTTCGCTTCTCTTTCTCTACTGCCCTCGTTGTTTCTTCAGCACATTCATTCAACACCCGGAGATGAACGTACCCTCCGTACTATAGTCGAAATTGATAATGATTCTAATGATAAAAGATCAAATTCTTCTAAACTGACATAGACGTTGGCCAACGCAACCCACCTGCAATTATGCTTTTCCCACTGGTCTCCAACAACAGCCATCTTTTACGGATAGTTTCATGGGCTCTCACGGGGAGGTATACTACAGGTTGCCCACTCTGAAAGGGCTCTACACTGTCCATGAGCTCGGCCCGTGGAGTGCCCGAAGTGGCGATATATAAACTGCGGGCGGTGGATTCCGTAGACGTGTTTCTGTCATTGCTTGTGTTTGCGGCCATAGCGCTGTGTGACAAGAACGTGATAGGATGCTTTTACCCTGTGCCTCAAGACAAGACGAAGGAGCTTCTAGATGTGCTGCCCGTGGCCATTGGACTTCTCTGCTGCCTGATTTTCGTGCCATTCCCCTCCACGTGTCATGGGATTGGGTATCATGTTTCAAATTAATGTCATATAATTTGCCTCAAAGCGTTCGATATCAAATTACCATCTCTTTTTTTTGTTGCCTTAAAATATTTGCAAGCTATTGCTGTATAGTTGGAAGAGTTACACGATCAATCTGGTATGCATGTTTGGTTGGGTAATACCTAAGGGTACGTGTCATTCTTTGAACAGTTAAAAAAAACTTTAATTAAATATGTAGTATTCGTAATAGAGGTTATATGTGGCAATTAGTAATTTGTAAAAGAAGGCATCAACAGATATTGAGACTGTCAATATAAAACATGTGGAAGCCCACATGTTATGTTACAAGAGTCTTAGCCTAATTCTTTTACTTATCTCCCAACATATGTCATTCTTGTTTCATGAAGGACTCCATTTTGTAGTATATGTGTGTTAGTTTGGTCAACAGTCTACCCATAATTTATATAAAGTTTACAATATGTTTTTCTTCTTTCTTCCAATTTTTTAATGGCACCAACAACATTAGGAATTTTATATCATTCTTGTTTCATAAAGGGCTCCATTCTGTAGTATATAGTATATGTGTGTTGGTTTGATCAAAACATTCTACCCATATTTTCTATGAAGTTTATAATATATATATATATATATATTCTTTCTTCCAATTTTTTAATGGCACCAACAACACTAAGTGAGACCAATCAATACCTGGATCATTCTTCCATAGGTCATGAGATCATTTTTTAGCAAAGTAATAATTATATTGTTTCCTTTTAAACAATTACCCCCATCAGCATTCCACCCATATTTTTTATGAAATCTGAAATATGTTTTTCATGCGGGATTTAGATTTCATCAAACAAGTAACAACATACAAGTGAAAATGGTGTAGACATGGACAAACTAAATAGTCACCATATCCATTAAAGTTGACCCTAATGAGAATTCTGATTTTTTTATTTGGTATGCAAGTGTTCGCTAATGTGTTTTAACACTATTTTCTATTTTATAATAAAAACTTCTTTATAAAAATTATGTTGGGAGAAGAGGAAATGGAGGATCACTTTAGGACACCAACATCAACACTAGGTGATACCATCAACACTTAGATGATTCTTCCTTAGGTCTTCAGTTTAATTCTTAGCAAAGTAATCAACATAATTTTTATTTATGCAATTCCCCTATGCATGCAATGATCGACAAACTTTCTTACATTTCACATTTGAAAGGTAGTTTAATTTAATTGCTCATAAGTGTTATTTTTTTGTGTCCTTTAACTATTTTATCGTATTGGAGAATTAAAAGCTTGAGATTTATTTGTGCTCTCTCTACAAAAATAAATATTTGTCACAATTTTTTTAAGAATTCCTTTTTTCAAATAGTTGTTCATTTATTTGCATTTATGTTTTCCTTTTGGTTGAATCCTTAGTAAATTAAACTTACTATAACATAGAATCTTACCGATATCGATATTGACAATACACGTCATGATCATAAAGGCTATGGATAAGGGTATGAGTAGTCCATAATTGTATGTGTCATTATGTGAACATGGATTTTTTTTAGCAAATGAAGTAATATCTAAAACTACCTTGCACATGCAAAGAATACAACACAATGTTAGACAAAAATGATCTTGAGCTTCATAATCCATCAAATGTGTTTGAATTCACATGTGACAAAGAGAATGAAAAGTTTAATATATATTATTAACAAATGTGCTTAGTAACATTCCCATGTTTTTTGAATTTTTAAAGTATTTACTTTATTTGTAAGTTTATAACTTTAATTTATTTGTAACTTTGTAAGTGTTAGAGCCTTTGGTGAGGGTTTTGTGATTGGTAGATGGGAATCAAAACCCAATGTGATACATTTATGAGGTCATAGATAGGGCCAAAGAGGCCATCCAAAACTTTTAAAGTGGGGATGGTAGCATTTTTGATCCCATTTAGGAGTTAATTGATAATAGGTGGAATAATCAACTCCACCAACCCATCCATGTAGTGGGATACAACCTTAATCCCAAGTTTTACTACTTTGATGGTTTCATAGATGCTAATGGGGAGGATATGGATGGCCTCTCAACATGTATTGAGAGTATGACACCTAAGGTTTAGGTGAGGGACCTCATTATTTCAAAGTTGTAGAACTACACTAGGTTATGGGAGCTCTTTTCTTCAACACTAGTTATTTGAAGGAGATCCACCCAATCACCAAGTAATAAAAAATGAAACCTTTACTTATGCCTTACAAGTTACAAATTTAAAATTATTAATTACTTAAAAAATTTGAATATATTGTTTTTAGGTTCATGGTGGGAAGATCAGGGTGGAAATTATTGAGCATGGTCATTGATGTTAGGTTATCATTGATGTCAAAGAGAGCATGTGATATTAGTACATGAATAACAAAGAAGTTGTGTTTGATAGCTTGGAGAGTATATGGCATATGTGTAGATTAGTAAAGATAAATAAGAGGTTGTGAGGCATCTATAAATATCTTAGTGAAGTTTTGGTGTGTCATTTGATCATTTTAAAAGAGAAATATGCATCTTTTAGTTTAAAAAAAGCTAGACCGTCACTGTACGTCATGCATATATGAATGACCTAGAAAGTTTATGCATTTAGTGTAGGTACTCAAAAAGTTATTAGTTGTCAAAAGTATTCATGGAGATGTAGTCTCTAGTGCCAAGAAGGTAGCCTAAAGATTTGGACTCTTGAAGTGTTTTCTAGCTCAAGTTATAAATCTTAAAAGTTGATATTGCAGACTGTGATATGCCAAAGACCATCAAGTTTAATTGCATTGAAATATGGGGTCAACTAGTCAAGATAGATTTAACTATGAGTGTTCATCATCCAGATTGTGATCCAATAGTGCGCATGAATTCAATATGTCAAAGGTTCCTAAGATTAAATGCACTATAGACATGTGATTCAATCATAATGATTTGACATAAGATCAATGGCACATGGAACTACCAAGTGGTGCAAGAGTAGGGACTAACAATAATGTGCTTAAAAGGCACATGGGGGTGTCAAGTGTGTTAATCATAGAACCTTGTATCAAGGATCAATGTTAAGCATTAAATAGTTAATTTCAAGATACTTCTAAGGAGATCGATGGAGAGTAATTGATCTAGATTTTATGAAGCATAAGATGATGACAAGTGTCAGATGTTTTGCTTTGAATAGTGACCATTGGCTTTTGAATTAGCAAAAGAAAAAACTAGTACTGAGTATTTTGCTTATATCTTTTGATCTAAGATGAATTTTAAGGTGATGTAAAATAAAAATTTATAAAGGACTTCAAGGATCATCCATAAAATTTGATCAAAATATTTCAATGTTCATATATTTATAGAAATTGAGCTCCAAAGTTGATTATGTGTTTGACCATGTTTTGTAAGTGATCAGAGAAGGCTAATTGAATATTTCTTAATGGTATTTTGATGTTTCAAGATGAAATAACTATTGGAAGTTCTCTATACTCTATGAGGACAATATATGTGGATTTTAGAGGTTTGAAAAATCCTTATTTAGTATGAACAAATGGCTTATAAGTTAACTATGTTTATTAAATACACTGGCAGTTTGAGTGACCATCTTGTAGAGGTAAGTTGAAGGTATTCTGAGTAGATTTCAAAAAATCAATGAATATGAATATGTCAAGGAAGTCTCAACGGTACATTGTAATGTATTTTATGTCTTATTTTTCTCATATTTAGTTATGGAGAGTCAAAATGGTCTGACTATGTTTTGATTGACCAATCTAAGTGGTCATCATGAGAGAGTTGTTTTGAGTTCTTAGAGACTAAGTGAAGGTGTCCAATGGACATTGAGATGTTACGTAGGTCATGTATGATCTATTAATGTATTTGGTGGAGTAGATTATTTGAGAAAAGTGTTTGTATGCTTCAGTTCTATATGATAGACTTTTTTTGTGTTTATAGGCCTATTAACGAGCAATCTAGAATGGCTTGGTTAAAGGTATGAAGTTGCATTCCAGGTGGAATTAACCTATATTTAAGTAATCAAGGGCCTATTGGAGATATTTTTGATATGTTTGAAGCATTGGTGGAAGCTAAAGGTGGTCCAAGAGTTTACAAGTGTAACATGTGGATATAAGGCCTAATTATTTTAGGTCTCACCAAGACCTAATGGTGGTTTGGGGATAATGAGGTAATGACCGACCTATAAAGATTTTGGTTCTCTAATGTAATGTTTTTATTTACCTATATTAATTATGGTTAAAATATTTAAAACATCCTCGCTGACCAAGATGGGTTAAAGGTAGAGAGTGGTATAAGTACAAGGTCTAATTAGACTAATTGTGAAAGTTGAAAAAGTGTGGATTCAAGCAAAGGAGAGAACCTTTGAAAGAGAAGGTAAAGGTTAGTGAGGACCATAAAAATAAAATAAGATCATTCATGTTTATCTAATCAAGTTGATGTAGATGGATACATAGGTCATTGGACCTGATGAGGCTAGAAGAGGCAACTTGAGTGAGTGAGCCCTTCAGACCATTTGGGTGAAAGAGTGAAGGTCAAGAGTGAAAACAAAGGCGGTCATCATTATTTTAAGAGTAATAATAGGTGTTTAAAATGATTTATTTAAGGTAGTTGATTGGGTGCTTATTTTCCTAGGGGGTTAGTTCTTCCTTGCAAGATAAAGCTTGTTAAAAGTCTAGTTGTTGTGGGTGCTTTGTTAAATAGGGGCAATATCTCCTTATGGGATTGTTGTCTCAATAAACTAAGGGATGGGTTTTTTTAATCAATTGATGTTAGTCTAAATATTGGATCTTATTATTATAGGATTGTAGTCCATATTATAGGTTTCAATGGGCTTTATTCTCTAATAAGGTTTCTCACATATATCATGTGTTTTGTGCTTGATCTTATTTTATCTTCCATGTTCATTGTTATGAATGATATGTATGATTCATGATTGTATGTGTTGAATGGTTAAGGGTTTAAAGGGTTTGGAATTGGATTGAATATCTATCATCATAGATTCACCCCCCTCTCAGTGATTGTAACTCTAATTATTGGTATCAAAGTAGGACCTTCTTTGCAAGTTTAACCACTTGAAGGTGATCCAAGATACAATATGGATAAGCAATTGAAGAAAGAGAATTAAGAGTTGAAGGCTCAAGTAGAGGTTACTTATACACGTGTAAAATAAAGTGAATAAAAGTGCAATTAGTAAAAGGCACTTTTTGAGAAGTACATATGTAAGATGAGTAAGTATGATCAAGAAGAATCTCTTAATAAGATCATGGCCTCAAGATTTAAGGATATTAAGGATGAGTGCATCAAACTAAATAAGGAGATATAATCCTTAAATGAAATCTCAATATCAAAATATGATAAAGAGAAGATCAACATTATTGAAGATCAATTAAGGGTTATAAATACTAATTTGAGTTCAAAAGAGGAAGAATACAAACATCTCAAAACTCAGTTAGAAGAGACAAATGCCAAGTTTAGTTCAAAGTAAGGTGAGAATGATGAGTTGAAGTTAAATATTGATTATATAAATATTTTTGAATATAAATCATGTATATTGAAGGATTACATGGCTAAATAAGCTAAGAGGGATAAAGAGACCATCCAAGATCTCATAATTCAAGTTAGAGGCTATAATTTCAAGTATGAGAGCTAAAGAGGATGAGAGTGTTCAATTGAAGACCAAGATAGATTCATTCAAGGATGAACATGACAAATTTGTTTTCAAGGTAAACAAGACTAAGAAATAATAAGAGAGTTAATCTTAAGACAAGAAGGTGAAAAGACTTATTAGGCAACCTAAAACTATAAGGTATGAAAGTTCATTTCATGGTCATCATTTTACATGTTAGTTTTTTGGTCATAAGGCAATAAACTATAGAAGGAAGAGTAGTTAGTCAACTAAAGGTATGGATAATATAGTTTTCAATAATTTTCATGACATGGGACATATTTTAGATTCTACACTAGAATGCATGGGAAAAAAACTAACCCAAGTATGAAGACCTAAGACAGTTAAGCTTGAGCATAATGAACCTAAGAGACAAGATGGTATGTTTATTGAGATTCATAATATATATCAAGAAGAAGGTATGAATGATGTTCTTTATTTTAGTTGTCATCAAGTTGGTCATATTGCAAGATATTTTAAAATTAATCTCTCAATTCATAATAATGTGCATGGACAACCTAGAGTGCTCAAGAAAGGTAAATCATTGGTATTGAAACCTAAGGAAGTGAAAAACAAGAAAACTAATTTAATTGAGTTGAAAGATCAAGGTAGACTACTTGCTAAAGCAAAAGAGGAATCATATATGAATAAGTTTCATGAATGCCAAGAGAATGTATCATGTGTCTAGATAGAAAAGGAAAATTAAAAGTCAATTCCAGTTGAGCTCAAATAAAAGACCAAAGTGATAGTTGAGGCTAGTTCTGAGGAGTGTATGGATACAAGAAAACATCCTACTATTGTTGAACAAGTTTCATGTGAAGAACATCAGTTGTCAATGTCTAGTGATGAGGTATGTCATGAATATTTTTTGTCTCCATGTATTTTCAATTCCTTCTTAAAAGACAAGGAGAATATTGTAATGGATGTAAAATTTACTTATCTTAAGTCTAAGAAAAAGAAGAACTATTGGTTTCAGATGACCAAGGAGGAGAAGTAATATGAGGATTTATGGGCAACTCCTAGTTTCACATTGTTCTAGGATATTTTGCATTAAGGTGTCTCTATCTAGGCATTAATGAGACACTTGACAAGAAAGAGGAAGCATGGTGGATGTTAGTTGAGCTTTGGTTGATGCTTGAATAATAATATCATTTGAATATGTGTTTGGCTATGGGGGAGCTAACTCAGTTAACTTGAATGTCTTAAAGAAGATGTCCATGATGTGAGTGGGAGCATATATGAAGATGCTTTAATCATGATAGAAGTGTGAAGATGTCTGCTACGATTGTTAATTCAAGAAGATTGATATGATGACTTGATCAAACCAAGTCATGTATTTTGATAGGGTACTAAATCTTCATTCATGATCAAAGAGATATTTTGAGTTATGTAGGTAGACAAGTCCAAGGATCAGAAAATACCAAGTTCATATTGGTGTATGTCAAAGAGAAGATGATATGACATAGAGATTAATGTTAGGGAGAGATTTATAAGCTCTATGAGTAGTTTTTTAGGTCAATGATCAAGTCAGCATATTGAGGAAGATGCCCCTTATCACTAATGTCAAAGGGGGAGAAAGATTATAATGAAGGAGTTCAAATTATTAATAAGTCATTCTAAGGATCTTTTTCCATCAATGATTGTGTTTATTGAATACACTGGTAGTTTGAGTGACCATCTTATAGAGGTAAGTTGAAGGTGTTTTGCATAGAGTTGATAAAACAAATGAATATGAATATTTCAAGGAAGTATCAAAGGTTCATGATAATCTATTATAGGTCTTATGTTTCCCATATTCAATTATGGAGAGTCAATATGGTTTGATTGTATTTTGATTGTATCTGACCAATCTGAGTGGTCATTATGAGAGAGTTATTTTGAGTGTTTAGAGCCTAAGTGAAGGTGTCCAATGGACATGGAGATGTTGCATAGGTCATGCATGATATATTTATTCATTTGTTTGAGTGTATTGTTTGAGAAAAGTGTTTGTATGCTTCAATTCTATATGATAGACTTTTTTTGTGTTTCTAGGCCTATTGGTGACTAATCTAAAATGGATTAGTTCAAGGTATGAGGTCGAGTTCCAGGTGACATTGATCTATGTGGAAGTAATAAAGGGCCTATTAAATGTATTTTTGATATGTTTGAAGCATTGATGGAAGCTGAAGGTGGTCCAAGAGTTTGCAAGTGTAACATGTGAATATGAAGGCCTAATTGTTTTAGGTCTCACCAAGACCTAATGGTGGTTTGGGGATAATGAGGTAATGACTAACATATGAATAGTGTGGTTCTCACATGTAATGTGTGTATGGACCTATGTTAATTATGGTTCAAATATGTAAAAAATCTTGGCTGACCAAGATGGGTTAAAGGAAGAGAATGGTATAAGTACAATGTCTAATTGGACTAATTATGAAAGTTGAAAAAGTGTGGATTCAAGTGAACGAGATAACCTTTGAAAGAGAAGGTACAGGTCAATAAGGACCATAAAAAAGAAAACAAGATCAACCATGTTTATTTGATCAAAATGATGTAGGTGGATACATAGGTCATTGGACCTAATGAGCCTAGAAGAGGTAGATTGAGCAAGTGAGCCCTTGAGACTGTTTGGGTGAAAGAGTAAAGGTGAAGAGTGAAAACAAAGGTGGTAATCATCAGTTGAAGAGTATAAATATGTGTTTATGATGATCTATTTAAGGTAGATGAGTGGGTTCTTATTCTCCTAGGTGGTTGGTTCCTCCTTAAAATATAAAGCTTGATAAAGGTTTAGTTGTTGTGGGTACTCAGCTAGACAGGGGTAGTAGCTCCTTATAGGATTGGTGTCTCACTAAACTAAGGGATGGGTGTTCCTTGATGAGTTATTGTTGGTCTAAATGTTGGATCTTGTTATTATAAGACCGTAGTCCATCTTATAGGGTTCAATGGGTTTTATCTCCCATGAGGGTTGGTCACATATATCATGTGTTTTGTGCTTGATCTTGTTTTATCTTCCATGTTCATTATTATGAATGATGTGTATGATTCATTATTGCATGTTTTGAATGGTTGAGGTTTTGGAATTAGATTGAATATCTAGCATCATCGATTCACCCCCTATTAGTGATTGTACCTCTAATAGAAATACCCCAAATCTTCAAAGGTTAGCTCTCCAAATTTTAACTCAACCTTGTAGCAATTTTGGATGTGAGTGCAAACATAGTTTATTTAATGTTATTCACATGAATAGGTGTATTAATTGAGTCAAAAATGCCTCATGACATATTTTTTATGTAATACAACCTTAAACTTTACACAAAAAAGGTGGAGGACACATCACAAGAGCCTATTGATTTAGATGAGATTGATCCCTATAGTAACTGGACTATAGTGGACGAGGAGACCCCCATATTCATAGAGGACAAGATTATTGTTTTAGAGAGGCAAGATATGGAGGGTGTAGGATAAGTAGGAGATCTTGGATTGGATGGCATTGATGTAGGTATTCTCTAAGATGAGGATGAATCACTTCCATTCAATATAAAGATGGATCCACATGCACATAGTTATATGCAAAGTAAGGAAGGGCAACAGAGTGCAAGGATTAGAATATCCAAGACTCCCATATTTTTCATTAGAATGGGGAAGAAGAAATTATATATTCTTGTAATTTGTATTATTTTTTGTTATATATGTATCAATTTATTGTTGTATTACTATATTCACATGATTATATGATTTTGTACTCTATCTATATTCACATATAATATTAAAAACTCCCCAAAACATTTTATAGACTAATTTGATATTGATTATAACTATAATTTGTATATAACTAATGTTTTTTAAGAAATTTGAATATTTTTTGAAGTTGTTGAGTATTGTCGAATACTAGTGAGTGGTTGCTAAGTATTTATCGATTAAATTTTTAGGGGGTTAGATGAGTACTCATCGAGTATGAATATGTAAAATATGAAATATACAATGGACAATTAGATACCAACCCAACCGAAAGAGAATCAAAAAAAATTCAAGGTATAGAAGAGCTTCCTGGAAAAATTCAAAATTTGGTGGCCTTATAGATGTGTTACACCACCATCTAGTTTGATTATTGCTAAGATCACTTCAATTTTTATCCAATCTTTACCCAAAAATTGTATTTTTTACTCTGTTATAGGGCTTTTCCAATTTTATATTATCATATGATTATTTATTTATTTTACAAAGGTGAACATTTTCATTTTACCTTTTTCCCCCACCTTTTATTCTCTTAACTCCTTTTCTCAACATCTCAATTTTTTTTTTTGAACTTCTTGGTAATTTTGTTAAATATATTATTTTTAATATATTTTCCCTATCATATGTAATGTCTTCCTTACCCCATGTTTACAATCTCCCTCCAATTCTTCCATCTCCTGGTTGTGCTTTGTAGCTACTAAAAAATGTCTCACCTTTTTTCTTGTAAATTTAATCTAGTAAATCAAAAGGCATGTAATCGTCGCATAACAGTTAGTCCCTACCTTCAAGAATATCAATATTGTAAATTTGTGTTGATGTTTGAAGCTATCACAAATGCTATAAAATTGTATTTAATGAAGCAATTACTAGGTAAAATGGAGGAAAGTGGTTGTGCTTTATTTAGAAATGGAGAAGTTTATGTATTGTCAAAACCTTTTAGTGACGGTGAACATGGGAGTCGAGGAAGTGAAGCTATGTGTGAGATATTTTGTATTATAAATTATTCAAATTCAATATTGCATATAAATTTTTAATATAAGGTCAATGCAATAGTCAATAATAGAAGTGATGGTTATTATAGGATAGAGCTTTGAAGATGTTAATAGTGGGACACTAGATCATTCAATAATGTTTTATAATACTTGATTAGAGAGAGTTTCATTTATATATTATGCTAGGAATACCTAGTGGGTTCAAGAATGGAATGTATTTTCCATGTATTATGTGTTTTTGGGCATGTACCAAAATGCATTGCTAAAATTACACATAGTAAAAATGTTGATTGTTGCCTATGTCTTGCATATTTCATTATAAGTTGTTTATCCTCCAACATTTGGCATGCAACCAATTATTTTCAATGTTGTATTAGATATTGGGACTTGTGGATTGATGAAGGAAAATCTATTGAATCATATATATAGCTCAAGACATTATGAATTTAGAAGATCTTGTTTCTTGTATGATGTAAATAAAA
The DNA here is from genome assembly GCA_037957365.1 of Torreya grandis. NCBI lineage: Eukaryota > Viridiplantae > Streptophyta > Pinopsida > Cupressales > Taxaceae > Torreya > Torreya grandis. Next base: position 4,215,698 of record JARHVA010000354.1, read on the forward strand.
AAGATTAACCATGTTTGCACCTATAAAAATTCAATGATATCCAAGGTTTTTTTAATTATAGAATCCATTACCATATTAAGCATTAAAGATGACAAAAACATTTACATGGTTCTGACCATAAAATTATCAAAATATGGGGCATCCTCTATTAGCATAGCAAACACACCGATTATACAATATAAAAAATGGCCCCATACAAGTGACCTAGTAAAAGTATCAGCAACAAGAGTAGAAACAAAAGCAATAAAAGTAATAAAATAAAGATCATATCAAAATGCAACCACCCCAAAGGTGTTATAATAGGGCTTAAACATCTTGTGCCCTCCAACTAGCAATGCCATCGAATTCACAGTGATCCTTAGAATCCCCAGAATCAGGTTCCTTGGTTGAATCTTTATCTTCAACAAGTCCCATTTAAAACTACCCAGTAGCCAATTGAGAGGGATAATGGTCAATTTTTTTTAGCAATATTTTCATATTATTCATTTTTACATAATATAGGATGTCCTCTACATCTACCGAGCCACCTCATTCGACAAGCTTTTCCAATTTTCTAGAGAAAACATTGACATTTTTACTAATCATATTCCAAAAATCTTCCTAGGCATAATGATCCTATATTATTGGAGTCATTCCCTAAGGAGAAGACACTGTCAACATAATCTTATCAAATAATTTAGGGTGTAGGTTCAAGTCAAAAGGTGAAAAGGTTTCCTTAGCGTCTCTAATTTTAGAACTTTCGAAGCCATCATTGTGTACATCTCTTAGCATATTTTTGTTTGCTAATAGCTAGCTTTTGATCCCATTCTTATCAGAGTCACTCAAGTTTATCCATTCTTGTACTAGGTGTTCTACTTGGTCAAATTAAGCATCTTTTATGTAATCCCACTCATGTTCAATAATTTTTATCTTGGCGACTAACTAGTGAGACACTGACTAATTTGGATATGGGCTTAACTTGGGGTAACCACTAGAATCAAGTAAGAAACTAGAGGCAATTTTGAGGAGTCATGTCCTGATAAATTGTTTCAATTGGTCATGTGGCACTTTTAGTTATAGGAATATATGCACAAAGATGAAATGGAGAATGACTTCCACTAAGGAGTTAGTAAGCAACCTAACCTTATGTTGGGATACCTCAAGGTTCCTTTGCTTCCATAAAAACCATAAAATTTTAGTTGAAAACACTAGTCAAATCGATTAAAAAAAAGGGTGTACTTTAATTTTGGGACACATATAACCAAAATTAATGTTTAGCCAACCAATTTCATAATCAAAAACCACATTCTAATACTTAAGACAATAATTCCACAGCTTACCAGCATATTGGCAGGAGAAAAAAAACTTAATAGTTTCAACTTCACTATAAAAAGAAAAAAAGGCTTAGCAAGTCCACAATTCTTAAGATATAACCAACATCCAAGTTTTTATACATTACAAACTAATGAAAACAAGATTTATTAGATTATAAACAAGAATCCCAAATCACATCAAATTTAAAAGACCAAGCAGTCAGAGGATCACACATAGAGCAGATATGATTAAGGGTAACGTAGGGGACAACTAAGAAGGAAATCTTTTTTTACAACATTTGAGTGGAGAACTCAAATCAGATGGGATTTAGTCCACTTCACACTATCCCATAACTCACCCTCATCCTCCATGAAAACCACATTCTTATTTCCCTTCAATACTTTTTGGAGAAGAGTGAAAGTTATATGTTGAGTGACAGGAATCTAAAAAATGGCTTTAATCTCTAACCATAAAGCCCATCCCACATGAGAATAGAGGTCCTTAAAATCCCTCAACCCCTTAATATACCATTAAAAGGTAGAGTAGCCCCTAGTGATGGAATTTGGTCTCTTATTGATAGACAAATTCCACTATAAGCATCTATACCCATAACAAGTTATCCCAAACTAGCTGAAAATGTGTTTTGTAGTAAATATAGGTGAGCCAACCACTTTAATAGGAAAGGGCCCAATGAGAATATCATCAATAATCAAACCTTTACATCCTGACTTTCCTTTAGGAAAACTTCTCAATAAATTATTTTTAACTAAAACCTTCCAAGGCTCATTTTCTTTGATTGCTTTAATGATCCACATAACTGCCAAGGTTATACCCTACAACCAAAGTTATTTTAACCCCAAGCCCCCAATATTTTTAGGCTTCAAGAAAAATTACCACAAAATAGCATGCCTTTTCTTACCCCCTTTCTCATCCTACCAGAGGAAATAGTTTATGATTCTGTAGAGCATGTTGATCTAAGACTTGCCAAAAATCCAACACAATGTGTAATAGATATTATAGGATGAAAGGACCTTTTGGCAAACTTGAATCCTTCCTGGTAAGGAAATTAAATATCCCTACCAGTTTACAATTTTCTTGTTAATTTTATCAAAAATCTATTCCCACATGAGTTTGAAGGAAGGTGCAAGAGCAAAGGTAATACCTAGATATTTGACCAATTCATCAGGTCATTTCCAAGTCCAACCAAAACTCAATAGCCAATCAAGAGGATGTTCTTTCCAACCCAACATATGTGATTTATGTATTGCCACTTTTGAGCCTAAAGCAAAGTAATATATATCAATTTTGGCTTCCACCTAAAACAATTTGTTTTGTTCCAAAGTCATAAAAAATTTGTGTCATCAGAAAATAGAACATCAATAAGGGAATCATTATTAGGAAAAGGGATTATTTTGACAAGAGGCCCTATATCATATAATCTAAGGAGATAATACAATGCTTTAGCCACCAGAATAAAGAGTGAAGAAGAAAGAGGGCATCCTTGTCTAATGGAATGTTGAAGGTTCAATGATTCTATCAATTCATTTTGAATTCAATGATAGTCGAAGCATCCTTGAAGAGAACATTGACCATTCTACAAAATCTATCCTGGAATCCAAAGGCTCAAAGCATTCTCTTAATGAAAGGCCACTGAATTCTGTCATATGCTTTTTCAAAGTTAAGAAAGATCATTCCTGCATTACGCTTAGATTCTCTAACCCAGTACATCCATTCCTAGCTAATAATTAAACTATCCAAAACGTATCTCCCTTTAATGAAACTAGTTTGATTTTTATATACAATAAAGGGTAGCAGTGAGGATACTCTTCTTTCTAGAATTTTTGCCAAAATCTTGTAAGAAACATTAAGGAGGGTAATTGGTCTCTAATTTTTAACTGAAAGTAGGTTACCATCCTTAGGGATGATCTTGATTACCCCTCTATTGCTTTTAAGATAAGGGTGCTAGAATCAATAGCCTCATTAAAAACCTCTAAATAGTCCTTAGGTAGCCACTCTTTATTGGCATTATAGAATTCAATACGGAATCCATCTACCCCAGACACTTTATCATCTTTTAGCAAGTCAATAGTGGTTCTAATTTCATCTAATGAGACACAAGCATAAAGGAAACTAGCGTGAACTTGTTTCACCTTTTTAGGGATGTAGGCATCATATATAGCCCTAGTTTGCTCAATGAGTTCAGTGGAACCATCAGAAAGGAAAAGACTAGAATAAAATTCAAAGAAAGCTTCTTATATTGTTGGCATCCTACATAATATGACCATTTACATCGATACCATTAATATTACTTCTTATGTGCTTAAATTTCAAACATTTGAAGAAAAACTTAGATCCTCTATCTCCAAGCTTTAACCAAGTAAGTCTAGAGCATATTTGTGCCCCCTAATAATATAATTATGTGACTGTCTAACTTGATTTTTAGGAGGTTAAGCTCTTCTATTAGTCTCCCATTAGTTGGGTCAAGTTGAAAGTAACTCTCAACATGTATAAGCTTATCTTAAGTGTCCCTTGCATATTTTTTGCACTTTTTAGCTTTGACTTGACCATAATTTCTCACAAATGTTTTGGAGGCTTCCATACAAGAATTATACTAATCAATTTTAGAGTTGGAATTACAAGAAAATTTTCCAATGTTCCAAGATGACTGAAGACCCTTCATACACACACTGTCAGCTAGGTGGGGAAAATTAAATTTATATAATCCTTTGAAGGATAGGGTGTCATTATTCTCCTCACTATTCAATGAGAAAGCCATTTCAATAGGATGGTGGTCAGACATAGTAAAGGGCAGCAATGTCACCACATTTCCATCCTTATTAGGGGTCTCAGTGAGTGAATCCTTATTCAAATAAAATCTATCAAATTTGGAATATTGTCTTTTATTATTGTTCTAATTATTACACTAGGTAAACCATATTCCTCTACTTAGGATTTTACCTTTTTAGATCAGGTCTCCAATCCTATGCATTCTTTTGAATTTGGATTAAAAAAATAGCCCATTACTTTTATAGGCCTGTAGTCACACCTAATTTTATATTCTTTTTCTTCCACCATGTTTAAGTATCCCCTAAAAATCCATGGAACTTTTTTCAAATTTATAGCCAGCCAGTTCCACAGATCAGACCACTCCCTATAGTCATTTGGAGCATATATGTTACATAGACGATAGGACTGATTTTGGCTTTTTAGGAAGACCCAAACATCTCTGTTATAGGGGGAGCCACCATGATCAACAATGTAATATTTCAAACCAGGGTTGACCAAGATAGAGGACCCACCTTTCCCTCTTTGATGGTTAGCGAATAACTATGGAGCATTTGGCTAGATAATGTTTAAGACTAAGGACAGCTGAGATCTAGTAGCATTAACTTCTTGCAAACAAATAAATTCCAATGTATCTCTTGAATGTCTAAACTATCTCACAATTGGTTTTCTATCAGGGGATTCTAACCCTCTTACATTCCAACTTAGAATTTGCATACACAACTAGGGGGAGAAGGATGTTAATTAGATTGACCATGGGGCTTACCCCCACTATTGTAAAATCTTATGAAATAGTCTAGGACATTATTTTTATTCCTTTTTTTTGAAGGAAGGGTTATGATTGCTATGAGGGAACTCTTTTACTAGTTTTTTTTTTCTCTTTAGGCAGAATATGTTCCATTAGTGAGGAGCCTGAATCTATTTTAAGTCTTTTCCCTCCTCCTTTAGACATCCAATTTTCATCTGCTTATGTGTCCTTGTGAGTTAAGGGATCACCATCTAAAATGTCCATCTTTGAAGCATATTTATTGGCATTTCCTTTTTTCAGGGAGATACCCATAGGGGAAACCTCACTAGATATATTTTTGAGCTTGTCCAGAGGTAAGATGTTAGAGATAATATTGTAAGAGATAAGGGTTTTATCTAGGATAGCCACATATTCCTCATAATGAGGGCCCATCAAGGTCTTCTATTCAAGAATGGCATCATCTAAACTATCAGGTAGGTAATTTATTACATCATGCAAGGGATTCAAGCTATCAATAGAAGGCTACGAGGGGACTTGCATCAAAGATGTAGGGAAGGAGTCATCTAGACCCCACTCATTTCAAAAATTAGTGCCAACAATTCTAAAAGCCTCAATAGGGGGCACTATATTTCAATGGTACACTATTGAACAAGGTATTTTCAAAACCCTGTAAGTCATCTAACACAAACTAATTTTTCAAGTCAACCTTCTCTTTTTGTTTATTAGGTAATCACCTTTATTAACTATCATGGGATAATTTTACCTAAGATATCCATCTTTTTTATAAAATAAACAAGCATTTAGACCACCCAATCCTCTAAGAGCACAAGTATGGGACTTTCCCTTAGGTTTAAAATTGAGGGAATCTAGGAAGACTCCAAGGGATGTAAAGATATTAAAACCCTAGCATTCATATGGGAAAGATAATGTTTAGTATCCTCAATTATTAGTAATTTTTTTAGGGTAATGCCTGTGGTAGAAAATTCCATAGTTGTATCATCACAATATCAACCCATTTGGGAGCAATTTTGAAAATGAGGTTATTGTAGTCCATTTCTAGGCTCCATAGGACAACTTTAAAATCAAATGGCCAACATTCCATAAGGGTTTATTGATATCCATACATTGTAAATTAGAGTTATTAAAAAAAATAAAAAACACCCCTTTCTGAATCATTTGGCAAAAACTAATATACAGACCCAGACGTTTCCCCCAAACAAAGTTGAGCCAGTTATCAAAAAAAATCCTAGAAGGGAGAGAACTCTTGTGTAAACAAATAAAAATATCCACAAATTTTTAATCCTTATTTCCTCCTATTGTAAGTTAGTTTCTATGGAATCATTTAAAATAATAGTCAAGGTCTTAGTAGGGATAGGTTGCTTACCAATTTGACCTTTACTCTGTTGTTGCTCTCCGTGCTCTTTACTGCATGCCAAAAATTTATTTATTTATAAGTTCTTATCCACTTCTTCCTATCATATAATTTCACTAAACAACATTTTTGGCACTCCATATGCTTCCATTGTAACCTAAGATGGGTCAAAGCCATCACTCTTATGATTACATATCTTATCACCCCATATAAAATCACCTAGCTCATTAGGACCACCATGTGTTTCCTTATCTGAAAGATCAAATCTATCAAATCTAAAGGTTTTCATAAACCAATGTAATTAATACATTCCCCTTTAAAATCTTCAAAGGTAGCAGAATGGGTAACTGGGAAGATACATGTGTGGAAGTGGATAGTTCACCATAGCCCACAAAATAGACTAACACCATGCACATCAAATAAAATAAATAAGGACAATAAACACATTAAACATTAACAAGAGGATTAAGAAAATAAAATGACACCACTCACACCAAGGAAAAAATAAATAATAAGCATAAAGGAAGTAAATGCGACCAAGGCAAACTACTTGGATGAAGCTTGAAGCACCATTAATGGAGGATGACTCTTCATCTAACAATTACAAAGATCCAATCTTCAATTTTACCCAAAGGAGACCATATGTAGGGTTATTAAAAACACATGCACATTTTTTTATATTTTTATAATCTCATTTGATTAGTGTAGTGGATAATGCATACATTTATATTAAGAATTGTTTGTACTTTGGTTTGTTACAATTTTGCAATGTACACTTGTTTTAATAATTGTAACTATGATTTAAATTTATATTCATTTAAATTAGTGTTATAGAATATATTTTTTAATTATCTTAGTTTATGATATAGGTTTTTGGAATACTATTTTTTGCTCTAAATATTAAATTATAATATTTCAGTGATATATATGTATAGTTTTTTATTTATTTATTATTAAAATAATATTTAAGAAAAAATTGATTATACATTGAGTTGAAAGGCCATTGTCCAAAATATATATGTCAAAGTTGAATTACTCATATCCAATGGTGATAACCAATGGCTATGTAATGTATTTCATAATGTGTATGGGTATTTTAAATGCCAGAGATGTACGTTAGCAAAGTTGATAATGTACTAAACATTTAAGGGCTTTGAACTTTTGTGATTTGGCACACCTTAATTTGTTTGGATCCCTTACACATATTATATCATTATTATTCCATGTGTTTGTATGTGTCTTGGATATACTGAGATCCCCAAGTGTGTGAAATAATGGCACATGGAAGCATCTTGGGTGACCTGATGCTCAGAGGTCACTAGACTTGTCCAGACCTCAAGGTACATGATAGCATCTCAAACATCTAGGTGATCAAAGATGAGTGGGATGTGTAGAGCACTTAAGATGATTATAAATGGTAGCATCTCATGCATTCAGGTTCTAAGAGGTCATTGTACTTGTTTAAAACTCAACACATGCAAGATGATACCACATGGCATAAACCTATCCACTTGAGTGCCTAGAGATAATTGGGATGTGTTTGGTAGATTAGATGATACCACATGACAACATCATGTGCATCTAAGTCCTAAGAGGCCATTGTACTTATCTAGAACCTATGGCACATAGGATTAAACCACATGGTAACATCACACACACCTGAGTGCCCAAAGATAATTGAGACCACCATGCACCTAGGATGTTACCACATGGTAACATTTGGTGCTCATAGGTCACTAGACTTATTTTAACCTTGAGAAACATGATAGTCTCCTATGTGGTATCATCATATGAATATAAGTGCTTAGAGATGATCGGGATGTGATGGGCACTCAAATGCTACCACATGGTAGCATCCTATGCAACCAAGTGCTTAGAGGTCATGGGGCTTGTTGGGACCCTAGGGTACATGATATTTTACCATGTGATAGCATTTTGTGTGCCTAAAAATGACTAGTACATGCCCAAAACCACATGGCAACTTTCTACATCTTTAAAAGGATTTTGACAGTTGTTTGATTTCACAAAAAAAAAATTAGAAGCACGTGGCACTTTTATAGTTATTTAAAATACTTAACCAATTCTATAAAGTTTCCCAACATCATGTATTGTTATCATAATATGGCTAGGCCTATTCAGGTTTTCTCAGTGAGGTGATGACATCAATGTCACTTTGTGGTAATGAGTTACTAGGATGATGTCACGTGGCATAACCTTGTTGATCAGATATCCTAGAGAGGTTCATATTGTTGCAATGCCTTTGGATAGGCATTTTTTTATGTTTGGAATAATAATTTCTAGGCACTTGTGTGTGTTTCATAGGGACAATATTTGAATTGCATATTCTTTTTGTATATGTTGATTACTAATTTTCATTTGAATTTATATTTAAGCATAAATTCATAAATTGTATAACAAGAAATTTCTTTTGTATTCTCATTAAATGAATAAAATAATTACATACAAGTGCATAAATAAACCTCAACTTAGAATTGAAGTTAACATGCAAAATTTAAAAATCTCAAAAAATCACAAAGCTCATGCTACTATTTTTTAGCCAGGTGACCAAAGGTGGCCATTCTTATGGAGACTTCGAGGTGCTTAGGATGCTTCCAAGTGTCATATAAAATTGGACTACAGCGTGAAAAATGTATACCATGGGGGAAAACATAGAAATATTAAGGGAAATATGGAAAAATTATTTGTGTTAGTTTCATATATCTAAGGACACCAGGATGTGATAGGAAAATCTAGGAAAGACTACAGGATTGCTTGAAAAAAATTTGATGCATTATTTTATGTTTCTATACATTTACTTGAAGTGGATTATTTCCATGCATACTATTACTAGTTTGGATGATGCTTATTTATAGGCACTTATCGATACATGAAGCTAAGATAACTTATTCTATAAAATTTTCATCTGAATTAAAGAATTGATTTTTTATGCATATTAGAAACACTTCTATGATTATACATTTGATTTCTTACATGACTCTTAAATCATTAGTTATGTCAAATACATTACAATATGCAACTTACGATTAAATACAATGGAAAATGATTGTGTGATATGTCTTGAAAAATCTCTTATGACTATAAAACCTTCATTTATTGATGTAGTGTACATATAATAGACATAATCAAATCATGTTGACAAGAAAATCCTACAATGGAATCTTGGGGTCATGGTCAATTGTAATGTCTCTAAGATGTTAAAAAGCAATGTGCATTGTTAGGTCCAATGCAAATTTTGTGAGGGTCAACCTCCAATGCAAGTCATAAGTTGGATTTCACATGTTATAAATACCAATGAATTTTGTATGGTGTAAAGGTCCTACTGTACTTGTAAAGGTCCTCTAAGGTCTAGTCCTATGTACTAAATTTGATTTTATCTTCAAATCAATGTAAATATATGCTAAGACCAATCTAGACTATATCTAACATAGTAAAGAGGTCTAATTTATTATGATGGATAAGTCATTACTTTTAGAGATATCTTGTTTCAATACCAAACCAAGTTTAGACATATGGTTACAAGAAATAATTTTCTAACCAGTTTAGGAGTGAACAAAACTATAAGGGATGAGGAGTCTGCTTGCAGGTCTTGAAGATGAATTTATTGAAGTTATAAATATGTGTGTGGAGAATTTTTAATGTTGCAGGGTTTGAACCTAATTTTCAAGGATAAATAAAATAAAAGAAGACATATCTTGATTATTGATGCATTTCAAAATACTATGAACATCTAAGTTCATGATTATGTCATGTTTATATGAGGTTACATGAGCTCTAGAGATTTGTGTAAAGTGGTCTTGAGGGATTATTGTAATAATTTATAAGAATTATGGATAAAAGAAGCATTTTGTGAAGATATCTTTGGAATTTTATACTTGAAACTCGTGTAGGTTTATGCTCCTCATGTTGAGAAATTATACTCTTATTTTTATTAAGTATGTATAAATATTGTAAGGTTGTAAGACATAGAATATGGTTAAAATTTAAAGGAAAAAATAACTCATTTGTGTATTTTTTTATTATTGAGTCTAAAATTGATTGGTATAGTAAGGGAATCATTCAGATATCTTCATCTGATCAAAAGGAATGCTTAAGAGAAAAAACAAAAAATGTGTTTAAGAATTGAGGTTTGTTCAAATATCGCAAGTGATAAAAAGGTAAGGTAGATGTGAATAGAGTGATTATGTATTAAAATTTCCAAAACCAACTATATAAAGTAATATTTCATTTTATAATTTATCTCGGATCTGTTAAACCCTAGTCAAGGTTTTATAAGACTAAAATCTTTATATCTTGAGATTGAGCCCTTCAAATGTTTCGAAACTTGGTAAAAAGTTGAGGAAGGATAACTTGTAGCTATTAAAAGTTGTTTTAAGGTGATTTAATCTATACAATGAGAATTATTGGTAATTTTTAGTCCTCGAGTGTGTATAATATAATATAAAGCCAATTTTAAGAGTATAAAGGTAAACATAATTCCAACTTGATAATGATATAGAAATATAAAATGATCATTTTCAAGGTAATATAGGTTTTTAAAAGTTATTAAGTGAAAAGGCATGTTTTTATGTGAAAATAGGCACTAAATATTTTTTTATCTAGTCTTCATAAGCAACACAAGAGTGGGAATTGGTTGGCATGAAAACCATTTACATTTTATAGTAACTGGACAAGGCCATGTTATGTAATAATTTTAAATACAAGCATTGCAGTTACTTCACATTTTAGTCTAGACTATGACCAATGTCCAATGCACGAAAATGATATAATTTAAAGCCTATTTAAGAGTATAAAGGTAAATATAATTCTTAGAGGACTATTGTTAAGTGTTTGAAACTTGAGAATGAGATAGAATTGTCAAATAAACATTTTCAAGGTAATAGAGGCAGTTGAAAATTGATATGTGAAAAGTCATGTTCTTATGTGAAAATAAGAACCAAAGTTTCATTAACAAGTGTTCATAATCAATGCACGTGTGGGAGCTAGTTGCTATGGAAATTGATCACATTTAATAGTAACTGGACATGGCCATGTCATGTAAGAATTTCAAATGTAGAGATCACAATGAGTTCAAATTTTAGTCAAGAATTTGAGTAATGTCCAATGCACAAAAATGATATAGTGCCCAAATCTGATCTTATGAAAATGATAACATCTACAAGTCCTCAAAGTTCAAATGTCAAAATTAAAGTAATTATGTCTTGGTTGTACTAAAATAAATTCTGATCAAATATTTTGTGGATTATATTAAATTTATAAATATCTAGAAACTTTTGGCCACAAAGATAATTCAATTAGATATAAATACAAAATCAAAGAAATTATTTCATTCTCTTTACTAAAATAAAAAATGGATCAAATGTTTTATGGAGTATATTAGTCATTTCTTTAGATTTGATATGTATATAAGGAAAATGATCTAGATCAAACCAATTGTGAAATTATATATATATATATAAACAAAGAGTGTTTACAAAACTAATTGAAAAACAAGTTCCATACTAATTAGAAAATTTGTTGATACACACACACACACACACACACACACACACACTAGTAACTAACAAAAAGGTAAAGCATGACTTTAACAAAGAACCATGTACAAAGAACAACATGATTCATTATTGAAACAAGCACTTTTTCCTATGAAATGGAAGAAGAAATAAAAAATTGTTAGATATATCTAGAATAAAAGTTAGAAGCAAAAAAATAGATTAATAATAAATAAAGTACATTGGTTGTTGTTTATTACATTAGCTTCTAGAATAACTTTTCTTTATTGAGAGTGAATTTTCCTTGCAGTGAAAATCCTCACAACATGTAAATTATGCTTGCTTTATCTTTGATTAAGTTGTACGAGATTTCAGTCAATGTAGGAAGCACAATCATTAATGGTAGTCATGTCAGAGTGCATTGTATGGTAGCATTTTTCACTATTTTAGATTGTAACTAAGGTGATGGGTATGTGCACATGAACTCTATTTTTTACACAAAGGATAGTTAAAATTTGTAGTATCCACAAGTTACATGGATTGAAATATGTAGTTACAACTATTTAATGTAGCTTTAAATGGATTTGAATATATGTTTGTTATTGTCAATGTTCCCTTGACTTAAACATGTTAATATTGGTGGAATTAATTGAAGGATGGTAAATAACTTATACAAATATTATAAAATAGATGTCATGTATTTTTTATTGATAATTATGATGTTGACTAAAAATTAGGCTCATGTTATAATGTCTAAAGCATATGTTAGTTTATCTAGCATAAAAATATGGTAGCAAGAGTTATGCTCTAGTGCTAGAGAAACCATGAGAACATTGGCTAAAAACTTAGATAAAGTAACAAAGGTGTTTTACTTTCTTGGAAGAAGACTTGAGTGTTATACTATATTAATAAATAAAGTATGGCTAAACTGACTATCAAAAAATGCAACTATGATTTGAAAAATATTTTCAAAATCACATTAAAATGATCACGTTAATGATAAAATCATAGGTTTTATCAATTCTTAAGGAGTGAATTGTTATAAATTTTTAGGCCTTCTATCAAACATATAATTATTTTGTTGCATGTGTAATCTTCATTTTGACAATTAGTTATCTAATTTGCTATAACATGCAACCTGGATAGAAATATTGAGACCAATATTGGATGAAAACAACATAAAAAGACATGTGACCTAATGAAAAAAAGTCTTCAACACAGTTTGTAGACTTCAATAGTGTGATGAATGTTACTTGACTAGTCCTAAGATATCTCTCAAGGCCTTGTCGTTTGAGCAAGTTTTTAAATAAGTACATTGGAAATTCTTTGGCAAGTTTTTTTTGTTTAATTTCTGGAAAGAGATGCTCAAAACTTCTAAATAGGTATTTTTTTTATGTTTAGATAGTAATTTAGTTTCATGATTTGAAAATGTACATTAAAAAAATGAATTATTTTTTGAAATAGAAGCTTACATTTTTTGTGTCATCTTCAGTATTACCATCCTTTATTTATAGAATGAGTTGTACAAAAAAAATTAGCATATGTAACAATTACAATAATACTAAAAGGAAGGTGCCATATGTAATTCGTTTGGGGACCTTCCACCTATTATATCATTGGGATCTCATGTTTTTGGATGTGTCTTAGATGTGTTGATATCCCTGAGTGTGTAGGATGGTGCCATGTGATAGCATCCCAAGTGGCCCAGTGCCTAGAGGTCACTGACTTGTCCAAACCCTGAGGCACATGATGGCACCTGAAATGCTATAACATGATAGCATCCTACACATTTGGGTGCTCAAAGATGACTGGGATGTGTCAAGCACCTGAGATTATTCCACATGGTAACATCCCATGTGTTCAGGTCTTGGGAAGCCAATGTACTTATTTGGGCCTTGGGACACATAAGATGCTACCACATTGTATAATTTTGTGCACCTAAGTGCCTAGAGATGATTGGGATGTGTTAGGTATTAGGGATGCTACCAAATGGTATCATCACATACATCTATGTCTTGGGAGGCCATTTTACTTAGCTGGACCTTGGGACACATTTTATGCAACCACATGGTAGCATCCCACACACCAAAGTACCCAAAGACAACTGAGATGTAATAAGACCATCAAGCAATTGGGATACTACCATGTGGTATCATCTAGGTGATTTTAGGTTATTAGACTTATCTAAAACCTGAGGCATGAGATAGTCTACCACATGGTAACATCATGTGCATCTGAGTGCCTAGAGATGATCGAGATGTGTCAGGCACCTAAATGCTACCAGGTGGTAGCATCATGCACAACCAGGTGCCTAGCGGTCAATGGAATTATTAAGACACTAGGTCACATGATATTCTATCATGTCATATCATCCCATGTGCCTGGAAATCACTATCACATGCCTAAAACCATGTGGTAGCTTTTTACATCTTCAAAAGGCTTTCAACAATTGTTTGATTTCACAAAATATTTTTAGAGGCATGTGGTACCATTGTACTTATTCAAAAGACTTAACAAATATTATAAAGTTTCTTATCATCATATATTCTTGTCACTATAGAGCTAAGCCTATTCAAGGTTTCTTGATGGGATGATGATATCAGTGGCACTTTAGTGTAGCGAGTCACTAGGATGATGCCACATGGCATAGCCCTTTTGCTCCACTATCCTAGAGAGGTTTGTACTGGTGCAATGCCTATATATAGGCATTTTTTATTTTCAAAATAATTTTTTCTAAGTGCTTGTGTGTGTTTTATAGGGACAATATTTGAATTTCATATTCTTTCTATTTATGTTGATTACTAATTTTCATTTGAAATTATCTTTAAGCATAAGTTCAAAAATTATATAATAGGAAACTTCATTTTTATTTTCATTGAATGAATAAAATAATTACATAAAAGTGTATAATTAAAAACCAAAATTTATAATTTAAGTTAACATGCAAAATTTGAAAATCTCAAAAAAAACACAAAGCTCACGCTTCTATTTTTAGCCAGATGCCCAAAGGTGACCATTATTGTTGAGACCTTGATGTTCTTAGGATGCTACCAACTATTCATATGTGATTGGACTACACCCTACAAAATGTATGCCATGGGAGAAACATAGAAAATATAAGTGAAACATGGAAAAATATTATGTGTTAGCCTCATAAATCTAAGGACACCGGGACATGCTAGGAACTATGTTAAAGACTGTAGGATTACTTGAAAGTAGTCTAAAACATTATTTTATGTTTCTATACATTTACTTGAAGTGGATTATTTACATACATATTGATACTAGTTTGGATGACTCTTATTTACAAGCACTTGTTGATACATGAAGTTAAGCGAATTTGTTCTATAAATTTTTCATCTGACTTAAAGAATTGATTTTTCTAGCACATTGGAAATGCTTCCATGATTTTCATGTAAATTCTTTCATGACTCTAAAATCATTGGTTGTGTAAACTACATTGCATTATGTAACCTATGATTAGATACAATGGAAAATGATTATGAGATATGTCTTGAAAAATATACTATGAATATAAAACCTTCATTTATTGATGTAGTGTGCATATAGTATACATAATCTAATCATGTCAATAAGCAAATCCTACAACAGAATCTTGGGGTCATGGTCAATTTTAATGTCTCTAAGTTGTTAAAAAATAATGTGCATTGTCAAGTCCAATGCAAATTTTGTGAGGGTTAATATCCAATGCAAGTCACGATTTGGATTTTACATGTTATAAATATCAATGAATTTAGTATGTTGTAAAGGTCCTACTATATTTTTAAAGGTCCTCTAAGGTCTAGTCTAATGTACTAGATTTAATTTTATCTTCAAATCAATGTAAATATATGTTGAGACCAATCTAGAATATATCTAATGTGGGAAAGAGGTCTAATTTAATATGATGGATAATTCATTATTTGAAGATATAATCTTGTTTCAAAACCAAACCAAGTTTAGACATATGGTAAGATATAAGTTTCTAACTAGTTTAGGAGTTAACAAAACTATAAGGGATGAGGAGGTTGCTTGCAGGTCTAGAAGTTGCACATCTTGAAGTTATAAGTTTATGTGTGGAGAATTTTTAATATTGTAAGGTCTGAAACTAATTTTCAAAGATAAATAAAATAAAAGAAGAAATATCTTGATTCTTGATGCATTTCAAAATACTATGAAGATCTAAGTTTATTATTTTAGATTGTTATTGGTTCTTATGCCATGTTTTTATGATGTTACATGAGCTATAGAGATTTGTATAATAGGTTCTATAGGGGATCTTGTAAAAATTTATAATAATTATGGATAAAATAAGATTTTTTTCAAGATATCTCTAGAATTTCATACTTGAAACACGTGTAGGTTTATGCTCCTGATGTTGAAAAATTGTATTCTTTTTTTAATTAAGCATGTATAAATGTTGAAAGGCTATAACATATATAATAGGGTTAAAATTTAAAGGAAAAAAGTATTAGTTTATGTATTTTTTTATTATTGAATCTAAAAGTGATTGGTATGGTAAGGGAATCATTTAGATATCTTCATCTAATCAAAAGGAATGCTTGAGAGAGAAAATAAAAAATATTTTTAGGAATTGAAGTTTGTTCAAACATCATAAGTGATAAAAAAGGTAATGTGGATGTAAATAGAGTGATCAAGTCTTAAAAGTTCCAAAACCAATTATATAAATTAATATTTCATTTTATAATTTCTCTCAGCTCTGTTAAACCCTAGTCAAGGTTTTAGAAGATTGAAATCCTTATATCTTGAGATCAAGCCTTTCAAATGATTTTAAACTTGGTAAAAAGTTGAGTAAGGATAATTGATAGTTATTAAAAGTCATTTTAAGTTAATGTAATCTATATAATGAGAATTATTGACAATTTTTAATCATCAGGTATGTATAATACTATCTATATCATATTTAAGAGTATAAAGGTAAACATAATTCCTATATGACTGATGCTAAGTATCTTAAACATGACAATGATATAGAAATATCAAATGATCATTTTCAAGGTAATATAGATTATTACAAGTTTTTAAGTGAAAAGGCATGTTTTTATGTGAAAATAGGCACCAAAACTTTCGTTAGCTAATGTCAGAATCAACACAAGAGCGGGACCTTGTTGGTATGGAAACCATTCACATTTTTTAGTAACTAGACATGGCCATGTTCTATAATAATTTCAAATTCAAGCATTATAGTTACTTCACATTTTAGTCTAGATTGTGACCAATGTCCAATGAGCAAAAATGACACAATATAAATCCTACATAAGAGTATAAAGGTAAACATAATTCCTAGAGGACTGATGATAAGTGTTTGAAACCTGAGAATGATCTATAAGTATCAAATAATCAATTTAAATGTGATAGAGGCATTTTAAATTTGATATGTGAAAAGGCATGTTTTTGTGTGAAAGCAAGCACCAAAGTTTTCATTAAGTAGTGTTCATAATCAATGCACATGTGGGAGCTAGTTGCTATGAAAATTATTCATATTTTATAGTAACTAAACATGGCCATGTTGTATAAGAATTTTAAATTTAGATATCTCTATGAGTTCACATTTTAGTCGATACTTTGAGCAATGTCCAATGCACAAAAATGATATAGTGCCCAAAGCTGATCTTATGATAATGATAACATCTGCAAATCCTCAAAGTTCAAAATTCTAAATTAAAAGAGTTATGTCTTGGCTATACTAAAATATTTTTTTATCAAATATTTTGTGGATTATATTAAAGTTATAAATATCTATAAACTTTCAGCCACAAAGATAATGCAATTAGATATAAATACAAAATCAAAGAAATTATTTCATTCTTTTTACTGAAATAAAAAATGGATCAAATGTTTTATGGAGTATATTAGTCATTTTGTTAGCTTTGAAATGTATATAAGGCAAATGATATATATAAAACCAATTATGAATATATATATATATATATATATATATATATATATATAAACAAAGAGTGTTTACAAAACTAATTTTAAAATCAAGATCCAGGGACCATGAATAGTATATTTTTTTGTCGACGGACATGTTATAGTTTTTAAAATATAAATAAGTACTGGATCACTAGACAAGTCTAATGCATGAGGCCATACTAATTACAAAATCCATTGATATGTCTATAAATGCTAGTAAGTGAAAAAAGGCAAATCATAACTATTTACTGGGAACCATTAACAAGGAACAACACAGTTCGTTCTTGAAACAAGTACTTTTTCCTATAAAATGGAAGAAGAAATAAAAAATTGTTAGAAGTATATAGAATAAAATTTAGAAGCAAAAAAAAATAGCTTAAGCATAAATCACGTACATCGGTTATTGTTTATTACATTAGCATTTAGAATAACTTTTTTTTTGTTGAGAGTAAATTTTCCTTGTAGTGAAAATCCTCACAAGTAAATTATTATTTCTTTGTCTTTCATGCAATTGTACAAGATTTCACTCAATGCATGGAGCACAATATTTAGTGGTAATCCTATCAGATTGCATTATATGGTTTGATTTTTCATTATTTTTAAATTAAAACTAAGGTGGTGAGTATGTGCACATGAACTCTATTTATTACATAGAGTATATTTAAACTTTGTAGCATCCATAGGTTGCATGGATTGAACTATGTAGTTGTAGATATTTCATGTAGCTTGAAATAGATTTGAATATATATTTACGATTGGTAGAGTTCCCTCACTTACACATGTTAATATTGGTGGCATTAATTAAAGTAAGGATGGTAAATAACATATATAGATCTTTAGAATAAATTTCATGTATTTTTTATCGATAATTATGATGTTGACTAAAAATTAGGCTTGTGTTATAATGCCTAAAGCATATGTTAATTAATATAGCATAAAACTATGGTATCAAGAGCTATGTTCTAGTGATAGAGAAACCAAGAGAACATTAGCTAAAAACTTAGATAAAGTAACGAAGGTGTTTTACTTTCCTGGAAGAACACTTGAGTGTTATACTATATAAATAAACAAAGTATGGCTAAACTGATTATAAAAAAAATGGAACCACGATTTGAAAAATATTTCCAAAGTCATATTAAAATGATCACATTAGTAATAAAATCATAGGCTTTATTAGTGCTTGAGGAATGGATTGATATAAGTTTTCATGCCTTCTATAAAAAATCTATTTATTTTTTTGCATGTACAATCTTCATTTTGACATTTGTTTATCTTATTTGCTACAACATGCAATCTAGATAGAAACATTGAGACCAATATTGGATGAAAATAGCATAAAGAGACATGTGACCTACTTTTGATTTTACATCTAAGAGTGAATAAAAGTCTTCAACAAAATTTATAGCTTTCAACAGTGTGACAAATGTTGCTTGACTAGTCCTAAGACTCTCTCAAGGCCCTGTCATCTGACCAAGTTTTTAAACAATTACATTAGAAATTTTTGGCAAGTGTTTTTTATTAAATTACTAGAAAGAGATGCTCGAAAATTTGAAATAGGAAAAGTTGTTATGTTTTGAGAGTAATTTAGTTTCATGATTTGAAATTTTATATTAAAAAAAATGAAGTACTTTTTAAGGTAGAAGCTTATTTTTGTTGTGACATCTTCAATGTTACCATCCTTTATTTCTATAATAGGTTTCATAGTAATTTTTTAGCACATGTAACAATTACAATAATATTGTGAGTTACATAGGATTCGATGCTTACTAAGAGTTGGTTAATTATCGAATAAGGAATGACATTGTAATTTATGCAAATAATAGGTATACTTTGTACTGTGCTAAATTCATTTGCTATCAGTATTGCATCACAATCTCCATGATCATAAACTAGTTCAAGAGCAATATCAAATTAAAAAATGTGAATTAATTTTCCTAGCTCAATTTTTTTCATTCATCTGGATGAATTTGTTGGGTACAGTCACTATAATAGTCATTTCATCATTGACATTTATTAGATATACCCATAACAATTACTTATTTTGCTCTCTTTGTAACATTGTCTTATACATGACAAGCACATATCCTTCAAAGAAGACTCTTATCTTATAGATATTATTGTCATTGATTGAGACCTAAGTGAGGGATATTGTTTTTTTACTATAATGAAGCAAGTGAAATTTAAACAATGAAAAAAAACTATAATGTTATAAACACTTAGATTTTTCCTAATTTTTGTGTTGTTTGATTATTGTTGGGACTTTATATTGTCCTCTTCATGTTAACTGCAATAGTATGAGGAAACAAGCAGAAAAGTTAGAATAATAAGATGTCTAGGTGCATGAGTTCATTTTCTTTATATGCAAAACACATACAAATAATGTTTAAAACACCTTACTACATTAATCCTTTATTTTCTTATTGGGTGTTTTCATATGCATATCACATAAGGCCAAGTATAAAATATCATGATCACTCTAATAATAATCTAATACAAAGACATATTCTTTGTGTATTTGAACATTTGATGACATGTGATTGATAATGGGTCTTGACAATGCATTTTACTTTTCAAGTAAAAATGCATATTGCAAGTTTTTAGGTATTATTCAAGTATCTATGAATTTTTATGTTGCTTTCTAATATCAATATTATAATCACCTAAAAAAAATGGGAATTTTACTCGAATTGCATTTTCTAATGCATGATCGATAACAAAAAGGATATCTGAGATATTTTCACTTGGCATTGCATACATATTGGCAATTACAATCGTATGCATATCACTAATGATAATTGTCATTATTGCCTCAACAATTTTTTATTTTTATTTCATAGTATCAAAAATTTATGTGTTTTTTATGCAAATATTTATTTCATGAATGGGAAACATTTAATTATAGTAAAAATGTTGTAGTAAATAGTCGAATACAATATTTTCAATGTATGTATCTTGCAAACACAATATGTCAGATTGCATCATGTCATAATCATCAAGGATGTTTGGCATGTGTACTATTAAGATTTTTATTCTCCATGTTGACATAAATGTGTGGTAATTACAATTTAGCCTATTCACTTTTTTTCCAATTACCATTTTGCATGTGCTCGTAATTGAGACATTTCTATTGTTGTGTTTTCTTTGACCTTGAAATTTTCCATTATCAATGGAGAAAATAAATATAATGACTCAATTTATTTCACATGGGACAATGTTGTGTATGATAATCCATGTTTTTTAACTTCTATAGGGTCGAATGCAAGGCCATCAAGTTTGACACCTTGAGAACTATGCATTGTGTGTGCACATGCTAATTGTATTGGAAATTATTTTTGAATTATTTGTGTGTAATTATTACATGTGTTTTGTATAATATTCTAAATATGCAAGATTTGAGTCCAATCCTTTATAAAAGAGCCATGATATAGATTATCCACCTTTGCATATTGTCAACATCCAATACAAGGATCATTGAATTTAATCCACACTACATCTACATCATTATCAATAGTATATGCTTTGAATGTTCCATCCAACCTATTAACTAGGCCATCTTCAATGTCATAATTGTTAGTATATATGTTGACTAACATATCAGGTTTCAATACAATAATGAGAAAAAACATTGTCAATTGGTGACATGTTTGTTTACCTTTTATAAACAGTTTCCTATTCATTGATTACATGAATAGTGATAGTATTTATAAGTACAATAGATAGAATTTGAGTATTATGTTTATTAACATCGGCATTCCTCTAAAAAAGGTATGGAAATTTTGGGCTATTAGGTGAAACTCAAAAACAATTTTGACTCATATAATCTATGTCATTATATGCTTGTGATGACATTCATAGATGGTTAAGAACTACTATAAAGTTTTTGTCACTTTAACTCATTGTTATTTATAATTCATAGATATATACATGTGTTTTCCAGAAGTCATAGGGGATAATTTCATCATTTAGTTTTGGATATTCAAATATCAGAGAATCATTTATAGGTTGTACTTAAAAAAAATCCACAAAAAACTATATCTAGATTTTCAAAATGCATTGTAGGAATATGCATTATATCTCATTGCCTTTTATTTATTGAATACAAGAAGCATGAACCTACTAGTGATATTTAATCTATAAAAAAAAGACATAGTTGGTTATATTATTTTGATAGTGTGTCTATTTTATCGAACGTAAGTAGAATGAGTTTTGATTTGTTAAAATGTGGAAGGAATGCAGAATGCAATGCTATTCCTCCAACATTGTTTGTTGTCTTTCTAGTGTATGCCAATATTATGCCCTTTGCCTTAAGTAGGTCACTATCAATGAAATTATTATATAATTGGTGTAGCATTTTGTATATCAATTTTGTAGTGTATATTTTGCCTATTCTAGCACCTCTAATTAAAAATAAATAAACTAGTTTTGATAGATATTTTAATTTTTTCATTTCTATACCTTTTTCAATCACATGTTTTTATTCATTCAAATATAATAACATTTTGTAATAGTCATATTTTTATATGCCCTTAACCTTTTCATGTCTAGGGATATATGTGGTTGACTTGTGGCTTACATACCACTTTTATATTCTTGTTACATTTTTCTATGTTTTTAGTTAGGTCACCTTATGTAATAATCATGGATAAGTACACTATATATAGGAGGTAGTGGTTAGTCTTTGATCATCATATTAAGTATTCTTTTCTTAATGTATTATTGTGGAGGTTTACCCCTTGAAGTGACTTTGCTATTTTATTTAGTGTTTTGCTCTACTGTCAATTATTGTTGTGTGATCTCTTATATTTACTTATTCTATGTAATATATAATCATTTTGTGCAAACATCTAAGTAATTTCATTAAAAGTGGTATCAGAGCTTCGATTTGAGAAAGTTTTTTATGACATTGTTTTTTTAGATTTGAAAAGGCATGACATCTAAGAGAGGAAGGAGTGAAAAAACATAACTTCTAATTCAGGAAGAATTAATTTTTTCTGTCAGCACAATCTTGGTAAGGTGATCATAATAGTACCCTCTCTTAGTACACTTTTTTCAAGGAAAAAATCTTCTTAGGGTTTGCATATGGCTGATCCTTCTATATGGGGAAGAAAAGGGGAGAAATAAACTCCTAAGACTCCTTCCACTGGCAACATGGAGTCTAGATCCATTGATTTCTCAACTTTATTCTAACATAAAGGGCTTGGTGTAGCATGATGACTTTATTGTAGTTAAAACTAATGTTTTAGAGATGCATGGAGAGATTAATGGGGTTCAGACTCAACTAAATAATATCACTTCTCAATTGGATACCCTTTCATCTTAGTTATAGTCAAACAACCCTGCACTTCATCATTTGGGTCCTCCTCCTCTCAACACTAACAACTCTAATTCTGGTGTGAAATAGATGTTTCCAAAAGTGGACATGCATAAGTTTGACGGTAAGGATACTCTCACTTTGATTACCCAAAATTAAAATTTATTTGAGCTACATTAAACTCCTAGTTCTTAGAAGGTGATAGTGGCATCTCTGTATCTGGAACCTGAGCAATTCATTTAGTATTGTTGGTTATGTGCTCAAAATAAAAAGAATGGTGCTCTTGTTACATGGTCTATTTTCACTAATGATTTGTTGGCTCATTATCATAATAATGTCTCTGATAACTACTTCAGTCAATTATCCAAAATGAAACAAACAAGAATTGTGAAGGATTATATTCATCAATTTTAGAATCTATCCTTACAAGTGGAAGACATCACTAAGAAAATTTTGATTGATCTATTTTTGAGTGGTCTCAAAGATAGTATCCAATTGGATGTTTTGATGTTTAATCCAACATCTATATTAGAATTTATCTCATAGGCACACATGATAGAGGAAAAAGAGATGGTCAAATTGAAAACCTTTACTATTGATCATGATTGCATCTTTCCAAAACCATCGTATCCTCAACCCACTAGATTTACACCTAAAAAAATTGAGTAGAAGTGATCCAAAGGGTTATGTTATGGTTGCAATAGAAAATGGAGTAAAGATGATCATTGTGCTAAAAAAAGTTGTTTTACATCAAAGGTACCAATGAGGATGATGATGATGAGGAGGTAATTGGTGATGATGAAGAAGGTTATGAGGAGTAATCTAAAGACTCTCAACCTACTATTTCCTATCATGCCCTTTTAGGTATTAATACTCCCTAAACTCTTAAGGTGGTGGGTTTCTTAAAGAAATAGAAGGTCACTATATTGATTGATTCTAGGAGCACACATAACTTTATCAATAGTAAGTTGGCTACTCGTTTGAACTATTTAATTTATCTCACTCCAAAATTTTAGGTCATAATTATAGATGGTGGTACTGTCAGCTGCTCAAGAAAATGCCATAGTATTAATCTAGCCATGGGAGACTACTTGTTAGATTCTCTTATATCTGATATTCCCATGGGGAGAGATGACATTATTCTGAGAGTACAATGGTTCACAACTTTAGGAACTATTAAGATAAATTTATAGGAATTATTTATGTATTTTCATTTTGAGGGAAGGACGTTGGAGCTAATGGCATTAAGGGATAAATCTCCACAACTTGTTATATCCCATTAAATGACAAAGCTTCTTTGAAAGGGTGCTGAAGGATTTATAGCTTGCTTATTTTTCATGTAAGTTCGGCCAACTCAACCATCTACACCTCTTGATCTACAAAAAGTGATTAATGCCTATTCAATTATTTTTTGGTGACATGCCAAAAGGAATTCCACCTAGATGCACACATGATCATGCTATCAAACTTATCCATGGTTATACACCACCCAACATCAGGCCATATAGGTATTCATGTGCCTAGAAAAGTGGAATTGAAAATATGGTACAAGAGATTTTGGATGCAAAAAACATTTACCATATCCAAATTGAATATTCTTCACCATTTGTCATGGTGTGAAAGAAAGATGATACTTAGAGGATGTGCCCTAACTATAGAGAACTCAACAAGTACACTATCAAAGATAAGTTCTTATTCTTATCATTGATGATTTTCTAGATGAATTAAATGGTGCTCTTTATTTTACCAAGTTAGATTTATGTTATGGGTATCATCAAATCCAGATCCATGATGAAGACATACACAAAACTACTTTCAAGTCTCATGAGCACCATTATGAATTTTTGGTTATGTTTTTTGGGCTAACAAATACACCATCCACCTTTCAGAGTTTGATGAATACAATTTGTAGGCCATTTTTTAGGAAATTTGTTTTGGTATTTTTTGATGATATCCTCATTTACAGTAAAAATTAGGAAGATCATTTGTATCATGTGAAATAGGTACTCACAATTCTAGAACAACATCAGTTGTATACCAAACCTTCTAAATATACTTCTGGAGCTTGTGAGGTTGATTATTTGGGTCATTTGGTTTCACATGCAAGAGTAAAAATGGATCTTAAAAAAATCTAAGCAATTGTGAACTAGCTGATTCCTAAGACACTCAAGCAACTAAATGGATTTTTGGGGTTAACTAGTTTTTATCACAGGTTTATCAAAAATTATGGTAGCATTATAGCTCCACTCAACTCTTTGTTGAAGAAAGACTCCTGTCAATAGAATAATATAGCTACAAAGGTATTTAAACAATTGAAATTGGCTATGTGCACCACTCTAGTATTGACCACTCCTAATTTTTCTAAGACTTTTATGGTTGAATGTGATGCATCTAGGTTTGGTACAGGTTCTATGCTCATGCAAGAAGGTAGATCACTTGCATTTGAAAGCCATCAACTTAAGGGTAAAATAAACATAAGCCCATTTATGAGAAGGAAATGATGGCCATTTTGTATGCAGTCAAATAATGGAGGCCTTATTTGATGGGTCATCACTTTCAGGTAAAGACTGATCATGATAGTCTCAAATATTTTTTAGAACAATGGTTGTCATCTGAAGAAAAATAGAAATGGGTAACTAAGATGTTAGGCTATGCTTTTGAAATATTTTACAAGAAATTCAAGAACAATGTAGTGGCAAATGCACTATCTAGGAAGGATGAATTATTTGAGTCATTGTTATTTTCTATGACCATTCTTTAGACAGATTGGCTAGAGGAAACATGATTAGAATGAGACAATGATAGTGCTACCCATGATTTAATTGAAAATATTCAGCAAGGTTTGGGTGGATTTGAAAAATTCACATGGAAGGGTAATACATTATGTTATAAAGATAGATTATAAATATGTAATAATTATCTTTTTAAACAAAAAATCCTTTAGGAACTTCATGCAACTCCAATTGGGGGTCATTCAGTATTTTTTAAAACCTATCATAAAATCAAGCAAGATTTTTTGGGGGAAGGACTCAAGGGGGATGTCTATAAATATGTGGCTAAATGTATGATCTATCAACAAAATAAAGTAGAAAACATCAAAACCCTAGGTCTTTTACAGTGTTTATCTATCCCTAGCTAACATTGGGAAGAGGTGTATATGGATTTCATTATAGGGTTATCAAGATCTGATGGTCAAAATATTATCATGGTTGTGGTAGATTGTCTCAATAAGTATTCTCATTTTTTTTTATCATAGCCACTTGTTTCTAGTATAGTAGCTTCTATTTTTCTCAATATAGTTTAGAAATTTCATGGTACCCTTAAGATCATTGTCAGTGATAGAGATCACATTTTCACTAGCAATTTTTAGACTAAGTTATTTACATGTTTGGGCATCTAGTTGGCTCATAATTCATCCTATCATACTCAATCATATGGACAAACTGAGGTGGTCAACAAATATCTAGAATGATATCTTTGTTGTTTTATTTCTAATAAATAGGATAAATGGGTTCATTGGTTGCCACTTACTGAATGTTGGTTTAATACTTTTGTTCATAGTTCTTCCAAAATGTCTCCTTTTTTGGCACTATATGGATACCACCCTCCATCCATCACTTCAACCTTAAAGGTCCATCCTAAGTTTCATGTAATTGAAGAACATATTCACCATCAATAGGAGGTCTTTGCAATTTTGCATCAAAATTTATCCATGGTTCAGAATGAAATGAAGTAGCAGGAAGATCAACATAGGAGTGAGAGATATTTTGACATTAGTGATTGGGTCTTTGTTATATTGCATCTATATAAAAATATGTCCTTAAATCAATAGAGAAAATATAACAAGTTGTCCCCTAATTATTATAGACATTATTAGATCTTATAAAAAATTAGTAGTGTGGCCTACAAGTTAGAGTTTCCTTTTTCCACTTGCATACATCCAGTATTGCATGTATCATGCTTGAAGAAATTCATTGGAAATAGAGTTGCTACTCAAACTGAGTTACCAAAATTGGATGAGGAAGGAAGAGTTATTCTCAATCCTGAAGTGATCCTTGAAATGTGCACTAAGAAGTTGTGGTCTAGAGTGATTAAGGAGTACCTGATCAAATGAAAGAATTTGCCTTTTGAAGATGCCACTTAAAAGGATGAATCATTTGTGCAGTAAAATCTAGAGTTGACTCAACATTGAGAACAATGTTTTTTTGAAGGGGAGGGGCATGCTACATATTTAACCTTTGGCATATCTAGTGATATGTGTGGTTGATTTGTTGCTTACATACCTCTTTTATATTCTTGTTTCATTTCTCTATGTTCTTGGTTAGATCAGCCTATGGAATAACCATGGCTAAGTAGATATGTATAGGAGGTAGTGGTTAATATTTGATCATCATGTTAATTATTTTGCTCTTAGTGTATTATTGTGGACATTACCCCCTCGAAGTGGCTTTGTTATATTATCCAATATTCTACTCTATTGTCAATTATTATTATGTGATCTCTCATAGTTGCTTATTATGTGTGATATATAATCATTCTATGCAAACATCTAAGTAGTTTCATTACATATTTATTAGATACAAATGGAAACTTGCCTATTTCAAAAGATTTTGGAATGTATTTTTTTATCCAAGTCTTTCAATAAATCTATATCAAGTTTCAAATCATAGTTTTATAGGGTATAAATATTGTTTTCATGTTTTTTATTGATCATATTAACATTTCCATCATCAAATTCAACATTGTCAACAATCCCTTTTATATCACCCCAAATAGAGTTTATTCCATGAGTAAATTTGGATTCATTTTTTTTGTCTTTTTCATGAAATGCATATGCATAACTTTGCATATCAAAACCATGTTTTAATTTTTTCTAAAAGGTATATATAATAATATTTTTCCTGAAAATGATTTTCAAGGTTGAGATGTTGATTATACTTGATTAACTGAACAACATGCAACTTATTTTGTAGCCATTTTTTTCCATTTTTTGGTATTTAATGACAAATTTAGAAGGCAAATGCTCACTAATGCTTCTAGTCATTAAAAATATTAATCTATTAAAGATTTTCATATTAAATCTTCCGATTCATCAGCCTAATATATTAAAAATTTTGGAGGTTTTATAATGAATGTGCATTCATATGATGGACTTATATTTATGAATATGCATTTCCTAAAATAACTATTTAATGGAAATGACAAAGCTATATGAATAGCTTGTTGAGTAGACATTTATTGTTTATTAATAAATGTGTTTCCAAGATTACGTATCATTTGAATGGCATATATATATATATATATATATATATATATATATATATATATTATATATATATATATATATATATATATATATATATATATATATATATATATATATATCTTCCAATTCATCAGCCTAATATATTAAAAGTTTTGAAGGTTTTATAATGAATGTGCATTCATATGATGGACTTATATTTATGAATATGCATTTCCTAAAATAACTATTTAATGGAAATGACAAAGCTATATGAATAGCTTGTTGAGTAGACATTTATTGTTTATTAATAAATGTGTTTCCAAGATTACATATCATTTGAATGGCATATATATATATATATATATATATATATATATATATATATATATATATATATATATATATATGTCACTTAATGTTTTTTACAGATTCGTTAAAATACTTTTTTCAATGACAAATTAAGTTTTATCATGTAGGATGTGAAAGAAGATGTAGTAGAAAAATCATTAAGCACAAACTGGGCATATGTATTTTCTTTTCACAAATGTGACATTTTTTTATAAAAGTTATTTTTCCATGCATGCAATGTCTTTCATTTCAATAAAATTGTTGATTATTTAAGTGTGATTTGTACTACTTGTATATATTCACTTTCACTAATTTCTAATTCCACTAAAAACATGTTAAATATTATACAATGACTGTAACATCTATTCTACAAATCATTGTAGATATGTATTGAGTTTTTGATAACCATGTCATATTTTTTTGAACATGGTTCAAGGATAATTGTTTTTCGTATTGGAGGAACATGTAAGTTGTATTGGTAGTGTGATCACAAGTTATAACATGTTATATAGTTATATAGTCGATCACAAGTTATATAGTTATCGACAAATCTTGTAATCTCCAAATTTTTATCCTTCCCATAAATTGACACAAATGTGATCCATAACATAAAATGTGTATGTTGAATTCCTCAATTTTGAAATTTTTTAACCAAAAAATGATCTTGCGAGTGGTCAAAGAAAGAATGATCTTTGTATATCATTTTTATCATTGCCTTAATTCTATGTGTATAGTATTGTGTACATGTATATGATCTTTTGCAATCAAGTAACTATGGTCAATTATATCAAATGCATTAAATTTATTTATTTTTTGTTATTTTCATGTCTACTATGAAATTTAGATAATGCATTTGCAAGGAGTTACCACAGATGTTCAACACTAGATAATGTAACAAAAAAAATAAGTGGACCTAATTGGCATATCATTGAAAATGTGTTTTTTTGTAGTTGTTATAAATAATCTAGTGCCATCCATATTTTTTTGAAATCAATATACCCAATATAATATTTCAATAGTTTTTTATAAGCTTGGTTTGTACTTTATGTCTTTTTCTACAAGATTTCCTCCCTTTAGTTTGCCTTTTCTAATTCCCACCCACATTGTCATAGCCACCTACTCAATGATAGTTTTCATTATCTTGAAAAATATATTTCTAATATGATATGAAAATGCAAGGTCTTTATGTTGAAATTTTCATTAAACAATTTTCATATATGAAAATCTAATTGTAATGATTTCATCACACGGGTCACCATAAAAAAGTGTTGGGAAGTTGATTTCCTTAGCATACTTGTCTTTGTAAATTTCAAGTGGTTGTTGGTATTCTGCTAATGTAACTTGGATCATTTTATCTTGCAAATCATTAATGCATCTTGATTTTATGAATCCATGTACTATAGTCGAGGTGACGATGAATTCTTGATCCTCATCACTTATTTCACTTTATCCTGAAGTGTTAATAATGTTTGGATTGACATTATCATTAGTGTGTAATAATTATTTTTAGTCCCTTATAATTTTGACATTTTCAAATCGATACAATTTTCTTTTGCATAATTACTTCAAAGCATGCATGATAATATTTCAACAAACCCTCCATTTTTGGTATGCATTCTTGTATTCCAATTTTACTTTTAGCTCAATGGAAATTTTAGATGATTCTCAACCATGTGCAGTAATGCTTTTTTCACTATTTCAATGTTAGATGGCACATTGATAATTACACTAGTTAGTCCAATTTGAGGTTTTCTATATGCTAGTTCTCTAATCTATGCAAAATAAATATGTAGTGAAACAAGGATCTATTCTAGATATATTAGAATTCAAAAATATTTTAAATGTGTATTTAACCAAATATGTTGAGGCATTAAAAATTTGGGAGCAATTATATTCCTCAATGCATTATTATATCTAACGCATATTTTTTCATAACAATTTCCTTCATTTGCATCAACTTTGCATAGTTTCTCCTTATATTTACTTGAAATCTATCATTTTATATTTTAAATGTAGTTGATTATAAATAAAACATAATTTCTTTGGTTTATCATCTCGGTATTTTATGAATTTTCTTATTACATTGCTTTACTGGCTATGCACAATGAATTAAAATGATTATGTTTGTCGTGTCATATTTAGTATTTCCATAATTTATTTATAGAATGAGTTTCATAGAATTTTTTTGGCACAATTAAAAATTACAATAATACTACCAGCTATATAGGATTTGGTGCTTACCATGAGCTAGCTAATTATCGAATAAGAATTGAACCCATATTTTATGAAGATAGGAGGTATGCTTTCCCCTATGCTAAATTCATTTTCTATAAGTATTGTATCATAATATCTATGATCATAAATTGCTTTAAGAATAATATCAAAGTGAAAAATCTAAATTAATTTTCCTATATTGATTTTTTGTTCATTCATCTAGATGAATTTATTGGGTACATTCAATATAATAGTCATTTCATCACTAACATCTATAAGATCTTCTTACAACAATTACTTATTTTATTCTCTTTGTAACATTGTCTTATATGTGACAAACACATCTCCTTAAAAGAAGTATCTTGTCTTATAGCTATTAAGATCATCGATTAAGACCAAAGTGGGGGATATTGGTGTTTCACTACAATGAAATAAGTGAAATGTAAATGTATACATTAATCAAATGACACAAATTTTGAAAAAAAATATAATTTTATCAATGTTTACATTTTTCCTATGTTTTGCATTGTTTGATTATTATCAGCACTTTCTATTGTCCTCTTCATGTTAATTGCAATAGTATGAGGAAACAAGAAAAAAGTTATAACAATAAAATGTCTAGGTACATGAGTTTATTTTATGTATATGTAAAATAGATACAAATAATTTTTAAAAGCACCTTGCTACGTTAATCCTTTATTTTCTTATTGGATAGTTTCATATGCATATCACATAAGGCCAAGTACAAAATATCATGATCACTCCAATATAAATCTAGTACAAATACATATTATTTTTCTATTTTAACATTTGATGACATGTGATTGATAATAGGTCTTGGTAATGTGTTTTGTTTTTTAGGTAAAAAATGCATATTGCAAGTTTTCATATATTGTTCAAGCATCTATGAATTTTTATATTGCTTTCTAATATCAATATTTAAATCACCTAAAACAATTGTGGATTGTGCTCTACTTGAATTTTCCAATGCACAATCAATAACAAAAAATATATCTATGATATTTGCAGTTGAAATTCCATACATGTTGGCAATTACGATTGCATGCATATCAGTAATGATAATTACCATTATTGCTTCAACATTATTTGCTTTGTATTATATAGTTTTAGAAATACATATGTATTTTATATACAAATGGTGATTCCATGAACATGAAACATTGAAATACAGTAAAAATTTTGTAGTAAATAGTTAGATATAATAGTTTTAATGTATGTCTCTTATAAACATAATATATCAAATTGCATCATGTCATAACCATTGAGTATGTCTTGCATGTGTGACAGTAAGATTCTTATGTTCAATGATGACATAAAAGTGTGATAATTTCTATTCAACGTACTCACTTTTTTTCCCAATTGCCATTTTGCATGTGCCCATAGTCGAGACATTTCTATTATCATGTTTTCCTTGACCTTAAAATTTTCCATTGTCAATGGAGCCAATAAATATAATGACTCAATTTGTTTCACATAAGATAATGTTGTGTATGCTAAGCTATGTTTTTTGACTCCCATAGGGTCGAATGAAAGTCCATCAAGTGTGAGACCTTAAGATCTATGTATTGTGTGTGCACATGCTAATTATATTGGAAATTATTTTTGAATTGTTTGTATTCAATTATTACATGTCTTTTTTATAGGCTTTGTAATGTACAAGATTGGAGTCCAATATTTTATACAAGATCCATGATATAGGTGATCTAACTTTATGCATTGTCAATGTATAATAAAAGGATCATTGAATTTAATCCACACTATGTCTATATCATTATCGACAGTCTATGATTTGAATCTTCCATCTGACCTGTTAACTAGGCCATCATCAATGTCATAATTACCAACCTATATTTCATCCAATATATCAAGTTTTAATACAATAATGGGAAAAATCATTATCAATCAATGACATGATTCTTTACCTTCATATATAGTTTCATGTCCATCGATTGGATGAATAGTGATAGTATTTCTTAGTAAAGTAGATAGCATTTTAGCATTATGTGTATTAACACCGACATTCTTGTAAAAAATGTAAGGAAATGTTGGGATATTTGGTGCAACTTATAAATAATTTTAATTCATATAATCTATGTCATTGTATGTTTGTGATGATGTTCATAGATGGTTAAGAACCACTATAAAGTTGTTATCACTTTGATGCATTCATATTTGCAATTCATAGACTTTTACGTGTTTTCTAGAAGTTATAGGGGATAATTTCATCATTTAGTTTTAGATATTCTAAGATCAAAGAATCATTTATGGGTTGTACTTGAAAAAATTATACATAAAAAAACATATCTAGATTTTCAAAACATGTAAAAATATGAATCATATATTGTAGCCTTTTCTCTTTTGAATACAAGAAATATGATCTTACTGATGATATTTCATCTACAAAAAGAAGATAAAAGTGGTTATAGTACTTTGATAATGTGTCTAGTTTAGTGAAGGTAAGTGGAATGAGTTCTGATTTGTTAAGATGTATAAGGAATACACAATGCAATGTTATTCCTCCAGTATTGTATGTTTCCTTTCTAGTGCATGCCAATATTAGGCCCTTTGCCTTAAGTGGGTCACTATCAATGAAATTGTTATATAATTGGTGTATAAGTTTTTATATCAATTTTGTAGTGTATATTTTACATGTTCTATCACCTCTAATTAAAACCTAGTAAATTGGTTTCAATAGTTTTTTTCATTTTTTCATTGCTATATCTTTTACAATTTCCTATTGTTCTTCATTCAAGGATATTATTCTTTTGTAATAGTTATAGTTATCATATACAAATGGAAACTTAGCTATTTCAAAATATTTTGGATTGTATTTTATTTTGTCCAAGTCTTTGAATAAATTTAAATCACATTTCAAATCATAGTTTTCATGGGTAAAAATATTGTTTTCATGTTCTATATTGACCATGTCAACATTGTCATCATCAAATTCAGCATTGTCAACAATCCCTTTTAGATCACCTCAATCAGAGTTTATGTCATGATCAAATTTGGCTTCATTTTTCCTATCTTTTTCACGCAATGCATATGCAAAATTCCACATATCGAAACCATGTTGTAAATTGTTTTAATTTCTCTAAAAGGGATATATATTATTAGTTTTCCATATAATAATTTTCAAAGTCAATATACTAATTGTACTTGATATACAGAATAACATGAAACTTATTGCTTAGCCATTTTTTTCCCATTTTTTGGTATTCAGAGACAAATTCAGCAAGGCAAATGCTCACTAAGACTTCCAATCCTTGAACATAGTAATCTATTAAAGATTTACATATTACATATTTTGATTCATCGGCCTGATGTATCAAAAGTGTTGGAGGTTTTAGAATGAATGTGTATTCATATGATGGACTTGTATTTATAAATATGCATTTCCTATAATAACTATTTAATGGTAATGATAAAGCAATGTGAATATCTTGTTGATTAGATATTTGTTATTTATTAAGCAATGTTTTTCCAAGATTGTGTATCATTTGAATGACATCTATCTTTGTTGATTGATGTTTTTAAGGATTTATTTAAATGATTTTATCATTGACACATCAAATTTTATCATTTAGGATGTCCAAGAAGATGCAACAGTGAAATCATTAAGCACAAACTAAGCATCTATATTTTCTTTCCCCAAATGCATCATTTTTTATAAAATCTATTTTTCCATGCATGTGATGGCTTTTGTTTAAATAAAATTGTTGGTTGTTTAAGTATTTTTTGTATTTCTTGTATATATTTAATTTCACTAATTTCTAATTCCACTAAAAACATGTTTAATGTTATATAATGATCGTAACATCTTTTCTCCAAATTTGTATAGATATGCATTGAGTTTTTTATAACCAAGTCATCTTTTTATGAACATGGTTCAAGGATAATTATTTTCCATATTGGAGGAACATGGAAGTTGTATCAGTAGTGTGAATTTATTTATTTTTTCATCTTTTAGTATGATGATGATCATGTAATATAGATATGTTTGAATCAAGCATATATGAGTCACAAGTTATATAGTTATCAACAAATCTTGTAATCTCCAAATTTTTGTCCTTCACATAAATTGGCACAGGTTTGATCCATAATATAAAATGTTTATGTTGACTTCCTCTATTTTGGAACTCTCTAATCAAAAAATGATCTTTCAAGTGTCCAAAGAAAGAATGATATTTGTATATCATTTTTAGCATTGCCTTAATTCTATGCTTATAGTATTTTGTACATGTGACATGATCTTTTGAAATCAAGTAACTATGGTCAATCGTGTCAAATGCATTACCTTTGTTTATTTATTATTATTTTCATGTCTACTATGAAATTTAGATAATGCATTTGTAAGTAGCTACCACAGATGTTCAACACTAGATATTGTAACAAAAACATTCAGTGGACCTAATTGGTGTATCATCACAAATGTGTTTTTTCATAGCTGCTATAAATAATCTAGTGATATCTATATTTTTTTGAAATCAATATACCCAATATTGGATTTTAATAGTTTTTATAAATTTGGATTATACTATGTGTCTTTGCTATAGGATTTCTTCCCTTTAGTTTGCCTTTTTTAATTCTCACCCACATTGTCATAGCCACCTGCTCAATGACACTTTTCATTGACTTGAAAAATAGATTTGCAGTATGATATGAAAATGCAAGGTCTTTATGCTACAATTTTCATTGAAATATTTTCATGTATGAAAATATACTTGTAATGCTTTCATCACATGGGTCACCATTAAAAAAATGTTTGGAAGTTAATTTCCTTAGCATACTTATCTTTGAAAATTCTAAGTGTTTGTTCATATTCTGTTGATGCAACTTGGATCATTTTACCTTACAAGTCATTAATGCATATTGATTATATGAATCTATGTACCATAGTTGAGGTGGTGATGCATTCTTGATCTTCATCACTTATTTCACTTTATTTTGAATCACTAATAAGGTCTAGATCGATATTGTCATTAGTGTGTAATAATTATTTTCAATCCCTTGTAATTTTAACATTTTCAAATTGATAAAATTTTCTTTTGCATAATTGCTTCAGAGATTGAATGATAATTTTTAGATTAACCCTTCATTTCTGGTATGCATTCTTGTATTCCAATTTTCATTTTATCTCAATTGCAAGTTTAGATGATTCATCAACCGAGCACGATAATGTTTTTTTTACTATGTTAATGTTAGATGGCACATTGATAATTACATTGGTTAGTTTGATTTGAGGTTTTTTATATCCTCCTTCTCTAATATGTGATAAATTAATTTGTAATGAAAGCAGGCTCTCTTTTAGATTTGTTAGCATTTGAACATGTTTCAAAGATGCATTTAACCAAATATGTTCTAGCATTACAAATTTGGGAAAAAATCCATTCTTCAATGCATTATTACGTCTAACGCATATTTTTTCATAATAATTTCCTCCATTTGCATCAACTTTTCATATGTTTCTATTTATATTTTCTTGAAATATATCATGTTATATTTGAAATTTAGTTGATTACAAACCAAACATACTGGCTTTGGTGTATCTTCGATGTCTTTTATGAATTTTCTTGTTGCATTACTTTCTTGGCTACACACAATGGATTAAAATGATCACATGTATTATGTCATCTTTAATATTATCATCCTTTATTTATATGAATTGCATAGTAGTTTTCTTTGGCACATGTAATAATTATAATAATACTTCCATCTACATAGGCTTCAGTGATCGCCAAGAGTTGCTTGATTGTAAAATCAAAAATGAACCTTTATTCTATGCAAATAGGAGGTATGCTTTCCACTATGCTAAATTCATTTTTTTAATCATCATTGCATCGCAATATCCATGAGCATAAACTCTTTTAAGATTAATATCAAATATAAAAATACAAATTACTTTTCTTGGCTCAATTTCTTATTCATGCATCTAGATGAAGTTGTTAGGTACATTCACTATAATAGTCATTTCATCATTGATGTCTATTAAATCTGCTTGTAACAATTACTTATTTGATTCTCTTTACAACATTATATTATACATGACAAGGACCTCTCCTTCAAATAAGTCTCCTGTCTTATAGCTATTAAGATCATCAATCAAGACAAAAGTGGGGGATATTGGTGTTTTGCTATAATTAAATAAGTGAAATGTAAATACATACAATTATCAAATGACATAAAATTAGGAAAAAATTATAATTTTATCAATGATTACATTTATCCTATTTTTTGTGTTGTTTGATTATTATCAACATTTTCCATTGTCCTCTTCATGTTATCTATAATAATATGAGCAAACAAGCAAAAAAGTTAGAACAATAATATGTCCATGTACATTAGTTCATTTTCTTTATATTCAAAACACATATAAATAATGTTTAAAAGCACTTTGCTATATTAATCTTTTATTTTCTTATTGGGTGGTTTCATATGCGTATCACATAAGGCCAAGTAAAAAATATAGTGATCACTCCAATATAAATCTAGTACAAAGACATATTCTTTTTGGATTTGAGCATTTGATGACAAGTCATTGATAATGGGTCTTGACAATGCATTTTGTTTTGCAAGTAAAAATAGATATTATAGGTTTCCATATACTATTAAAGCATTTGTGAATTTTTATATTTATTTCTATTATCAATATTGAAATCACCTACAATAAATGTGCATTTTATTGTACTTGTATTTTTTAATGCATGATTGATAACATAAAAGATATCTAAGATATCTGCACTTAGCGCTACATATGTGTTGGAAAATATGATTGCATGCATATTGCTAATGATAATTTCCATTATTGTCTCAACATTAATTTCTTTGTATTGCATAATCTCAAAATTCATTTTTTATACAAATCATGATTTCATGAATGAGAACATTGAAATACAATAAAAAAGTTGTAGTACATAGTTAGATATAATGTTTTCAATGTATGCCTCTTGTAAACACAATATGTTAGATTGCATCATGTCATAATCATTGAGGATGTCTTGCATGTGTGATATTAAGCTTCTTGTGTTCAATGATGACATAAAAGTGTAGTAATATATTTTCAGTCTATTCATTTTTTTTCCAATTACCATTTTGCATGTGTCTATAGTTGAGACATTTCTATTGGGATGTTTTCTTTAACCTTAAAAATTTCCATTGTCAATGGAGCCAATAAATATAATGACTCAATTTTTTTCACATGGGAAAATGTTGTGTATGCTAATCCATGTTGTTTAACTCCCATAGGGTCAAATGCAAGCCATCAACTGTGAGACCTTGAGATCTATGTATTGTGTGTGCACATGTTAATTGTATTAGAAATTATTTTTGAGTTATCTATGTGTAATTGTTACAATGTGTTTTGTATATAATTCACAATGTGTAATATTAGATTCTAATCCTTTATAAAAGATCCATGATATAGGTGAGCTAACTTTTCACATTACCGACATCCAATTCAAGGATCATTGAATTTAATCCATACTACATCTATATCATTCTCTATAGTATATGCTTTGAATGTTCCATATGACCTATTAATTAGGCCATCTTCAATGTCATAATTTTCAGCATATATTTTGACAAACATATTAGGTTTTAATACAATAATGGGAAAAAGCATTGTCAATTGGTGGCATGGTTTTTTACCTTTATAAATAGTTTCTTGTTCATTGATTTCATGAATAGTAATAGTATTTCCTAGTATAGTAGATAGCATTTGAGCATTATGTTTATTAACATCAACATTCCTATAAAAAATTTAGGGAAATGTTAGGCTATTATTTGTAACTCATAAACAATTTTGATTCATATAATCTATGTCATTGTATGTTTATGATGATGTTAGTAGATGATTAAAAATTACTATAAATTTGTTGTCACTTGGATTCATTATTATTTGTAGTTCATGGATTTTTACATGTGTTTTATAGAAGTCATAATGGATAATTTCATCATTTAATTTTTGATATTCAAATATCAGAGAATTATTTATAGGTTATACTAGAAAAAAAGTATCCATAAAAAACATATCTAGATTTTCAAAATATGTTGTAGGAATATGTATTATATCTCATAGCTTTTTTTCTATTGAATACAATAAGCATGATCCTACCATCGATATTTCATCTATAAAAGGAAGACATAGTTGGTTACAATACTTTGATAATTTGTCTAGTTTCTTAGAGATAAGTGGAGTGAGTTCTAATTTATTAAAAAGTAGAAAGAATTCAAAATGCAATTTTATTCATTCAGCATTGTATGTTGCCTTTCTAGTGTATGTCAATATTAGGCCCTTTGCCTTAAGTAGGTCACTATCAATAAAATTTTTATATAATTATTGTAACATTTTGTATACCAATTTTGTAGTGTATATTTTGCCTATTCTAACACCTCCAATTAAAAGCAAGTAAATTAGTTTTGATAGATATTTTCATTGTTATATCTTTTATAATTTCCTATTGTTCTTTGTTCAAGGATATTCTTCTTTTGTAATAGCCATAGTTATCATATACAAATGGAAACTTGCCTATTGCAAAAGATTATGGATTGTATTTTTTTTATCCAAGTCTTTGAATACATGTATATCACATTTCAAATCATATTTTTCATGGATATCAATACTATTTTCATGTTTTGTATTAACCATGTCAACATTGCTATCATCAAATTCAACATTTTCAATAATAACTTATATATTGCCCCAAACAGAGTTTATGCCATGAGTAAATTTGGCTTATTTTTTTATGTATTTTTCATACAACACATATGCCATGTATCGAAACCATATTTTAAATTATTTTCACTTTCTCTAAAAGGAATATATAATAATATTTTTTCCCTACAATGATTTTGAAGGTCAAGATGTTTATTGTACTTGACATACTGAATAGCATGCAACTTATTTTATATCCATTTTTCTCCCATTTTTAGGTATTCAAAGACAAATTTAACAAGACAAATGCTCACTAAATATTTTGGTATTTCAACATAGTAATCTATTAAATATTTTCATATTACATATTCTGATTTATCAGCCTCATGTATCAAAAATGTTGGAGGTTTTAGAATGAATGTGCATTCATGTGATGGACTTATATTTATGAATATACATTTCCTAAAAAAGCTATTCAATAAAAATGACAAAGCTATGTGAATAGCTTATTGAGCATACATTTATTGTTTATTAAGCATTGTTTTTCCAATATTATGTATCATTTGAATGGTATCTATATTTATCACTTGATATTTTTTACAAATTCATTGAAATTCTTTTATCAATGACACATCGAGTTTTATCATGTAGGATTTGAAATAAGATGCAGTAGCAAAAGCATTAAGCACAAACTAGGCATCTATATTTTATTTCTACAAATGTGGCTTTTTTTATAAAAGCTATTTTTCTATGCATGTGATGGCTTTTTTTACAATAAAATTATTATTTATTTAATCATGCTCTATAATCCTTGTATATATTCACTTTCACTAATTTTTTATTCTATTAAAAACATGTTAAATGTTATAGAATAATTGTAACATCTATTCTCCAAATTATTCTAGATATGTATTATTCATTTGATAACCAAGTCATCTTTTTCTGAACATTGTTCAATGATAAATATTTTTCATATTGGAGTAACATGGAAGTTGTATCGATAATGTGCCTTTGTTTTTTTTTAAACTTGTAATATTATGATGATTGCATAATGAGAAGGACTATGATTAAAGATTAAATTGATTTCCTATGTACTTATCAAGATGAAATAATTTAAAGAGATTTCACATTTAGAATAAAGAATAGGTGAATCACTAAGACATGAATGTCAAATACAATTATGATTTATTAATTTAATTAAATGACATGGTTAACGAAAAGAACATGTGAATGAAACTAACTAGCAATCTTAAATATAAGAAATGGGTGACTCTTGACACATCATCGAGCAATAAACACAACATTCAAGTATCCACTTTAATAAAACTATTTTGGAAATAACAATGGACAGTTTGCACATTTTATTTCTCTATCACCTTATATTTGTATTAAAGTTAATGGAATATTTCTAAATAACATTCCAAAGAATATGTTAATATTTATGTATCAAACTATAGAAAAAATTATATAATATCAATGTAAAATGTGTTTCAAATTGTTTGGTTTGCTAATAAAAAACCAACTAATTCAAAATTGATTCATATACATAAATATATTGAAAAGCAAAAAATATAGCATTACATATGAGACAAAGCTATTCACTAAACAATAGGAAAAATGCAAATAGTCTCGTACAATTTATAAATTTTATTCTGGTAATGTAGTTAGCCCATGCATATGGGCACAATGTAAACTCTAGATTTACACAGTCCGGATATATTATGTCTATAGTTTATGCCACAAAGGAAAATACCATTGCATTCACTATAGAGGAATTGATCTATCTTATGTAATATGCCCTATTTCATGTGTAAAAAAAACATTTCTATTTTAAAAAGAGAAATGCTTATCTTGGAAAGGAAAAAAAACTAAACTATACCCAAAATTCAAAAAGATAATATAAGAAAAATATGATCTATGAATTCAATGCATGTGAGTATAATATTAAAAATGTCATTTAAAAAAAAATTCCTATTCTTTCCTAGTAAATTGAAATCTTTGGCAGCTGACAGAATGCCAAATATTATTCGAGTAATTATTCGCATGCAACAATGGTGCCAATATCAATGGGAAAATTTTCCTATAATAAGTAGGCTGATGAATTTTATAAATTCAACATGTTGTTAGTTTTGATATGCTTGTGTAAGTCTCGAAACCTAGTTTCTTCATTTTTGGAATCATAAGACCATAATGAATTTTTTAAATAGAATTGTTTCAGACTAATCAATCACTTTAGATCACTAGACAATTAAATGATCTCAAAGTGGAAAATAATTAAAAAGTTTAAGACCATCGACCAAAGCAAATCTTTCACCAGTCCCCTATAAACTAACCCTGTATCAACACTAAAAGTCACAAAGACTCAACAGTAGAGCCAACAGGCGGGCCTAGACAAGAACCCTTTACGCAGACCCAAAGCATTAACAATGGCTGAAGATAGACTACCACTGGGCAAGCATGGAGCAAGTACTTCCAACTCTATTGGTGAAACCACGTCAGTCCAGCCTGCATCGACACTGGCATCCTCATTCACGTTCGAGTCAGAACCTTGTAGCGGAGAGAGGGAGGCAGAAGCTTCGGCCTGGTAGCTGCTGAAAACAA
Organism: Torreya grandis; assembly: GCA_037957365.1. NCBI lineage: Eukaryota > Viridiplantae > Streptophyta > Pinopsida > Cupressales > Taxaceae > Torreya > Torreya grandis. The sequence goes on from JARHVA010000354.1 coordinate 4,257,735, forward strand.
TTAATTGTTTTGGAAGCATACTCAAAATTTTACACTTCTATGATGAGTCATGAGGCAAATTTTAGGGTATTCCAGATTATCATTCAAACTTATAAGGTTGTGAAGAATAATAATAATAATAATAATAATAATAATAATAATAATAATAATAATAATAATAATAATAATAATAATATGAAAATGTTTTATGGTTTGTAATTGTAAACAACTCAAGAAAAAAAATCAAAATGTTTAGAAAAGTCTTATACTTGGTATTTTTAAAGAATGTAATGCTTATATGTGAAGTACACAGGGAGTTCCATATGAAAAAAAAAACAATAATAAATAAATAGTTTGTACCACCTTTTAAAAAAAAGTGGTCAAATGGTCTATATAATCACACCTAGATCTCATGGCTAGTAAGGGATAAAGCTATGGAGCAATCAAGGCATCTTACACCTAAACCTAAACCTCTCTAAACTAAACCACTACTCTCCTCAAGTTTAAGTTTAGGTTTAGTTTATAGAGGAGAGGAGAGGAGAGTGCCTCTACTTTCTAAACTAAAACTAAACCTCTCTAAACTAAACCTAAACTAAAACTCTTTATTAGTGTCTCTAATCTCTAAACTAAACCTAAACCTCTTTATTAGTGCCTCTACTCTCTAAACTAAACCTAAACCTAAACCTCTTTATTAGTGATTAGTGCATCTACTAAACTTAAACCTCTCTAAACTAAACCTAAACTAAACCAAGAGGAGAGTGCCTCTACTCTATCTATAAACTAAACCTAAACCTCTATGAACTAAACCTAAACCTTTATAAACTAAACCTCAACTAAACATGAACTAAACTAAACTAAACTAAACTAACTAAACTTCATGTGATGTATATAACTTCTCTTCTCTTCTCTTTGGTATAGAGAGGTCTAAAGGAAGAGAAGAGAAAAGAAGAGAGGCCTACACTCTATATAGTACAATACAGAGAAGGAAAGAAGGTACAGAGAAGATAGGTTTTTTGGAAGGGGAAGGGACAGTCAGACGAAACTATCCGAAAAAAGGAAACTGTCCAGAAAAGGCCCATTTTTGACCAAAATAGGAGGGGAACCCTCGTCAAGTCGAAACATGTTTTTTCATTTCATTTTTCTCATTTATGTTATGACAAAACGGTCCAATTTATGACAAAATGGTCCAGAAAATGGGCCATTTTTGACATAAATAGGAGGGGAACCCTCATCAAGTTGAAACACATTTTTTTTAGAAAGTCTCGTCTCATTTCATTTATCTTTTAGAGGGGAGTGATCTTCTCTCCCTTTCTTTCTCTCCCTTTACTTGTCTCCCTTGTACTTGTAGAGGGGAGGTGTACTTGTCTCCCTTGTAGAGGGGAGGGGATGTGTACATACTTGTCTCCCTTGTACTTGTAGAGGGCAGGTGTACTTGTCTCCCTTGTACTTGTAGAGGGCAGGTGTACTTGTCTCCCTTGTAGAGGGGAGGTGATGTGTACATACTTGTCTCCCTTGTAGAGGAAAGGCATTTTTATCTTTTAGAGGGGAGTAATCTTCTCTCCCCTTCTCTTGTAGAGGGGAGTAATTGTTGATTGGTTGGTTGCCCCCAGGGGAGAATAGGGGCTAGGGTTTGAATCCCCAGTTTTCAAAACTAGGCATGGAGCGAACATGACTCCCATGTAGGTACCGGGTAGAGCCCTCTGATTCCTCCCTATGAGAACCGAGCAGGTTTTGGAGGGAGTCACTCCCCAGAGAGGTTTTAGAGGAACTAGCTTTTGTCGGTACGGGAACAAGTACTGATTCCTCCTCTATACTCTTGCTTACTCTCGTAGAATTATGAGCAAAGCAATAAATAGAGGAGTCACTTCCTAGAAAGGTTTCAACTTATTTCTTATTCTGTTTAGACCGAAGGATAATTCCATGTTGAGGCTCCACCGGGCTATCATTTGTTATGTGGACAACTCTGCTATACTCAAAGCTAGGGTGCTAGCTATGCTAGAGTTTTCTTTAACTCACTAGCCAGTATGGTATATGGACTGATGGGACCCACGATCACAGAAACCCACTCTTACCTATAGCCCTCTTTACTTAATTAGAGTATAATTAGCTTTTTTATATAGATATAGGAAGAAGTTCTTGTCTATATAGTCTAATTTAAATAATTATATTCTATTTTATATATAGGCTCTAGATAAGAGGACCTCTAGAGTAGTTCCTCTCCTAGAATTGAATAGATTAGACAACTTCACTTATATTCTAGGAGAGGAGCAACTCTAGAGTTAATTCACTGAAAAAGCAAGTAGCTTGGGTTTGATGTTATCTTAGCTCTATACTCTACTCTACTCTACCTCTTCTTTAGATAGGAGTTAGGTCCCTCTACTCTACTCTACTCTCTTTCTCTTGTCTAGGATAAGAGGGAGAGGGACTTGTCTAGGAGGGAGAGGGGCTTGTCTAGGAGGGATAGGGGCTTATCTAGATAGGAGGGAGAGGGGCTTGTCTCTTCTCTTGTCTAGATAGGTCTCTTCTCTTGTCTAGATAGGAGGGATAGGGGCTTGTCTCTTCTCTTGTCTAGATAGGAGGGAGAGGGGCTTGTAGAGGAGGGAGAAGGGCTTGTTTTGGAGGGAGAGGGGCTTGTCTAGCTTGTCTAAGAGGGAGAGGGGCTTGAAAAGGAGAGAGAGGGGCTTGGAAAGGAGGGAGAGGGGCTTAGTCCAACTGAGTCTTTCCTCCCCTCCCCTCCCCTCCCTCTAGGCCCTGCCCTCCAACTAGGCTTGTTTTCCTTCCTTTAGGGCTTTCCTTTAGGGCTTAGGACAGCATCTAAACTATTCGGTGAAAGGGCACTCTGCGGTCAGGGGGTGACTGGCACCTATACTCAGTAATTGGGGTAGCTAGTGGACATGCCTAAACGTAGGTAAGGTTCAGTTTAGAAGAGGGATAGGTAAGGGATAGGAGAGGGAAGGGATAGATAGGAGAGGGATAGTAAGGTTTAGGAGAGGGATAGTAAGGTTTAGGTAAGGTATATAGAGGTGGGTTTTAGTGTCACTACACTAACTACTATCTAAATTAAACTAACACCTATCTAAACTCAACTAACTACTAGTTTAGATAGGTGTTAGTGATACTAACACCTATCTAAACTCAACTAACTACTAGATAAACTAAACTAAACTAACTCCTATCTATCAGTTTAGATAGGTGTTAGTGATACTAACACCTATCTAAACTCAACTAACTTCTATCTATTAGTTTAGTTTAGATAGGTGTTAGTTCAACTAACACCTATCTAAACTCAACTAACTCCTATCTATTAGTTATATCTCCCCCCTTAGAGGGGGGATATAACTAACACCTATCTAAACTAACTACTATCTATTAGTTTAGACAGGTTTTAGAACAACTAACACCTATCTAAACTCAACTAACTACTATCTATTAGTTTAGTTTAGATAGGTGTTAGTGATACTAACACCTATCTAAACTCTACTAACTCCTATAAGGTAAGGAACTATCTATCTATATGAATAGATAATTATAACCCCCCCGCTACCCCTCGCGGGGGGGGGGGGGGGGGGGGGGGGGGGGGGGGGGGGGGTGTGAAAGGGGATGCCGCTTCATGGTTATCTCCCTTCGGTCGCAGGTGCCTCTACTCTCTACAATGAACTATTTTAAATTGAATCAATTATGTTAAACTAAATATTGTTTAGAGTCAATAGGTGCATCACATAATATGGAACGTGCATGTTGCATAACATGATATGGAATGTGTATGGTGTTTTAAATTTTAATTTTTGGTATACAGTTTATTGTTTTGTATATGTGGATCAATGGTTTGAATTAAAAACTTATTGACAATTGTGAATTTTCATTTGTTCTTCTTACTTTTCATTATGTAATCATGTAGTCTTTTGTAATGTTATTTTTCTTTTTCTATGTTTTTAATTTTATATCTACATACCTTTTTGGTTTTATCTTTGTTATATATTGTTACCTTTTTAGGATAGATTTGGCCTCTGAACTATGTTGTGTCAAATGTGCCTTACACAGATTCGACAATCTTTTAAATTTATCCCTTGTCTTTTTATAGGCCCTTATACCCTTCCTTACATCCTTTCAATGTTTAGATCCATGTATGTTGGTTTTTTCCCTTTTCTTTGGCCATCTTGGATGCTATTAAATATTTAATTCAAACTTGAGAAGTGTGTATATATATATATATATATATATATATATATATATATAATCTAGAGAGATTTTAAAAATAATTATCAAAAGGAGAGTCATTTATCATTTCAAGCCCATACATGCTCTACAAATATTTATTTATGCTCAAATACTTGCATCTAAGGTTGAATTTACATCTTGTACCAAAAGGAGGATAGGAGAATGTGCATACAGTTGCATCCCCAACTTAAAAAAGGAGGTTGAAGTCCCTACTCACACTAACTATTAATAGTCAACTAGAACTATATGAAGTCTGATTTTAACATGTAGGATATGTAATTATAACTCCTTTGAGGTTCTCCAACCCAACTACTTCTTCCCTTATTTTTTCTAAGTGTTTTGTTGAGAATTATGTCAAGAAGACAAAGAATATCAAATGTGATAATTTTTCTTGCAAATTCAAAAAATGATAGTGCAACACTATATGGCATCAGAGTGTAAAACACTACATAAAATCCAAATCCCAAAAAGTATGCACTACAAATTTGGCACTACAAAAAATATTTTTCAATATTTCATGGACATATTCAATAACTCAATCTGCTTTGGACTTATTCGGAGACTCCTAGATAGACATAAATTCTAGCCTCTATGAATTATACCCCCATATTTGACAAAGCCTCTCTACCACCTACACAGACTAGATGCACTCTCAAATACCAAATTAGATCATCAAAGGTGATTGTTCCATCATGTTTGATTGTCTTTTAGTGCATTGCTTGTCAAGTTGTTTCATTTAATGCTTCTATATTATTTTCAATCACTAGAGCAAATCTAATTTACTATTTTTAATTATCATATGGTAAATTTCCCTTGTGAAAATAGTTTTATCATTTTCTTAGTGTCATTATACCCTAGTATCGAAATTTGATAAAACATAATTAGTGAACCCATTTATTTTTGAACATTTATAACTTCTAAGGTTTCGTAGTTACTACATTTACTACAAATCACACTTCAAATTGTGTCAAAATTACAATAAAAACCCAATAATATTTTGTTGTTTTTTACACCAAAACTTTTTGGAAATGCATTGATTTTTATAGAGCAAAGATTAATTAAAAAGAAAAATTATGTTTCGCATTTGCATTTATTTTAACCTCACTTGCACCACATTTTCACTATAATGTGGGTCACGTTAGTGCAAATTTGTGTCTAAAATTCACGTAAAATTTTTAAAAAGTCTATATATATATATATATATATATATATATATATATATATATATATATATATATATATATATATATATATATATATATATATATATATATATATATATAATGTTGTCTCTATGACAAAAGATATGTGTGTGTACACATATATAATTATATTATTATTATGATTATTCCTTAAATGTATATCGTATGTATTTATATATAAAAAAGCTAATTGTCTATATTAATATTTAAAAAAATCATGAGTTACTTAGATTTTTTAAATTAATATTTTAAAAAAATGCTACTTTTCAAAAATGAATAAGAATAAAAACTATGATTTACATTAAAAATGACAAAATTGACACATTCCTAGATTTGAGAGCTTTGATTTTAATGTTGGTTAGTTTTTTAGAAAACGTCTTAGAAGAGATGCTAGATTTGGGTAAGACCCAAGGAGGTAGGGGTATCTCTTTTGTCAAAATTATCCAAGGCTTGCACTTATCCCACCCTCTTCAACATGCTCAAAGAGTACACCTAACCAAAAGATAAACAGTCACTAAACCATGTATGTACTAGCGAAGAAAACTAATAAGACTTAGGCTTTTTGGATCATGCAAACTCCAAGGTAAAAAATAAGGCCCAATGTAATTCTAATCAAGATCAAAATTCAAATCACACCTCAAAACTACCAAAAGCAATGAAGATGAAGTTAATGACTAGCCAAGGAGAATCAAAAACAAAAACAACCATCTAAGAAGGAAAATATAGTCTTATAAAGATTCTAGTAATCAATTCAATTATTGTCTAGGGCTAACATGCATGAGAGCTCTTGCCTTAGGTTTTTTTATCACCATAAGGGAAGAGGACTAAATCCTTTTACTTTAGATTGTTCAAGAGCCCAATTAGAAAGAGAATCTACAATAATATTGAAACCCCAAGGAGTATACAAGTAAAGAAACCTGTCAAATTTCTCTTAAAGTAATTAAATTTTATGTAAAACACTAAAAATTATCCAATCCTTAGAACTTTTGGAACTGGGATCAAAAAGCAACTTAATCCAAAACTTAGAGTCAACAACCAACTGGATGTTCTTCCACCCAACCTGCCAGGCATTTTTAAGACCTTTCACAACAACTTGCCCTTTAGCTAAATTGTTGACAGTTTTTATGTTTTAATGTTAGTTATTAAACACAAGTTCATATTTTTGTAAGCTGCATGTTTAATAATTTTGGAAGTTTCATGTTTAATATGAAACTATTGTGACATGTTTAATTATTTATGAACAATAACAGTTATGTTTAGAGTATAAAACTATTATAAGTGACATGTTTATATATTTTTAAATGTTAAGTTTGTTGTTAAATAAATCTTTATATTTAAATCATATAGATGTTTCTGACATTGGTATTTAAATTTGCATTCAAATTCAATCTAAGAATGCAATTAAATAGGGTTTTAAAGCTCAATCTGAGAATGTACTTAGTCCATAAGATTTTAATAGAAATATTAATTAGTATACTTAGTTTTAATATTATTATAATTTATGATTGTATTTTATGTATAAATAGATACATTGAATAATTAACATTTAATGATTTATTGATAGATTTAATATCATAAATAGCCAAAGACTATCACCGCTATCAACACATATCAACCTAATAAACCCATCTTTAAAATCACACTACTCAAATGTAATTACATACTAATAGGTATGTTAGAAATCTATTTATTACCCTATATATTTGGAGTATGAACCCCTTGAGAAGTAGTACAGAGGTACAAACATGATTTAAAATAAAATAAATTTGGTTTAAAATCCTTAAGAGGCATGAATTGGCATTGAGGTTAAAGTTAAGGGTTGATATTTTATTAAATAGAGGTCAAAGCCGCTGTAATTAGATTTTGTTTTTTAGAAAAGGACCACATCCCCATCTGGATTTGGAATTTATTGTTTATCAAAAACATATCTTAAACCATATTTTGGTGGTATTTACCACAACCCAAACTAATACTCGACCAAATAAGCAATGGAGTTTATAAAATTTTGGGTTATGCTATGGAGATTACTTTGCCATTGGATTCAACTCAAGTTATAATTAAATTAGGGGTACTTATGGTTGAAAGTTAAGGTATATTTTTACTTTTAAAATTGTCATTTTTTATCATGGCTAAAAGGGCCTAGGTGAAGCCATGTAAGAATTTTTAGAGCATCTATATAGAGTAAGCCCCTAACATAATTACTTTGGAATTCATTTCAATGTCTATAAATTATCATTGATATTTTTTAAAATATTTTTAAGACCTATTTTAATTATATTTATGTAATTTATTTCCTTGATAAAATTCTACAAACACATATTTTTGTAAGACATCCCTTGAGTTCATTGTAATAATCTCATATTCACAAGGAGTGTAGTTAGTTAGCTATAAATTAGTATAAATATAATCCTAGACTAGTGAGAAATCATCCATGAATTGTATTAAATTGAACTTGACCAAAATAAGTTTCCCCCTTGAAAAGGCCATGATAATTATAATACAATTCTACTTTCTTTTAATATGCTCAGTCAATTTATGTTTATTTCTTGATATAATTTCACATATTTGAAGTCTAAATCTATTTTATTTCAAGAAGGATATTCACATTTGGTATTAGAGCACTTTCTAGGGATAATTTTTTAATTAACTCTAGTGAGTTATGGCTATTTACTTATGTCTATCCTATGTTTTCACCTTACCCTTACGTGATCTTGGTGATCATAAAGTGAAAACAAAGTGGTGGCACAAAGCTTTCATCCTAGAATGTCATCACTATGAGCCAAGTTTTAGAACCAATTATCACTACAAATCATGTTTTATAAGTTGTACCCCTGTCAAAATCCAAACATTTTTCTAGAAAAATACCATCATCACTATAAGACACATTTTAAAGCCTTTACGTATGCATTGACATTTTTTGTGTGCATGCTTCCCAAACCAAGGTGTATGTATTATCTATTCCTAGTGAAACAATTGTAATAGGAATATATGTTATTAGTTGTGTGATGCATCATAAAAAATAAGATTTGGTAAGGAATTTTATTTTTAATTTGAATAATATCCAAAAAAATGAAGTTTTTTGTCTTATCTCCAAATCTAGATTCAGTTTTGGCAAAACTACCAACCGATCTCATTGTAAATATTTATTTTAAGCTCAAAATTATGATTCAATTTTTTCCATACATCTAACCAAATGTATTTTAATTTTTTATTATGAGATCCATTTTTGGCCATACTTCCAACCAATCACATTGTAACTATAACTTTTTTTAACCAAGTATATAACTTTTTTAGATCCCATAGGCAGAACACACCATTCTCATTTTCTCACCACGTTGGTCATTTTAAGGGGTATTTCAATTTTTTTTTTTAAATCCATACAAAAAAATGTTTCCACCTATAGCCTAAAAGCACCTTTTTACCTATGTGGAAATTACACCATTGTGATCATCTTGTCAAAATGATAAATTTAACATATAGCTTCACTCAGCATTTTTCTAGCACCTCCAAACCTTTTGGTAAATGGTTGTTACTCATACAGGGACCCACACAATGGCACATGACATTTTTGAACTCTGGACTAAATTTGAATCCTGATTATCTAAACTAGATGATTGCATCCTTGACCTCCATGTAAAAAAATTATCACTCTAAACTAATGTGGACTGTCAATCTAATGGTAGTTCTCCCTCTATAACACCACTACACAGGGCTAAATTAGATTTTCCAAACTTTTATGATATTGAACCCACTACCTAGATTGATCATGTAGGATAATATTTCACCTTGCATCCCACTATGAGGGAAGAAAATTTACCTATTACTTCATTCCACTTAGATAAATAAGTTATCCATTAGTACCAATGGTAGCAAGAGTTTGAAAAATTAACCAATCAGAATGAAGGCCTATCTGATGATTTATTTAAAATTTTCTTAATCAGTGGACCCAAGGCTTTGATTTGAGTTGAGGTTTAAATGTTTAAATTTTAAACTATGATAGAATCCTTGGGCTTAATTAAGATAATTGAATACAAAATCACATATTAATGTCACCATTTTAATTAAGCATCCTCCAAGACATCTTCCTTCCAGCAACCCAACACAACCCTCTCTCTCAAAAAAATGCCCATCAAACATTTCAATGAGACATAAATGCATGCACATCATGAGAAGGGTTCATGCTATAATTATGATGACAAATTCTCTAGGGGCCACAAGTATATCAAACAAAAAAATTATATACTCAATGTTGATTCATCTCCTAATATATTTTAATGAGAAGATGGCATAGATTCCCATTTGGATAAGCCAAAGCAAGAAATTGATGATTCAAGGCCTTCAAATTCACATCTATAAATTTCCATGCATGCTTTGGTAGTGGTAACCACTCCATAAACAATGCATGTAAAGAGTATTTATAATAAACAACACCTCATCATTATTATTGATTCAAAAAACACTCATAAGTTCATCAACCCTCAAGTGGATAATCAAGAAGACTATTTTATGCACCCTTATTCTAGTTTTGAGGTGATGATTTCCAAGGGTGGAAAATTGTCAAGTAAGCGCAAGTGTTATAATGTCTACATTTTGGTCTAAGACTATAACCTTAGGAATAACATGTTTTATTTACCCTTTGGTGGAAGTGATGTTGTTCAGGGATAATAATGGCTAAGAACCCTTGGACCTATTCTTTGGGATTTTTATGAGCTATGGATGCAGTGGTCTTAAAATGGACATCAATATAAACTAAAAGGCCTTATTTTAGGTTTCATTAGTATTATCAACTCTCATCTCATGGAATGTTTTCCCAACTCTTTTCTCTTCATACCAGTTTCCCAACTGATTCTAGCCAACCATCAACCTTGAAAAATATTTTGGTCAAGCATGCAACAATTTTTTAGGAACCAACAGGGTTTTCACCTCACCACTTTGAATAACATCACATCCAAATTATTTTATTAATTGCACCCCCTAATATTCAAACATCCTGCTACCCCTTTCTTCAAAATGTTGAGAATGAAAATATGGTTTAGGACCTCCTACAAGCAAGCGTCATATGACCAAACATGATTCTATATTCCTTCCTAATCTTATTCGTTCATAAAAAAATGGCTCTTGGTGGGTCTACATTTTTTTTTGGAAACTGAAAAATCCCACTCTTAAGGAAAAATTTTCAATTTTTGTAATAGATGAGCTCCTAGATGAACTCCATGGTGATAATTTTTTCTCCAAGTTTGACTTGCGCTCTAACTTTCACCAAATCTACATTCATGAATTAGACATTCCCAAAATGACCTTTCCTACACATAATGGTCACAATGAGTTACTTATCATGATATTTAGGCTTACCAATGCCCCTTAAAAATTATAAGGATTAGTGAATAAAGTATCATGCCCCTTCTTATAGAATTACATCTTGGTATTCTTTGATGACATCCTCATATACAAACAAAATTTTGATGATTACCTCAACCACCTTGACACTAACTTATAACTTCTTTCTAAGAATAACTTATCTTCAAGATATTCATAATGTTATTTTGGGAAACCATAGGTCAAGTACCTAGGACATATTGTCTCATCTAATGGTGTTCATGTTGACCCTGCCAAAATTGAGGCTATGACAAACTAGTCAAAACCTAGGACACTCAAAACTCTCCATGGATTTCTTGGCCTGATAGGGTAGTACCAATTTTTTTCAAATATTCTAACAAAATTGGATCCCCATTGATGAACATGATCAATAAGTCATTTGTATGGTTGATATAATCTAAATAAGAATTTGATCACCTTAAACAAGTAATGTGCACCACAACCATATTGGTCATGCCTAATTTATCCAAACCATTTGTTATTGAATGTGATGTTTGTGACATGGGCCTTAGTGTTATGCTCATTTAGGATAGACATCTCAATGCCTTCACTAGCAAGTCCTTGTTGGGCATAATATGGCACACTCTGCATATGACAAAGAGATGATGGCTATCATCCATATAGTCAATGAATGGTTCCCATACTTCATAGGTTGACACTTTTACATCAAAACTAACCACCAAAACCTCAAATATTTTATATAGCAATGGGTCTCTTCACCAGATCAACAAAAATGGGTTTCTAAACTCATGGGGTATGATTATAAGATGACATTAAAAAATGCTAGGAAAAATTGGTGATAAATTCCCTCTCTCCAATTTGAAGAACATGATTATGTATTGTATTTATTCCCATTTACACATGGCTACATGATATTCAAAAGGAGTAGCATCATGACAACTCCACCCAACTGTTCATTTTCTAGTTATATGTTGATTCTTATGGTAAACCTCACTATACTTTGGATGGCCACATATTGTGATATAAATTCCACCTTGTATTAATCACATGACCCAACTTCAAACAAACTATTTTTTAAGAGTCACATGCCTATCCTTCATCATGTCATTTAGGTTTTTTAAAAATAAATGAGAAAGTTTAACATAATTTATTCCAGCGTATAATGAAGTAGGATATCAAGATGTTGTTGCATAATTGATGTTTACCAACACCACAAAGGAGAAATAGTCACATCACCTTATTTAATCTAGCCACTACCCATTTTAGAATGTCTTTGGACTTATATTTTAATGGATTTGATAGAAGGCCTTCCTAAATCTAGATAAAACTATGTTATTCTCATGCTGGTGGGTAGCCTTACTAAATGTATTCATTTTTGTGCTCTGGCCCACCCCTACACTACTTCCACCATAGCCTAGACATTTATTAATCAAATCTTCCAGCTTCATGGCATCCCCATCTCCATTAGATTAAATCATAACTCAACCTTCACAAGTCATTTATGTCAATAAATCTTCAAGTGCCTTCACAGATATCTTAAAATGAGTTGGAGATATCATCCATAGATTGATGACGAGACACAAATTGTCAATAAACATTTAGAGACCTATTTTCATTTTTTTATCACAAAGCAAAAACATCAATGGTTAAAATGGTTACCTCTCATCGAATGGTGGCACAACACCTCCTACCACACAACCACCAAGTTGGGCTTGTATGATGTTATATGGTTAAATTTTTCCATCTCTTCTCGCATTTCTTGTAGGAAGCTCTTCGGTACACATTGTTGATAGTACCCTTAGTGCAAGTGATAATATAGTTTTCCTCTTCAAAGATAATTTCCACTTGGCAAAAAATCACATGAAGCAATAGGGAGACTAGCATAGCTTTGCATGATCCTTTCAACCTAGATATATGGTTTTTATTCACCTATAATCTTATAAAAATTCTAATTTGACGTTGAAAGGACACCAAAAAATAACTCCCAAATTCTATATGCCCTATAATATTATCCAATTTATTGTCCCTATCGCCTACAAATCGGAACTTCCACCTTCATCACATGTGCACCCCATTTTTCATGTCTCTTTCTTAAATAAGGTCCTTGGCTAAAATTTTACCAACTAGACAATGCTTCTACAAATTGATGTAGAAGCATCTCACATTTTAACACTTATAGTTATAGTTGATAATTACTCTCATCAACTCTAAAATTGGGTCAACACTTAAGTTATAGTACAATAGCATGGGATGTAGCTATAAGAAGCTAATTGAGAACCTCTCATTCAAATCCAATAGCAGTTTCCTCACCTGCAACTATGAGGGCAAATATTTTAAGGGGGAAGGCATATTAGGACCCTTTATCCTAACCATATTTTTTGTAATTTCTTTCCTTAATAAAATGTTATAAATGTATATGTTTTGTAAGATGTCCCTCAAGCCCATTATAATAACCATACATTCATAGGGAGTAGTACTTAGTTAGTGATAAATTAGTATAAATAGGAGTCTATACTAGTGATAAATCATCCACAAAATGTATTTAATTGAGATTTCTCAAAGGGGGTTTCACTTCAAAGAGGCCAGTGATCATTGGAAGGCATTTCTACTTTATTTTAATATAATCAATCAATTTTTGTTTATTTCATGATTTAATTATGCATGTTTTTAGTCTTGTTCTAATATGTTATAGAAAGGATCTTGAAAGATATGTATTTTTGAATTTATTGTGAGTTTTTCAATTCAATTTTAAATTTATAACTAAAAACTAACTCTTTGATTAACTGGCACTTGTATTTCAATAATGGGGGGAAAGGGGGAAATAGCCATGGGCCTATTTGGCCCACATTTATTCTTGGAAAAATAAAATGGAGGAGCTACATGTGTTTTAGGGAGAAAGAGACTTTATTATTTGGCTAGGGCTTTCATTATAACAACCATCTTTGATCCCTTGACTACCTTCCATTCCATCTTACAACCAAGAGTTCATTATTCTTTTGTTATAAATAGGTTATTTATTAAGAATGAAAATATGGTTGGTAGTCGATGGATTTGAGATCCATACTTGGGTTATCTTGAAGTTGTCATGGTTGAGTTAAATAACTATACCATGGTTGAGTAATTATTGTATTCTATGCATTGAAATTACCATGGATGAGTTACTCTTATTTTTCATTAACTTAAATGAGTTATGCTTAATTTTCATGGATTAAAATTACCTTGGTTTTTTCATTCTTATATTCAAATTCATGGTTGAGTTATTTTTGTATTCAGATTCGTGGTTGAATCATTGTTGTCTTTGGTCTCATGGTTAAATTATTCTTGTATTTGATGCTTTGAAGTTTACCATGGTTAGGTTATTATTGCATTTGATTCCATAGCTAATTTATTTTTGTACTTGATGATTTAAAGTTACCATGGGTGATTTATTATTTTATTTTATTCCATGGATAACTTATTATTGTATTTTATGCTTATAATTTTATCATTTTTGTGTTAATCTTGTTTTTATTAGTGATCTATTAAAGATAATCATGGTAACTAAGTGTTGTTTTTCAAAGTCTTAAAATCAAATTATTTAACTTTGCATTTTTTGATAAGTTAGAGAGGCTATTTTTACTCAAATATGATTACTCATTTTGTTTGCATGATTATAGTAAAAAGGTATGTTAATTTATTCATTAGACATAGATTTCATCTTTGTCATTTTATTTTCAAGAAAAATTGTGGTGAGAAATGCATTGATTTGAGTCATCTCTTCCTTTTTTAAGTTACACATGTGGTATATGTATCTCCAAGAATCCAAATGGATCCACTATGGTTTGGAATGGGGTACAAAAGGTACTAAACAAACACCTAGAAGGCTAAGAGGCTTAGGGATGTTACGGGATTTGAGATCTATAGAGGCTATCTAGTTTATTGGATTGTACCAGAATAGACATAATCATAAACCAGGTTAGGGATAGAATAATCAAGCACACAAAGGATGTAGACATCTCTAATGGATATAACCATAGTAAAGTGAGCCACTAAAATAAGAAACCTACTTGCATATAAATGGTGAAAATAGAATGTCAAGTTGAGGGAACTATTAAATATTGCATATGTTTAAGAGATAGGCACATTTTAACTAAATTAAATAATTTTTAGAAATAAAATGCATTTTAAATCAAAGGTTAAAGATAATTCCTAATTTAAACCTAATCTATTTCTTCATTTTCAACACTACCACTTCCTAATGATGCAAATTTCTAGTTTAGTAAAGGGAAGATTATCTATGTAAATGAATAAAAGGTTTTGATCAATTAGAGATTCTACCATGCAATGGTAAAAAATTTCATAATAAATCCTATTATTAAGTGAGAGATATTTTCAATAATGGAAGATGTTTTTTATGCATACAAATGTAAAATCTTTAGAAAGTACCCTAGACAATGATAAAAAAACTAAACTACCAAAACAATGAAAACTAGCCAATACACTACTAGAAAAATGGGAATTTCACTTTCCATATCAAAGTGCCCTCATATCAGGCTCAAATTTAATTGTACAGATATCTACCAACCAATAATCCAAGCTAGGAAGGAGTGAAGGGGGAAGACAAAGTTGTATGTGGGTTGAGTCCAAACCAGGTGCCAATAGCAATGGAGGAGGTGAAGGAGAAACTACAAGCTAAAATAGATCCAATATAGATATAAAAATAATAGGTATAATTAATCTTTAAGGAGTTAAGAGTAAGCAACAAGTCTCAGAAGCACTATGTTGAGCAAGAAAGATTACCAAATTAAGTTGTAGAAGTGTAAGGCATCACCTATCACAATACAAGATCAATCATACCAATAACAAATCAAGTGAGATCCAATGAGGCATATGATATCATAGAGTGAATAATAAGGATGAAAATTAATGATTTTCAATCATATAGGGTACCCATAATATGCCAAAAACAAAAAACTACCCATGTTTATCTATTAGGCACCTAAAAGGGCCCCAAAATGCAGTTTTTATCCAAGTTACAGCCTAGGTAATGGATTAAGGGGCCATAATGTGCATCCAAGTCCATAACTTATCCCCATAATCCATGATCTAGGTCAAATTCCCTTCCAAAATGGTCATCATGGCTCCATAAGGGTCCCAAGATTCACCCAAAGGGTCTGTTAGTAAGCGAGAAGGCCAAGGAGATGCAAGGAATGTCAGGAGATGTATATGCAAGGTTAGAGGGTGTCTATGTAAGTGTAAAAGGCCTCAAATTGAGATAATTTGGGTTATTAGTCTACACATGAGCTGATGTGTAATCATAGGGAGGAGTAGGATCATGGGAAGTATGATTACATATTCCCCCAAGGTACAAATAGTTAGTGTTGGAATGTACAAGAAATGTTTTTCAGTACCTAGAAGCCACATAAAATAAAAGAGAATTAAGAATCAAAAATATAAAATAGAACATTATCTACATTTCTAGATAGGGATGGTGGTGGAAGAAGTCAACAGTGTAATCCATGGCTAGAAGTAAAAATATTGCGTAATCCAAATCCAAATCCAACTCCAATTCTAGATCCAACACTTGTGTAGAAATGACATAAGTCATATCATATAAAATCATAAAATCTAAAATGAGATTATATAGAGCGTCAGCTCCATTTTTCTCCTTGCAAATGATATGGTTAACTTAGATGTCCTCAAAGGAGGATAGCAAATCATGTACCACCTTGAATAAGGGGAGAAATTCAAAGCTCTTGACATTCTAGACACCCATGAGCTAAGACGTAGCTAAGAATGAGTCAGATAATACCTACACATAGCATGTACCCAATGCATAAACATTAGTCAAGGCACCAATAATCATGTGATACTCAATGACATTATTCATCTCAATGGTAAGAAATAAACTAGTTTTAGCAAGATCATGCCCCCATGAATCATAGATTACCCAAGCCATACTAGCAAGTCCTATGTTGTCTCAACTGGGCCACTATTTATGTTAATCACCATCGAAAGGTGAAACATGATGGGGTCGAGGGTGAAAGACTAGCAACCATAAAAGGACTATCTCAAGGTGAGGTAGGGCAAGCGAGCTACATAACAAAGGTAAATAATAAAATTGAATCATACTCAATGTGGTTTACTGATATCAGCCTTAGTAAGAGGTGATAGGGGTGGTAATAAATTCATAAAATATGAAGACCAATCAATAGAGACTAGAGTAAGTCTTGAACCACCATAACTAGCAAATGACACCACCTATAAGAACCATGGTAAAAGAGAAAGATGAAAATCAAAATAGATCAATTATAAAATTATAGAGAAATGATTGACTAAAAGAAATAAATAAAATAAATTCTATCCCTTGGTTCCCTAGACATGAAACACTAGCTCGAGAGGCCAACAAGGACCCAGATGGGTTCCCAATTGTATGCAAATAGAAATGCAATTGATCTATAAATCAATACTAGCTTGTAGAAGATAAATCTTAATTACACTTCCAATTATTGATATATTATATATTTAAGGTAATGACCAAGATGGATCTGTTAGACCTAATCAAGGGATCTCCTACTAGAATAGTATCACTAGGGAGAGTTCCAAAGCCTCTAATCAAGAAAAACTATGTAATAACCCTAAATAGGTCCTAAGTTTTTATATTCATAAAAGTAAATAACAAAATTATAATTAAAGTCTAATCTATTGCTCACCAAATTTTGTGGCACAAAGTGGGGGTAATAAATATAAAAGTAAACATGCATAGAATATATATACTCATGTCAATGTATAAAAAATCTTAATGCATGGGAGATAATTACAAATTTTAATCTATCTACTCTTATAAAAAAAGAAAAACATTAAGAATGCTTACCTTTGAAGATGAATCCATTGAGCCACAATCTCTCCCTTGGCCAAGGTACTTTGTAAGAGGTTATTATGTTATGTAAGGATGACAAGGATAAATCAGCTCTAGGGTACACAACCTATCTATGCATCTAAAATACTTCTCCACAAGACAATATATGTATCTCCAAAGAATATATTGAAACCCTAAGCCTCCTCAAGTATAATGATAGATAAACATATGCACAATATATATATTTTTTTCTTCTCTTATTAAATAAATTATGAAATGAGTGTGTATCTATAGCTAAATCTAACCCTAAACCTTTCTAAAAGTTTATCCGAAAGGGTCAACCCAATTAAATGTGTACTATTACTAATAAAAACAAACTAGGTCATGATCTAGGTTGGCCATTGGCTGACCTAGACCCTAAATGATTTTTATCAATTAGAGTATAGAGTTGATGGCGCTGATAGTGTATTGTAAACCATCAAACAAGAGTTTAGGATAGGAAAGGTCTAATGAAAGTAGAAAATGACTAGAGGAAGGTGTAAAAGAGGAGGTGAATCTTAGAGTAATGTTTTTAGGATATGGTTGTGTAGATAGAAAGCGGTAGTATACAGACAACAATCTTGTAAAACACCAATGATATGCCCACTTATTTCTCAGTGCACCCCTTAAGGCATGCACTCAAAGAGATTGAGACTCAATGGGTTCCTAAAAGAGAGAAAGCATCAATAATTGTTAAATTTTAAATATATTATGTGTATACATATTCTCCACTTGAAGCTAATCATGTATCACTTAGGTGCAACATGGGATGGTGTTTTAGAAAAACATTATAAAAAAACACAATACTGAAGCTAAATAAATTGTAGTATGAAGCAAATAAGATAAATGAAAGGATAGATTTGAAAAATGCATACCTTTACTTATGTTAGTGTTATAGATAAATAAGGAGATACTAGATATGTGAAGTTGTCTAATGTATGTAACATTAAGTGAAAATATAGGAATTAGTGAAAAAGAATGAAAAATTGAAATTTTTTTAACATATACATGTAAGAGGTGAAATATTTTTTTATGATGTCAGGATTCCACAACATTTTACGATTCAAAAAAAAGAGTTAGTAAAAATAAAGATATGATCAAAATATGAAATATGGAAGTAAATATTTGAAAGGTAAATAATATTGAATAGTAAATATAAATAGGGTGAAAAAGAATTCATTTGTTATTTTTATTATTCTGAGAAAAATAGAGCTTTGAAAAACCTAGTTTGAGACCACATAGCCATCATGGTTAGGAGATGATAGTTAAGACGGGGAGGATTCATAGTGGTCACATTGAGTGCAATATAGGTAAACAATTTTAAATTTCAAATTTTTGAATATTTTTATTTGAAATTGAGCTAAATATTAAAAATTGAGTGGTAGTCAAAATATAGGCACTAGAATGAACCCTATGAATTTTTTAGGTAAACTAGGGGTATAATGGGGAACTGGGTAGGAAGAAGTCATGCCAATAAATTCCTAAGGCATTTATGGTAAATGGTCAAAAATTTAGTGTAAAAATAGAATCGACTTGTTGACTTAGTTCATAAGGTGATCCAAAAATAAAGGGCCAACTGCATAGTAGAGAGCCAATTTATTATTCTAATGGGTGGTTGACTACATAGCACTAGATTGACTTAGTTGGTAGGGATCATCATAGGTTTATCTTCAAACCACATTCTTGAAGATAAATTTTTGATTACCAACTAGATCAAAACAACCCTAAGAGATAAGACTTATAATCTGATGCTCACTATCACTAATGTATATTAAATGCATTATGGTATCACTAGATTGCATAATAAAAAAAATTAACCCACCTATGCATGCATTTTCATTCCATCTTGTGGAGCCTGAGGTGGGATTATCATGGTCTATTATTCAAATCTCATTCTTTAATATCACATTTTGAATGCCAACTAGATTATAACTACCCTAAGAGATAAGACCTCTAATTTATTTATTACTATCAATAATGAGTATTCTCCAAACCATCATCTAGATTAAAGAGTTTGTTGGGCCTCCATCTATGAAAATTTTAGCCAAACCTTCCCTTTAATTTGGGTTCTTGGAGTGGACATTAATCATGTAGTAAGCTAAATTGAGATGAAAATGGGTCTTCTTGTTTGAGATAGCGATAAGGAAATTATGGGAGATATCCTAAGTAACCATGATATGGAAGACCTCAAGCCAAGGAGAGGGAAATTTACTTGGTCAAATAAAAGGATAAGTGATGATTTTATATCTACTAAGTTGAATAGATTTTTGTTTCATGGGGACTATTATAATTATTCTTATTGTCTCATTCATAAACTCTCCCAAACTTCACTTATGATCACAAACCCATTAGTTTAATTTTCTAGTAAAAAACTAATTAGGGATATATTCCATTTAAATATTCCTCCATTTAACACATATAAGAAGTTTTTGAATAGAATGTCTCCTAAGCCTGATAGGAACAACTTAATCCATTACCTGATCAACAATTGGTTAGAAAAATACAATACATGAAGGCTTGCATCTAGAAATGACTTCAAACTAAAAAAAGATGAAAAGTATAGTTTTTCTTAAGCTCCAAATTGAGGAAATACAAAAAAAAATAGAAGAGGGCCCAAATGAAAGTCTTATTACATAATATCAAAAATATTCCAACTAAATACTCAATCATCTACACAAGGAAGAGACTATGTGATAGTTGAAGTCTAGAATGATCTAGAATTTTGAAGGAGACTTTAATATCAAATACTTCTATAATAAAACCTAAAAAATAATAAATTCTAATAGAGTATTACAAAACTCCAATATAGTGATGAGTAGTATCTTGACATAGTGAAAGACATCAAAGACTAAACCTTTAATCATTTTATGCAACTATATCGAGAATAAAATGTGACTCGATATCATGATTTAAATACACTCTAAGATAATATCCCTCACATTATATCCCAAGAGAAAAATATATATTGCTATATGGAAGTGACAATGGGGGAGCTAAAATCAATTGCCTTTAGCATGAGCAGAGATAAAACCTCAGGTCCTTATGGATTTAATGTTAATTTATTTCAAGATTTTAGGGAGGTTGTTAAAAATGATTTTTTAGATTTGGTGGAAGACTCTACAAAACACCATAGTATTCATAGGGTAATAACTCATCCTCCCTAGATTTGATTCCAAAATAAGTACAAGTAGTGAGTAAAAACCAATAAAGACCAATATCCCTCTATATAATCTCCTATAAAATTGTTACCAAAATCATCTTCGAAATGTTGGAAAAGATTATCTCATTGCTATTTTATAAAAAACAAACTATTTTTGTTTTAAATAGGAATATTTTTAAGGTATCATCCTTACCAAGAAGCCATTTGCTCTAGAAAATAAGCCAACAAAAAGGTCATGGCCAAAAAATTGGTTATGAAAAATGCTTTTGATAGGTGTAGACACTAAATCTAAATTATATAACACCTCAATCTTGTAAACTTGGAATATATATATACCTTCATCTTCTAGATATTACTACTACTAAAAGGCTCGCATCCATTATCTCTTATACATGTTGCTTGTATCTTAGTCCAGCCATATGTCATTCTAATGACCAATTCTTTTGTATTGTTCAAAAATGAGTTAAACCTTCTTATTATAATACTCTATAACTATTAGATATCTACCTATTTTATAGCTTCCTGGACACTTGCATCCATTTGGATCCCTACATTAACACTGGTGTCCTATGACAAACTAAGTGGCTAGTGCCCTAGAGTCATCAAACATAAAAATGAAACATATACCTATGGATATCTTAATTTATTTAATGTGAGATATTTCTAAAATGGATTTATATATATACAAGATCAATCCTCATTCATTCCTCACCTAGAATAGACCTAATAACTCACAAATAAACTTACCAAAACATAGAGAATTCATGGTGAAATTTCTATAGTAACTAATAGTGTTTCAGCCTTGCCTAAGGTAATTCTCATTGTTGCATATGTGATCATTTTACCTTTGTTTTAAGGATGTGATTGTATTTAATTATCTTCAAATATTATTTTCTCATGGAAATTTATTTTTCATGGATTCTTGCATTTTATGATAGCAGTTGGACTGGCTTATTTATTTTCATATTTATTCTTCTCCTTAAATGTTATTTCCATCCTCTATGAAATCCTTGTGGTGGTTAAATGCTTTATGCTATTTTTTAAAAATCAAATAAAATATTATGTGATTACATGTAGGTTTAAAACTATAAAATATCAAAATGTTAAAGATATACAATGATAAAAAAAAATTGACAAATTGTTTAATATGGAAATAATATATTTTTTGAAAAATAATAAGATTAGATATACTTATCTTTCACACATATTTATATTGATTATTATGAATGTTTGAAATTGAAAATCAAAAGAAGAGGTGACTATGCAAACTCAAAATCAGAAAATAAATCTAAACATATCTATTGTAAGTGGACTAAAGCACAGTGCATTGGAGTCTGTTGACTATAGACTAGTCCTAGTTTGTTGTGATAGGTAACTGATATCAAAATATAGAGAAATCATAATTCTAGAAATTACATATCAAAGGAAAAATTAGATGATATTCTTAGATAATACTACTATTAGTGGATAACAACATAGCATGTTGAGGGAGGAGGAGAGGATGGAGAGAGACAAGCTCTGTAGCTCGCCGACAAGCTAGGGTAGTCGTGCCCTAGCTTGTTACAGCTTTTTTAGGTGCTACGAGGGAGTTTTTTAGCGGCTGTGAAGGGGAGCTTGTGGTATGACGAGAGTGGAGGGTAGCAGAGATCCGTGTAGGCTGGAGTAAGACTCTGCAGTGCGAAAATGGCTCAGGAGACAATTAACAAAACCAGGGAGGAAAAAAGTTTCAACGAAGTGGTGGGCAGCTATACACCTGGGCTGGAGGCCAGGGTGTTAGATAACTCAGTAGTTAGTCAGACTTCAGGAGTGATGGAGAATGGCATGACAGGGGGCTCTAGGATTAATAAAATCAATGGTTGCTTGGAGCGATGTCAGGAAAGGCCAAAGCTTATAATCCCATTTGACATGATAGTAGAAGATGTGGAGTATTACTCCAAACATTCACTGTACTACAAATTTCTTGGACTGAGAGTCTCTCTCCCTTTTCTAGAAAGCTAGGCCAGAAGAGTCTGAGAGCCAGAGTGTGAGATGGAGGTGATGTTGCTAGCTAATAACTTCTTTATGGTGACTTTTACTTACTTGGCCGATAGAAACAAGGTTTTCAAAGGTGGACCATACTTCTATAATCAAGCTGGCCTATTTATGAAACCATGGCATGCTAGTTTTAACCCAACAGAGGAACTACCGAACAGGGTACCAGTTTGGGTTCACCTTCCTAGAATGCCGATTGAATGTTGTAGGGAAGATGTCCTGCATATGATAGCCTCTATGCTGGGAAAGCCAGTAGGATCATCTTCACAAACCTTGGGGAAAAAAATCATGACATTTGCAAAAATTTGTGTAGAAATTGACTTGAGTAGGCCATTGCCAGACGCATTGGAAATATGTGTAGGCTCGTACTCCTGGGTATAGCAACTGAACTACGAGACCCTCCCCTTTAGATGCCACCTCTGTCATGAGTACGGTCACCTTGTGAGAAGGTGCCCGAAGGCTAAGAGGGATGATCAGCAACCTACATCCCTGCCTCCACCGAATAGTGCTACAACTGCTGTCAAAGGAAAGTTGGGTGGTGTTGGTGTAGGTAAGGACCCAGAGGGTTTTGTGCAGGTTAAGGCCCGAAGCAAAAGTAGAGGTCATAAGAGATCCTTTGTGGAGCAACAAGCAGAGGATTCGATTAACAGATTCGAGATACTGGATGTGTTGGGCCAACAAGAGAGCATACCAGATTTATTCAGTGGTGAGCAGCTGGTAGGGGAGTTGGGAACGATAGGGAACTCTTCCATCTCTCACATTTTGCACCCAGAGGAGGCCACCTTACCTATGAATGTGGATGGGCAGCTGGAAGTGCAGAATTTAGTTGATCCTATTGTAGAACCGGTTTAGGATGTAGAGGTTGAGGATAGCCCAAATCAGTTAGGGGGTGTAGAAAAGGAAAGGAGAGGGAAGGCTCCTACCATCCTAGGCATTCTCCAGAAGGAAGGAAAAAAGGGAGGGGTAGAGAAAAGTTCCAAACTAGGACGAAGGAAGGATATGGAGAGGATAAAGATGATTGGGGAGAATTTGGTTGAATCAGGGTCGGTCAAGACTCTGGATGCCCACTTTTTGCCTCCATCAAAATGATTACGATCTCTTGGAATGTGAGGGGCTTGAATAGCAGCCCTAGACAAAAAGCTGTTAGGGATTTAATAAGGGATCAATGTCCTGACATTCTCTTTCTTCAAGAAACTAAGGTGTTAGTGGAGTACATGTTGGGGATTGCACCTAAGCTCTGGAAACAAGGTTTATGCCAATGCGTTGGGGCCCAGGGGGTAGCGGGAGGAGTGGCCTGCCTTTGGAATCCAAGTAAGGTTAAACCGGTGTCATGGATTACCTTCAGATCTTCATTATCAATGGTGGCCCTATGCATGGAGTCAGGAGAGTATGTTATTCTGTCTAATGTCTACGCCCCCACTGATTTTCAAGGTAAGCTTCTTTTTTGGCATAATATTTAGCTAGTTCGTGAAGATTTTCCTTACTTACCATGGATCATGGCTAGGGATTTTAATGCAATCTTGGATCTCTCAGAAAAGAAGGGTGGCACTGCTAGATTGGAGCCATCTTCTATTTTGCTCAGAGATAAAATCTAAGAACTCAACTTGATTGATATCAAACTGAGTAATGGTAGGTTCACCTGGAACAATAGAAGGATGGGAGATAGTTGCATTGCTGAGCGTATTGACCATTTTATGACTTCATATTTTTGGATGGGAGGCATGTGGTCATTAAGCTTGGAGATCATAGGCTGGAGGGGCTTAGATCACTGGCCCATCAAGCTTACCATCACTTCCGTTCATTGGCAACAGAAACCACCTTTCAAATTTTAGCTTATGTGGCTTAGAGATCAGGACCTGTTCGGTCAAGTGGCTAGCTGGTGGAGAGTAGGGCGACCGATTATCGGGACAGCAATGTATGTGTTTTCTAAGAGCCTTCAATTTATAAAATACCAGCTTTAGCGATGGAACAAGCAGTGCTTTGATAACATATTTCAGGAAAAGAAGGTGGCACAATTGGAGCTGGATAGCGTTACAAGATTGATAAGGGAAGAGGGATTGATAGAGCTTTTGATGAAGGAGGAAGCGAGGGCTATTAAGAATCTAGAGGAATGGGAGATGAGAGAGGAAATATTTTGGAAGCAGAAGGCTAGGATTGAATGGTTGCAAGAGGGGGACAAGAACACTGCTTTGTTCTTCAATTCGGTCAAAGCCCGACATCATGGTAATGCGATCACTTCTTTAGTTACAGATAGGGGAGAGGTGGTCACTTCTACTAGAGATATCTGTAGAGAGGTAGAGTAGTATTTTAATTCTTTCTTCATAGAAGAAGGGCAAAGGGATTTGGCTATGGAAGAACTGATATTAGGTGGCATTCCTTCACTTGTTTCATAGGATATGAAGGAGCAACTGATGAAACCAGTAACTTTAGAAGAACTAAAGACAATTGTTTTTTTGATGAAGAAGGGAAAGGCTCCAGGTCTAGATGGCTTCTTGATTGAGTTTTATCAGGAATTCTGGGAGATAATAAAAGAGGAATTACTATCAGTGGTGTAGGAATCTCAGTGCAACAAGCAAATGCTTTGGGCCCTAAATGCTACTTTCCTGGCACTTATACCAAAAAGGGAGGGGGCTGATCACTTCAGTCAATTTCATCCCATCTCCCTTTGTAATGTAATTTATAAAATTATATCGAAGCTGATAGCCGAAAGGTTAAAGAAGTGTTTTACGAGGCTGATTTCGGAGGAGCAAAGCAGCTTTATGGAAGGCCATCAGATTTTGGATGGGATTATGGTGGCTACAGAGGCTATTCATTCCATGACCAAATCCAGAGAGAAGGCAATGTTTATCAAACTAGACATGTCCAAGGCGTATGACAGGGTAAGATGGTCCTTCCTTCAGAGGGTCCTGGGTGCATTTGGCTTTAAAGAGGAGTGGATAAGCTGGGTTATGAGCTATGTAACTATGACCTCATTCTCTGTCCTGGTTAATGGAGAGCATTCTAACCTTTTGGGGCCTCACGTGGTTTGCGTCAAGGTGACCCGTTATCCCCCTACTTGTTTCTTCTCCTTGTTGAAGGTCTTGGTCGAATCATCAGGAGGAATACCAGAGATAGCATTATCCAGGGCTAGAGTTAGGGAGGTGGTCTTCCTATTCTCTCTCACCTCCAATTTGTGGACGATGTGGCTTTGATGGGTAGGGCTACCATAAGGGAGGAAAGTAACATTTGTAGTGGCTTGGATGCTTACTTGATTGCCTCAGGACAGGTTATTAATGAGGACAAGTCTTCTATTTACATCTTCAATATGCCTCTGGCTATTCAGCGGAGAGTGGCAGATATCCTTCGATTTCAAATTGGAAGCTTGCCAGTTTTATATTTGGGGATCCCGATCACGACTGGGAGGCAATCTAGGGAGTCCTGGCAGGTGATTTTGAATAAATTCAGGGCCAAAGTGAATCATTGGACACATAGATGGTTGTCTTTTACGGGCTGGGTCCAATTGATTTAGTCAGTTGTGCAGGCCCTTCCCATTTATAGGTGCATGCTACAGGTGGTGCCCGATAGCTTTGTCAAGGACCTTGACTCCCTGGCCAGACAGTTCTTATGGGCAGGTAACCTATCTTCGACAAAGTGGAGTCTCATCAGATGGGAGGTTGTTTGTAGGTTGAAAAACTTTGGCAGCCTGGGGCTTAGACAGTCGGTGCTTGCTGGTATGGCCTTGGCTGCCAAGTTGTATTGGAGATGGTGTGTTGAAAAAGATAGGGTGTGGGCTAGAATCTTGTCCCACAAGTATTTTTCAGGGGTCCCCATGGAGGATATCCCAAGGTACAGTTTGGCTGGAAAGGGTTCGGGGATATGGGAGACTCTTAAGAAAGGAGCTGCTCTGATCAAGGGAGGTCTTTTCTAGATTTTCAAGGGGGGATGGAGGCACAATTTTGGCATGACTCATGGGACAGCTTTCCCCCAATTGTTACTCAGTATCCTCAACTAGAGGCACTTTCACAGAGATTCTATGAAGTTGGATGGAACAAGGTTGGTGACTTTAAAACCATCACTCTTCAGGGCCAGATGACGAAAGCGAGATGGAAGCAACTGGAGGAATGACCGATTATGGATTTGGAGATGGAATGCACTGAGCTATATGTTATCCTTGAGGGGCGCAACTGCTACACTCTCAGAGGCATCGATGAACTGGCCTGGCATCCGAACCCCAAGGGGAAATATAAGATCTCGTCTAGATATCAGGAGCTGGTTGTGTAGCAATTTGGTGAGGGGAGGGAGGTCTCTTGGTGGAAAAGGGTGTGGAGCAACTTCTCATGGCTAAAGTGCAATTGTTTCACTTGGACTCTGGTTTGGAACCGTTGCCTGACTTGGGAGAACATTCATAAGATGGGCTTTGTGGGACCTTCGTGATGTGTTCTGTGTGGTGAAGAAGAGGAGGACTCACCACATTTATTTTTTTGCTACTCCTTCACTTTCTAGTTTTGGCATGTTTGGTGGGATGTGTGGAGGTGTCAGTGTGTGCATGCCTCCTCCCTCTCTGAGTTTTGGGTGAAATTAGGCAGATCGCCCTCTGCTACTCACTTCCTGTAGGACGCCTAGAATGCTGGTCCAATTTTTTTGCTTTGGCAGGTATGGCTGGAAAGAAACTAGAGAATTTTTAATGGGGTTAAATTGGGAGTTCAACAGGTTTGGAGTCAAATTTTGAGAATGGTCCAGGAAACTATAGAAGCCAAGAGTGTTGTCTTCTTGCCCCTGGCTAAGGAGGATGCAGAGCTGACTAACCGATTGGGTATGCAGAGTATTTCTCCAGCTTTGGCTAGCATGAGGAGAGGGGGCGGCTTAAGTAGTGAATACAGAGGAGTGGGCGATTGATGCCCCCTCCCAAGGGCTTCGTAAAGATAAACACCGATGGTTCCTCTAGGGGAAATCTGGGCCCGGTCGGGATTGAGGGGATAGGTAGAGATGCCTCCAGTACTATTGTCTTCATTTTCTCGGCTCATATGGGAGAGCAGACGGTGAATAGGATGGAGGGTCTTACTATTTTGTATGCCTTGAGATGTGCTTATGAGCTTGGCTGGAGATGGGTGATATGTGAGGCCGACTCACAGATTGTGATTAATATGATCATTGAGAGGAAAATGATGGATGTTAACTGGTAACTCTCTATAGTTGTGCAACAGATATTGCAGATTAGCTCGCTCATGGATGTAGTGTCTTTTGTCCATGTTCTGAGGGAATGGAACAGGGCCGCTGATTGTCTGGCCAAATGGGCTTCGGAGGACTCTGAGGATTGGAAGGTGGATGGATGGGCATAGCTGCCCAAGGAGGTTAGTCAAACTATGGAGAGAATTTTGAGTGATGACAGGGCAGAGATGGGTGTGTAATGGATATTGCTTGTATTTTTGTCTTTCTTTGTGTTTGTTTGGGGCTTTGGCCTTTTCTGGCTTTGTACTTTGTTTGGTTGTGATTAATAAAAGTTTTTACCCCCTTTTTTAAAATTTATTAAAAAAAAAAAAAAACATAGCATGTTCAAGTCAATTGATTGTGGAATTGTCATGGTTGGCAGTGCTTAGAAATTTAACACTACACCTTTCGCTCCTATTTATACTAATTAATCTGAGGTATCATACTTTATATTATGCCACGAAGAATTTTTATTTTGATTATATTATTTTTGAAACTGTAAGGGAAGTTTGATAGCTTAAAACCCTATAAAAATAGGGGAATGTAATGAGTTATGCAGACCTCAATCACCCCTTTGATGATTTACCAATGCTTACATATCCAATAATCTAAGGTAAATCAAGCCCACGTAGTTCTCCCACTTAGAGTGAATGTGTAATTGTGATAGTTTGACTATATGCATGTAGATATAAAATAACTTTGATACTTGACAATGATAGCTCTTGACTTGTTTTAGAATGTTTGAATTAGCATATGGATTCTCCTTGTGAGTGATCTTGAATTTTAAAAATTTATAGTAGATTAACAATAATGTGGAAGCTTGAAATAAATGAATACCAAGTCATATATAGTTATTTTTTTATGAATGGCATATAGAATTATAAGTTGTGTAGTGGTGATGGAAAATAAAGGGTCAAACTCGCATATAGATAAAAATACTTATAGTAATGAAAATAAGATCTGGGCTTTAGTTATTTGGTCTTTTATCTTGTTATCGGTTTGTTGGATTTTTGGCTGCTTGGCTTTTTGATTTTCTACTTGTCTCCTTTCGATCCCCTAGAGACTTTTTTATCTTTCTTAGTTTTATCTTCTTAATTTGATAATCCATCCAAATCCTTTCTACCTAGGGTAAGGGCCCCTTTTCCTTTAGTATTATTTATCACAAACATTGTATATAGTTTTATAGATTTAATGTAAACAACTAAATATAAATAATGACTAGTCTTCTTTCTTTTTGAAAAAAAATTGAACCTTTAATTTTTAAATTGTACCTGCCAAAAAAATAGAAAACATCTGATAGATTTTAGGATCTCAAAAACTTATTCCCTTTTCACTTTTTATTTATGTTTTATCTTTATATGTTTTTCATAAATGGCATAAGTGACTCAATGAAAGATGTTTCTATCTTTAGAAAATCCCTAGTAATTGAAAGCTTTGTTAGAAGTGATGAATCATCTCAGAAAAGGAATCACATTTACTTATATTTAACAATTTGATATAGTTACACTATGAAAACCCTAAGCGAGGGTGATGGTGCTAGGATGATGAACCATATAGCATCAGCTACAAATTCCACTAGAGGATTGATATAAATTGGCCTAATGCCAAATAAATAACTTTATTATTTAACATTAGAGGATGGCCAAAGATATGACCTGGTTAAGACAAAGGAGGTCATTACACCTCTTGACCTGTATGCAGTAGTGAAGCAGTATGAAAATAGAATAGGGTTGAATTTTGTGCAGAAGGGGATCAATAATGTGAAGGGTACATGGATAAAGAATAATGTATTTATGCAGACTACAAGAAATGGTCACAATGTAGGTCATAACCCTATGATGGTGGTTATGTCTGGTGTTATAGGTTGTGATCCAATTTTGATTAGGGAGGCAATAGTTGGCGAGCACCAGAATGGAGGGAATAGACCTTCCTATGCTATGGTGTTCTCCATATTTGGCTAGGTTAAGTTGTTAGCCCCTAATAAAAGTAAGCAAACTAATATTTTTTATGAGAAGGCATTGAAGGTGATCCTTGATAAGGAGGATCAATTTTATTTGAATGAGATGATTTATAAATTTAATGGTTTCTTGCCTGTACTCCCTAAGTTCTATGGATGGATCATGAGTTGTTGGAAAGCACTGGTAGAAGGTAAGATCAAAATCACATCTTGTGCAAGAGGCATTTTCATAGTAATTTTTTAATCTGCTAGAGATAAAAACTTTGTTTTCAATTAATATTCATGAGCTTAGGGGGAGAAGTATATGTTATTTTCCAAACCCGAACATCTTGATTTTGACCCCCATACTTAAAATTTTAATACAAAATTGATTTGCCTATGGCTTCCAAACCTACCTCTTCATTTTTGGGATCTTTCTATTTTTAAAGCCATAGGAAATTTTGTTGGTGAATTTTGGCATGAGGACCCCATAACAAAAGAAAGTGGACATTCAAATTATGTTCAAATCTTGGTAAATTTAGATGTTACTAAAGAGCTTCTAGCTCAAATGGATTGGATTGTGAGGAATAAAACTTGGGTTCAACCTATTGATTATGAAATCTTACCTTTTAGATGTTGTAGATGTTTTCAAACTGATCATTTAGTCAATGATTGTCCAAGCATCAAGAGAACGGAAGAAAATACCTAGTGGAAGGATGTGGGTTTAGAACATACAATCATTGAAGCTATTTTTGAAAGTAAATATGAAAGTGAAATGCCAAATTTGGTCCCAA
Organism: Torreya grandis; assembly: GCA_037957365.1. Classification (NCBI taxonomy): domain Eukaryota; kingdom Viridiplantae; phylum Streptophyta; class Pinopsida; order Cupressales; family Taxaceae; genus Torreya; species Torreya grandis. Next base: position 4,288,456 of record JARHVA010000354.1, read on the forward strand.
AAACCCCTATGGAAATAGCTCCTTGTGGGGAGACCGAAACCAAAGAAATTGAAAAGGAATGTGTGAAGGACCAGACTCCATTAAAGTCCAATTTATAAGGTGAAGGTTTGTTAGCCAAGTTTCCATTGTTGAATTATAAAGCAAATGATGCTCTGGAGATTTCCATTCCTATCTTACTTGGCTCAGGTGAAGAAGGTGAATGGATAGTGGTGAGTAAAAAAGGGAAATGTAAAGGAAAGGAATTAGAACCATTGACTATGACCCTTAGATCATGAAAGGAGAATGGTAACGAAGGGTTTTAGTTTTTTCTTTGTCATTTTATGGCTATTGCTACTTTTTTCTATTGTTTGTTTATGTTGGGTTGATTTTTGGTTCTCTTTGCAAGCATTTTTGTATTATCTGGGTTTTGATGACCATGCAAGTTTGGTTCTTATTAAGGCTTGTTTCTTTTTTTGTCGGTAGAGGAGCTTCATTGGGTGTTCATTGTATATCTTTCTCTTCTTTGTAAAAGGGCAGAGTCCCTTTTTAAAAACTTCACTTTATCATTAATTAAAAACAATTTGAATAATTTGGAAGTAGTTCAAGGAAAAGTGGTACTTATTTTAGTAATAACTGGAGTGCAAACATTCTACATGGTAAAAAACGAGTAGAGTAGATTCAATAGATTATATGCCTTCTAAATAAGGAGAACAAAGGGTAAAACCAGTTTGATTGTTTAATTTTTGTGTCTATAAAAATCCAATTTGACGCCATGAGATAACAATTAACGCAACTTAATGAACATATGTTCCGATTATGTATATACAAGAATTTCATATGTCGGAAATGGCATTCTACGATAACAGATTCTATGCCTATTGTTTCCACCTCTTCTTCTGTTTCGGTTGCCTTTTAGTAACAAATAAGAAACAACCAAACTAATGATAACACAGACAAATGATATAATTACAAAGCATAAAGCATAGTTTGTCAAATATCTGCCATATAATCCGAAAACCATGCCACCAAAAATTACTATCGCTACTACAATATTTCCCATTTACCCAATTAATCATCATATCCATTAATAATGGGAAAATCCAATGATGCATTCGGGTTGTCTTCCAGACGTGGGTCTATATAATGTAATTAGGGTTACGTGAAGATTAGGTTTGTTTTGAGTATCAAAAAAGACAATTGTCCAGATGAGGGAAAAATCTCGTTGCTTTTCTTGATTAATATTCTGGTACATTTTCATGTAGTTATGTATGAAATGTCTGTTTTTTCTTGTTCTGGATTCAATTAATAGTTAGTCAAAACCCACCCGCCACATTTTGTTGATGTCAACTACAGTAATTATACTCGTTATTCAGCCATGTTCACAATAGACCTCTCTAGAAACATAAGTTGAACATTTGGTTGTCTAGTAAATGATATTCATATGTCATATGTTTGCTAGTTAAACATTTGACGGTATGATGATAAGAATATTTATATGTTTGTAAATTAAACGTTTAACCGTGCAAATACATATATTTAATAATTTAAAACATGTATGATATTTAAATTGAAATGTTTTAAAATATATTTATTATTCAACCAAGCTCACAATAAAAATTTTAAAATAATATTGATTATTCAGCCAAGTTAGCAATCAAAATCAATCAGATTTCTAAAAATCTAGTTATATTGTTTCCTCACTTTGTTTATAAATTTACTGACTATATATACACAATGATATGTTTTCCTAAAAATCTCTTGTCAAAGGCCACTCTCTACATCTAGGCCAGACTGCAAGTCATATTTAATTGAAGGCATTGTGGCAATCCTCATTCTTAGCATAAGAAATGTTCATCCGACACTCCAAGCAAGGATTTAAGAATTAGGTATTTGATGTTGCCTTGTTTTAGCTTCAAGCGGTTGACATTCAATAACAATGTTAAATAGATATTGTTATAAGGTAATGTATAGTAAAAAGAAATATTCATATTTTAATAGTATTTCTAATATTTTTAGACATTTATTCTCGTGATTTTTATTAGAGAGAATTTAGGCTTATATTTATAGAGGGAAGTGTTGGTCTAGAGGATGCTATGTATATAGTCCCTAAAATGCCCTTTTCCTCCTCCATTACTGAGAGCCTTAATTTTTTTCATTCCAAAGCTTAGATTGGGTCAAGAGTTGCTTATTTTTAGTCACCCTTACATGAGAGATATAAATGCTGAGTATCGATAATTATTCTCGATCTATTGCGAGTGTAAAGCCCCTCGCGCCCATCCCTTCTCCCATAGATATATAGGGATAGGGCAGTGCCTATCTATAGATATGAATGTAGTGTGTATTCTCTCTCTTCTCATTTTATGTGGAATTATATATAGGTCCATGAGGCCCTCTACTCTATCTATGTACAATATTGGCCCGATTCTAGACTATATAGCAATGCTCCTCCCCCTCTTTGGTTGCAGATTGTCTCCTCATCTTATGTCGAGGGAGTACAGAGTATAAATAATTTTCCATGATATGGCATAAAACATAATAAATAGAATCCCTAATCTAATAAATAACTAGTTCTCCACACAATTTATAATATTATTCTATTATATGTATATATCGATATTGTTGGATTAAATGGATAACTCTCACAATATTTTACACCTTGGTTAGAATATTTATAACAAATTTATATTTATAATTATAAATAATGTATTACTTTTACTGTTTGAAGATTTAGAATAAAACATTTAATTTTAAGATTATTACTATTTTTCAAATAATATAAAAATAAACATTGAACATACCTTATTTTATTAATATAATTGATTTATTTGTTTCATGAGAGTATATCAAGATTAATTGATTTATTGTAAATTTAATTATAGCCAATTAACATTCATTGGGGCTCATGGAAACTATGCTAATGAGACTTGTAATTTAAAATGTGAATTTAATGGCATTAACTATAAAAATAAACAACAAAATTTAGAACATATAAAAATATTTATATCATACAACAACAAAATGTTATGAAAAATATTATATAAAAATAATTTTTATTTACATAAATATACAATTAAATTATATGAGATATATTTTTTATATTTTAACTTAAAATGTTAATTTCAACTTTAGAAAGATAAACAAATAAATAAAACATGACAAAAAAGAAAAGAAAAAAAAAACCATCTTCTTACCTTCTTTTTGAATATTTGTTTCATATACAAAGATTTTTTAATACATTATTTTACAACTTCCTTAAAATTAATTAGAAAAACCAAACTTCAAGTGTTACCTTCCACCCTCAAATTCTATTGTCACTTTGAAATGCATTTTCGTTATTATTTTTTATTTATCAAACTTATTCTTTATAATTAAAATGATACAAAAATTATATCTGAAACTTTATATATCATAGTTATATAATAAAAACCTCTCAAAATGTGGGTACTACACTATCCACTTATGTATCAAATGATCCCAAAATGTTCACTTAAAAAAAAGAAATGTGTACACGGCCAATTTCTATTTATAAGAATCTCATGCCATTTCTTAGTATGAGGTTTCAAATCTCTCCAAACGTGATATCCCATGTTTTTTATTCCACGAGTATAGGCCAAATCCTCATGAGGTTAATTTCTTCGATTTGATTTATGATCACTTTCAAACACCCGATTTCTCATCATATCAAGTTGATAGAAAGTCCATCAATCCCTTAATGGTATTTATATACAATGACATGTATCTTTTAAAAAATCATGTTTATATATAAAAAATTGTGTGGGACAACTATCTTATTTAAATTTATTGGTAGATGTTGATTCATTTTTTAAAATATCAACTTAAAAGAAATATTTTTAAAATATTCAATTTTAAAATGAATAAAAAATATTTAGACGTTATCAATTTAAAAAAATCTAAAAATATATATTGAAAATCTTGAAATATAAAGATATTTTCAGTTACATTCATAAAAAAAAAAATTTAAAACTACACTCCATTTATCAACTAGATGTACCAGATCATGAAGTATATCACAAAATCGATGAATGTTAAAAAATAAGAGAAAAAATATCTAAATCATAAATTGACTTTCACAAATATTATTATGTTCCACTCAAATGCTCAATGCACAAATCAATCAACATACACAAATTCTCAAATGCATACATCAATCAAACATCAACATAACCCAAACCATCAATCATAATGTGCTTTATCGTAATTAAAATCTCACAGAAAATATTTTTCCTTTAAAAAATTTATCAAAACATATTACAACAAAAGTAACTTAAAAAACAGCAAAACAACAATACATTGAAATTATTCTCTGACAACCTAGGATATATAAAGTCCACATATTTAGAATATCACCACAAAATTTACCAAACAATCAACATAGAAACTTATTTGTTCGCAGTAACTTATGGTAGTCTAATATTTCACATGCAAATATGTTCATAATTTGTTTCAAGTTCAGGTCCACAACACAAGATTCAAAAACAAAAAATATTAAATTCTCCAACTTGAAATCTGAATCCATGTGTTCCCCTATTAAATAAGGGTGGGAAAATATGTATAGAATCTTTGGAAGGGTTAGTGATATTCTAGAATACAAATGCTCGATTGACAATTCAAATGGATTCGAGTTTAAATTTAAAATTTGAAACATAAAGAATTATTTCTTTGTGAATAGATTGTGACATTGAGGTAACTTAAAGGTGATTTTCAGAAAATATTTTTAATCATGAAAAGCGTCATTGTTATTTTTTAATTTATTCACAAAGTCGCTCTTAAACTCTTATAGATGATTAGTCCATGATCACTGGTATTGATTCATGCATTCTACAGATATCTCTTCCAAGATATAAGATTCTTGAAACTTTAGGCATGAAATGACCAATTTTTTCATCATGTTACATTAATTTTTCAGTTTATACAAGCAAAACTACCACCTAATGTAAACTAGCGGTTGTAAAACTTTCCCAACAATTGCAAAAATGTCCCTAATACGATTGCAAAATTAACCTAGTAGTTGTAAAACCATCCCTAAAATTTAGATAACAATTATTTGATGGTGAATCACAAGAACAAACACACCTGTTCTGATCCCTCTTGTTAGGATCTTGCTCTTCAGAAAGAGCACAATATGATTACCAAATATAAGCAATTATAAATGCGGAAATAACCAGAAACACAAGTAACTAAAATTCACCAATAGCACAGAATATGAGAGACAATACACTATCTTGTATTAACACTTTACAGAAAAGAATACAATAAAGAGCCGCCACACTCTTCCACCTTACAGAGGCTTCCCACACCTCAAGTGTATAGTAATTCTTCTTCAACACTCTCCTACCAAAAACGGTCCCAACAACCAACTCACACACAGAATTGGTGTTCACCTCTCCAACCAGTCAGTAATAACCCTGTCAGTTCACCAAGCACTCTATAGTATTTCAAGTTGATCTCCCATGAACCCGCAACCTGCAATTCAACAGACCATACTCACACATGTAGATCTCCTATGAGCTTGCAACAACCTGCAACTCAATGATCTTACACTTAGAAGGAACTTACTTGCCTTCCTTATCATCTTATATTTTACAATACATGCCAATGGGTCTATAAATAGATCCTAGACTTAAACAATAACTTGGACTCTTAATTTAAATAATTATCCACACATCTCAAGACTCTAACTGGTCTTTACATGCAAACACTTCGTTCACTTAACTAACTGTCCATAAAATAAATAGTTTTGGAACACACAGGCGACCGACGTCGGTCCCTGCTTGCCTGGTTCTGTCGATGTCGGCCGACTCCCTACCGTCGCCGGTGGCCTTCTGCACTGGTCATGACTGACGTCGGTCATGTTGTCGACGCCGGTGCTTCTGGATCTCAGCAACCTTCAGTTCCTTCTATTTGCAAAGAGTTGAAGCTTTTAGCTCCACAACCTAACAATCTCCCACTTGGAGATAAATAGTTGCAACCTGTACCTATACTTGTACTCAGTCTAGTTTGTTCCCTTGGCTTTGTATCCCTCCTCAAGATCACTCTTGAAGACCAACCACCACAAATCCTGTAGTGCAACTCATGTCATCCAAATCACCTGCCACATCCACATCTACAAACCATGTAGAAAATAAATTGAACCTGTATAGCATGTGCACCTGCTGCTGGTCCCTCTAAGAATCCATTGAAATTGACCTTCAGTACTTCTCTCTCGGATTGGCTCCTAACTTGTGACAATTCCCACTGCTTGGGAAAACTTAGGTTTAGTACATACCATGCACTCAACCTCATTGTGTGAATTAAGACACCTGTTCTGTGAACTGTCCAACCATCAGCGTGCTAACCAGTCTCACACAATCATCCTGAAACAAAGTCAACATGTGACTTTCTATGTCTCTAGAACACACTCATGCCAAAGAATCTTGTTGCTCCTAGATTCTCCATGACATCCCTCTGAACTAGCTTTACCTTTAGTTCAGCAATACCCTGTATATGTAACTCTGCAACAAGCACATCATACAGTAATAGGATAATGTAGCTAATATTATCTAACCTGGTAAAGAGAAACACAATGATCAAACCTCCATTGCCCTGCAGCTTATACAAGACCATATACCCTGATCTTCTGTCTCACATATCCATTTCCGCTCTTCTTCATTCTGAACATCCATTCGTCTCTCAGTGCTTACTTCCAGCTGACAACTCCATCCAAAACACCTGTTTGGTTCTCCTCCAAAGAATCACATCCTCATCCATGCCAAGCTCCCACTGTTTTCTGGATCTTCCTGTTCTGCTTCTTCAATAACTTCCTAGTCCTATACCATAAGTGAGCAACAAGTAGTGTAAAAAAGAGAAATGATGAATTTAAGAACTTACTTACACCTTCAGTCCTCCATATGGGTGCTTGAAACACCTTGACAGCTTGCTGTCCACCCAAAATTTGTCTCAGTGATTGATGCCAGTCACATCTCAGTCTGCACTTGACCGATGTCGATTCCCTGCGACTGCCTCCTTACCGACGTCAGTTTCTCTTGTCCGACACTGGTAGTTATCTGCCCTGAGTCACCGATGTTGGGCTTCACATAGCTGACATCGGTCCTTGTCTGGACGCCGACGTCGATTTTCCTACCGACGTCGGTCTCTGTATTTTTCTAGTGAGAACTGACTTTTTCTCGCGAGCTCTTTTTGGATCAAATCCTTGTCCAAATCACCCTTGCTCTGCTCAAAATTCTTCTGCCCCTTGTGCTAAACTCTATCCGTCACCTTCTCCTTGAAAACCAAGGCTTTCTTGTTCTTGTCACTAACATCAGATTCCTCAAGAAACGTCACCTTCTTCTTCTGCATACAGAAATCATGATCCATACCTTCCAAATCTGAAAGCATACCCTTTGACTCAATAACATGCATCTCTTTCTTATCTATGTGACCAAGCCTATTAAGCCACATCTTCGAATCTACAGCTGAAGTAGATAACCCAGAAAGAGAATCAGTAATACAAGTAGATAGATAAAGCGTACCTACTTTCTTACCTCTAGCTACAACAAGTGCACTCTTGGTAACCTTCCAAGAGTTCTCTGTGAGAGTTACTATGCAACCCTCATCACCCAAACTTCTAACAGAAATTAAATTCCACTCCAGAACTGGGACATGCATGACCTCTTTTAACACCCATGTGTTACCTGTCTGCAGTTTTAGCTTCACTTTCCCTTTGCCAACCATCTGACAAGACTTACCATCCCCTACACAAATTTCTCCAAAGTCTCCCTGGACATACTCATGAAAAAATTTCCTATGTGGGGATGCATGAAAAGAGGCACCAGAATCTAAAACCCAAGATTCTACTTTATCCAAAGAACATACCAGAGCATCTCATGCAGCGTAATCCGCAACATCTGCTTCTTCTTCATGTCCTTCATGCTGATCTTCACTTGATCTGCAATCTCTCTTTAAGTGCCCTTGCTTTCCACATTTCCAGCAAGTTATTCTGCCATACTTGGACTTAGATCTCCTGCCTATCTTGGACCTAGATCTCCCACGCTCTATCTTCTCTCTTTGCCTTCCTCTGCCTTCAACACTCAAAGCATTCCCTGATGATTTACCTGTGCTTTTCTTGCGTATCTCTTCATTCAAGATCACACTCACAACATCATCCACTTTTAAGACTTTTGAAGCAGACACAGTATTAGAAACTGCCATTACCAAACCTTCCCAACTTTCAGGTAATGAACACAAGATTAAGAGAGCTCTAATTTCATCATCAAATACAATATTGACTGAACTTAACTGGTTTACCAAACCATGGAAATCACTAAGATGGCTATGAACAGATCCACCTTCCAACATTTGCAAATTAAATAAACGCTTCATAAGAAATACATTATTAGAAGAAGAGGGTTTTTCATATAAATTTGCCAAAGATTCCATCAACTCCACCATTGTCTTACACTGTGATAAGCTGGAAATCACAGATGATGCAAGACTCAATCTTATAGATCCCAGAGCCTTCCAATCAAGAACCTCCCATTCTTCATCCTTCATATCCGAGGGTTTGCAATCAACCCCACCCAATGGTAAGTACAAATCTTTCTGATACAGATAATCCTCAATTTGCATCCTCCATAATTGGTAGTTCTTGCCATTAAACTTTTCCATTCGTAGCTTACTGTCTTCTGCCATTGCTCAACTCCCACTCAAACAGAAACCCTGTGAGTAACCTATAATCAAAACACACTAACCAGATCTAATCCAATCTGTTAGTATCCCAACCAAAAGCTTTGATACCACTTGGTGGGGAATCACAAGAACAAACACACATGTTTTGATCCCTCTTGTTAGGATCTTGCTCCTCAAAAAGAGCACAATATGATTACCAAATATAAGCAATTATAAATGCGAAAATAACCAGAAACATAAGTAACTAGAATTCACCAATAGCACACAATATGAGAGACAATACACTATCTTGTATTAACACTTTACATAAAAGAATACAATAAAGAGCCGCCACACTCTTCCACCTTACAGAGGCTTCCCACACCTCAAGTGTATAGTAATTCTTCTTCAACACTCTCCTACCAAAAACGGTCCAAACAACCAACTCACACATAGAATTGGTGTTCACCTCTCCAACCAGTCAGTAATAACCCTGCCAGTTCACCAAGCACTCTATAGTATTTCAAGTTGATCTCCCATGAACCTGCAACCTGCAATTCAACAGACCATACTCACACATGTAGATCTCCTATGATCTTGCAACACCCTGTAACTCAATGATCTTACACTTAGAAGGAACTTACTTGCCTTCCTTATCATCTTATATTTTACAATACATGCCAATGGGTCTATAAATAGATCCCAGACTTAAACAATAACTTGGACTCTTAATTTAGACAATTATCCATGCAGCTCAAGACTCTAACGAGTCTTTACATGCAAACACTTCGTTCACTTAACTAACTGTCTGTGCAACGAACAGTTCTGGAACACACAGGCGACCGACGTCGGTCCCTGCTTGCCTGGTTTTACTGACGTCGGCCGACTCCCTGCCGTCGCCGGTGGCCTTCTGCACTGGTCACGACCGACGTCGGTCATGTTGCCGACGCCGGTGCTTCTGGATCTCAGCAACCTTCAGTTCCTTCTGTTTGCAAAGAGTTGAAGCTTTTAGCTCCACAACCTAACATTATTTGTTGCATACTAGTAGTTACATGACCCCCACCTGCTTCAATGAACAGTTTCGTAAATATGAAAAAATGTCCAACATATGAAGGCAATAACTTATACATACAAATTTGAAATTAGATATTGTTTTAATTTAAAAGGCGTATAAATTTTCAAAAAGAATTTATATATACATACAAATTTTACTGATATTTGTTTCACTTTAATGAAATATAGTATTTTTTCTCACTTTGATGAAATGGGCAAAATCTTTCTTTGAGAGTAGCACTGTACAATGTTAGTGCTCATCAACTTTCCTGTGTTACATTAATTTTGCCATGTCCTTAGATTTTAATGGAATTGTCCATGAATCGTTACAGATTAAGCAAAAGGGGTAGCAATTGATTGGGTATATTTTCATTGGAAATAACGCACTTGATATGACTTTCGTGAGTAGATTTTGAACCACAATAATTAATAAAACAGGTCAAGGAAAGAAAAAAATTAAAAAGCTTAATGTTAAATGGATAAGCTATCTCTGTTTTGTTTATGTTTAAAATCAACTTTCTAAATGACTTTAAATATGACTTTCCAGGTTGCATGTAAGCATGAAATGACTTTCTTTGGCATAAATAAGTTGATTTGGCTTTTTTTATCCTATAAAACCAAACAACAAAATACCAATAATACTTTTCTGGTGTTTTTATGCTTCTAGTAAATAACTATTTCTGTATGCATGGCTCGACAAACAATCTTAGCTTTAAAAGTACATAAAAGCCTCCGTGTACCAAAATCCTTTGCCAAACCACGAAGGAATTGAGGGCACTGGTCGGAAATTTCTGCAAATATAAATTGCTATCGTGCAGGTGAGCCAAATCCCTGGCTTTGTATCATTTATCTAAACTACTAGTCTGTCTTTAAGAATCTATTCTCATATTTTCAAAAGTTTAACATAGATGGAAGTTTCTGTAAATTCGACTCGCTCAGAAAGGATCATATCCATGACTGCATGGAACTCTAACAGATCTGTATTGAAGAGAATTTCTTAATGCTATATAAAAGGGCTTCAACTTTACAATTTGGATTATTTAGATGCAAACTACAACCCTAAAAATAAAGTTTCATGGATTTCTATATTCCATAACAAACTCCCCTTCTGTCACACGATAAAAGAATTCTAGAAAAATATTACCAAGTCTTTGAATCGAATTTTGTTAACCCCAATTTGTGCATTCCCACCAATGAGTCCTTATATCAGACAATTATATCTGACAGAAAACTAGATTTCAAAATTTTTAATGGATCTATCGAAACCCTATTTGGAAACTCACAGTTTAGATAAATCTAGGAAAAGTGTTGCAAATATTGGTGCTGAGTTTGGCTTTCTACCTACCAATTGCATCATTTCGACGAAACATTAGTGCGTTTTATGTATATGTTCGCCGTTAGATAAATGTCTACTAAAGTAGAAACAAGTTACAACTGCACCATCTGATTGTTGCAATGTGACGTGTATGTGCTTTCTTCTTTACAAAAATATCAGTGCTAGTTAATCACCGAAAAAAGCTATTGCAAATGCAAAAGATGCAGTTAACCAGAATGTAGCACACATATAAAATCAATTATATTGATGAATGTTATGCTGCTGCATACAAAATTCTGGTCAATTTTTTCTGTTGGCCGCTATTGCTATGCTATTTTCTTATTCTATAGCTTAGCTCCTCTGTTGTCTGTGCTGCTTTGTTCTACTTTTTATATCCAGATGCTCTATTCTGATGTTGTATCTGCTATGTTCTGCTTTCCCTTTTTATATTCGATAGAAAAATGCATACAATATGTTATTCTAGCAAGTTCTAGAATGTACTATTTTGCAGCTGTTATCAAAAACCAAAAGCTCTTAACAGTTCGTTTGCTTCTAGAAAAAGAAAATCTAGAAAATTCTAATATATTAAAATATTTTCGTGTATGAAGTTGTTGGAGATATTAAAGCTTATACGGGAGGGGGGGAAGAGCAGCTTTGAAGGAAGTCAAGATTATTAATTTCAGCACCCTACCTTTAGCATTTTTCTCTTAGTCGTTCAAAATCTTCTTTGGACAATGTTTATGTGAATTTATCTGCGAGTTGTTCCTTTGATTTACAAAATTCTTTTCTCCATTTTTTATCAGTTCTCTTATCAACCATATTTTATGGTTATGTGTTTGTCTATAGAAAACTAGATTTTTTGAAGGAGTTATAGAAGATAGATTATCATAAAGATTGTTGTTATTTTATTCTGTTCCTCATTTAAATATGATAGAATTATTCTAGTTTAAATAACTTAACAAGATATTTAAATTTATTGTTACATATTTAACTTGCGATACAATGGATTGTTTCTTGAAAGCCCTTGCAAAAGCTGTAAACCCAACCTTGAAAATATATCTAAATGTACTCTCTCAATCATAAATATTGTATGCCCTATCACTATCTGTATATCTAGCTAATTCAAAATTATTAAATGCAGTAAATAAAATTCAATAGCCTTTGGTATATATTTTAAAATTTATGTTCATACTTGTTAGTACATTTCTTTTGTATTCTCCATGAACATGACGAATAGACTACCTGCATACATAATGTCAAGTCTTATTTCCATTAAATACATTAAATTTTCAACCAAAATCTAATATAATGTTGGATCCACGTTGTTGCTACAATCATTATTACTTAGCTTCAGACATATTGGTTCTGATGTTTTACTAAATAAATTACATTTCTCCAAATATTATTCAAAATCTATTGTTTCTGTGTTATTCATTTTTAACATTGTTCATTCGCATTTCACATTTTAATACATTCATATTAGAAAAGTTTTACAAGTTCAACAACAATCATATATCAAACCCTTCTCTTGATCCCCACTATGCTGAAACTCTAAGTAAAATGTGCACAAGACAATAGCAATGTCACAATGGCAGTGCCCATGGACCCATCAACCCCTGAGGTTTTGGACAAAAACTACTGCCAACAACTTAGTTCAACAACAGTTATATATCAAACCCTTCTCTTGATCAACATTCCGTTGAAACCCTTTAAGCAAAATGTGCATAAAGCAATAACAATGCCACATTGATAGTGCCCATTGATCACCATTATGCTGAAACCCTTTAAGCAAAATGTGTAGAATTTTTAAATAAAATTAAATCATAGCCAAATATATGCAATATTCATAATACAAAAGAGATAAGAGTTGCAAAAATAAAAAAAATACTTCTTCTTCAAAAAATTGGAATCATTCTCATTCTTCTTCTTCTTCTTGAAAATAAAGATCATTTACAATGTATTAATAGAATTGCATGTGAACATGCTTTTCTAATTATTGAATAAAATATTTTAAATTTATCTAAATAATAATTTGCATGTAATAGCAACTAAAACTAACTCTAGCCTTTCTAAGGCTTTATTTTTTCTAAAAAATATATTAACTAAAAATTAATTAACTGTCTAAATTTAGCTCCACAAAAAATTATTCATGCAAACTAAATTTACACTAATAGTCTAAAAATAGAACTGAGTGAACTACACTTCAGCATCACTTTTCAACATACTCCCCTTGATGCTGAGCGGGCTCACAATTTGATCTCTGAGTGTCAAAAATTGATCTGTTGCAACTGCTTTCATGAAGATATCTGCCAATTGTTCTTTAGTGTTGATGAATTTCAATTCTACTACCTTCATCTACACTAAATATTAGATAAAATGATGATTTAAATCAAAATGTTTTGTCCTACTGTGATGGACTGGATTCTTGGCCAATTTAATAGCACTAATATTATCACAAAAAATAACTATGAGCTAAACTTGAATCTCTCCAATTTCTTCAAGAAGTTTTATAAGACATAATGCTTGTGTCCTTGCTGAAGTGACTGCAACATACTCTGCTTCTGTAGAAGAAAGAGCAACTATACTTTGCTTCTTTGAGCTCCAAGTAATCAAACTAGAACCAAAATAAAAACAATTCCCAGATGTTGACTTTCAGTCATCCAAACTACCTCCCCAATCTGAATCACTAAAACCAACAAGATTGAACCTTTTAGAAGTGTAGTAATGAATACCAAAATCTAGAGTGCCTTTCACATACCTCAAAATTCTCTTGGCTGCCTTCATATGTATTTCTGATGGCTCTGTCATGTACCTTGAAACAAGTGAAACTGAATAAGCAATATTAGGTCTTGTATGAGTTAGAAACATTAAGCTTCCAACAACACTTCTATAGGCTGTCTCATCAACTCTTTCAGCACCATCATCTCTACACAACACAACTCCATGATCAATTGGAGTGGAGACTGGTTTACAATCAACCATATCAAGTTTTTTCAACATATCTTTAGCATACTTTGTTTGACAAATGAAAATTTTATTCTCCCTTTGATAAACCTCCATTCCTAAAAAATATTTCATAAGGCCTAAATATTTCATCTCAAATGCATTCATCATGAAAACTTTGAATTCATCCTTCATCATAGAATTGCTACCCATATACAACAAGTCATCAACATACAAACTTACAATCAGAATATCATTACCTTCTTGTTTGTAGTAAAGGGTAGGTTCACTCTTACTTCTTTGAAAGCCATTCTCTTGAAAATATCCATCAATCCTAGCATACCATGCTCTTGGTGCTTGTTTGAGGCCATACAAGGCCTTCTTTAACTTGTAGACATGATTTTCTTTTCTTTACACTTCAAAACCTTGTGGCTGTTCCACATATACTTCTTCTAAGTACCCATTCAAGAAGTTAATTTTCACATCCATATGATGGATGCTCCAATTCTTTTGAGTTGCTAATGAAATCAGCATTCTAATGGTCTCTTGTCTTGCTACTGGTGCAAATGTCTCTACATAATAAATGCCATACTTTTGTGTGAAGCCTTTAGCAACTAATCTCGCCTTATGCCTTTTAACACTTCCATCACTGTTACACTTAGTCTTGTATACCCATTTGGTGCCAATCTTCTTCTTGTCATGTGGAAGCTTTGTAAGCTCCCAAGTGTCATTCTTGTGAATAGAATCCATCTCTTCTTGCATTGCTTGCATCCAAACCTCATTAGTATATGCATCTTCAAAACATGATGGTTCAAAATCAGCCTTGGTAAGTAAAGCAAAATTCAGTGTCTCACCTCTTAGATTTTATTCATGTGCTTGATTTGAACTCATTTGATAAATGTCACTCAATCTTCTTACTGTCCTTGCAGAACTAGGACTTGAATCTAGACTTACACTTGGAATTGAACAACTAGATGAGGGGTTACTTGGTGGATTTGTAGCACTTGGAATAGAAATATTAGTGGGCTGCCCATGATCAATATCATCCATAATAACTTCATTTAAAATAGATTTTGACTTCTCCATATGGCCTTTTTGATGACCATAAACTCCCCCTTCATTAAAAATCACATCTCTTAACACAATAAGCTTATTAGTGAGAGGATTATAAAACTTATAAGCCTTACTTTCCTCACTATATCCAATAAAAATACATGACTCACTTTTGGGATATAACGTTTGCCTCTTTTGATTAGGAACATGAACATAGGCTAAGCAACCAAAAACTTTGAAATAATTAACATTTGGCTTTTTCTCATACCAGGCTTCATATGGAGTCATCATGTCAAGTGCACTTATGAGACTCCGATTGAGAATATATACTATTGTAGTAACTGCATCTCCTCAAAAAGAATTACTTAATCCCTTTGTTTGTAGCATGCTTCGTGCCATCTCCACCACTGTAAGATTCTTCCTTTCAGCTACACCATTTTGTTGAGGTGTGTATGCAATCGTGAGTTGTCTTCTAATGCCATGCATATCACAATAACCTTGAAAGGCATTTGAACAAAATTCTCCTCCACGATCAGTCCTTAAGCATTTGATTTTGCACCCTTTGTCATTTTCTACAAGGGCTCTAAACCTCTTGAATGTCTCAAGAGCTTCACCTTTGGTCTTCAAAAAATAAACCCAACACTGTCATGAGTAATCATCAATAAAAGTAATGAAATATGATGACTTACCCAAACTCTTTTTCTGCATAGGACCACAAATGTATGAATGAACTAACTAGAGTGGATAATGAGCCCTCCATGCATTGCCTTTTGAAAATTTCTCTCTTGCATGTTTTCCTTTAGCACATCCTTCACAAACTTCCTTGTGCTCTTCAACCTTAGGTAAACCTAGAAACTAATGCTTTTGATGTTAGAATCTTCAAACTATGAAAATTTAAATGCCCATACCTGAGATGCCACAACCAACTTGTATCCTCATATGCCATATTGACAAGGTTCTTGTTATGTTCACCAAACTTCAATGAAAACATCCTATTCTTTGTCATAGGCACAACTGTTACCACCCTATTTCCTTGATTCTTATCATAAATTATACATTGTTGATTTTCAAATACAACTTTATAATTCTTCTCACATAATTGTCCAACACTCAACAAATTATGCCTTAAATTTGGAGTGTAATAAATGTCTTTAACACTCTTCATACCTTCTTTTGTATAGACTTCCATAGCTCATTTTGCAGCAACCCCCAATGATTTGTCATCACCAAGTTTGATCTTGAATTTAAAACTTTTATCCATTATAGAAAAAAGTTTTTCATTCCCTGACGTGTGGTTAGAACATCTCGAATCTAAATGCCAAACATCTTTAGAAATATTTTCAGCTTTATCATAAGATAAAAATAAATTATCTGGAGGATTCTCATCACCTTCTTGAGCATAATGAATGCTTTTACCATTATTACCTTCTTTTAATCTACACTCATAATTAAAGTGGCCATACCTGTTACAATGATAACACTGGATATTTTTTTATCGAATCGGCCTCTACCTCTTCCTCTGAAACCACCTCTTCCTTAGAAACCACCTCTGCCTCAATTTCCTCTTGAGTAATTTTGATTTTGACCTCTACCTTGGCCTTCATTACTTTTGATGCTACTATTGGCATCTTCATTCTTTATGATTTGTAATTTGGAGAAAAAAGCTTTCTCATCACTTTCTCCAAATGAATCTCTCAATCTTTCTTCATGAGACATCAAAGATCCAACTAGATGATCAAATTGAAGGGTAGACAAATTCTTGCTTTCTTCTATGATTATGGCAACACAGTTCCACCTTGGTGTGAGAGTCCTTAACACCTTTTTGATCACAACCTCATTGTTCACAATTTCACCAAGTGTAGCCATCTTATTGACCACATCTTTTACTCTAACACAATAGATACTCACACTTTCAGCTTCTTGCATCTTTAAATTCTTGAATTCTCTCTTCAATGTCTGTAACTTGACAACTTTGACTTGATCACTACCTTGGTAAGCTTCTTTTAGAGTCTTCCAAGCATCTTCTATTGTCTTTTCTCCTGCAATTCATGGAAATAGGCGCTTACATAGAGCTATTTGAATATGAAATAAGGCTTGAGCATTCTTCTTCTTAGCCCCCTTATCTATTTTATCATTTGCGGTGAGGGCATTCCAATCAGCTGGCTCTGCATAACCTGATTCAATAATCTCCCACAAATCTTTTCCTATCAAAAAAGTCATCATTTTGATACACCAATAATCATACTCATTTCCATCAAATTCTGGAATGGGCAAGGAGTTAGAATTTGACATGATAAATTTTTTTTGCAAAATTCCAACTACTAAATCTTTAACCCAAAAGAAAAAAAACCTGCTCTGATACCAAATGTAGAATTTTTAAATAAAATTAAATCATAGCCAAATATATGCAATATTCATAATACAGAAGAGATAAGAGTTGCAAAAATAAAAAAATATTTCTTCTTCAAAAAATTGGAATCATTCTCCTTCTTCTTCTTCTTCTTCTTCTTGAAAATAAAGATCATTTACAATTTATTAATAAAATTGCATGTGAACATGCTTTTCTAATTATTGAATAAAATATTTTAAATTTATCTAAATAATAATTTGCATGTAATAGCAACTAAAACTAACTCTAGTCTTTCTAAAGATTTATTTTTTCTAAAAAAATATTAACTAAAAATTAACTTACTGTCTAAATTTAGCTACACAAAAAACTGTTCATGCAAACTAAATTTACACTAATAGTCTAAAAATAGCACTGAGTGAACTGCGTTTCAGCATCACTTTTCAACAAAATGTGCATAAAGCAATAGCAATGCCACATTGAGAGTGCCCACGGACCCATCAACGCCCGAGGTTTTGGACAAGGACGACTACCACCAACTTGTGAATAACCATGGTTTATTCGTCTCAGTTGCAACATTTCTCAGAGACTGTTGAAACTCTGCGAAAAGGATCTCGTCACTGATAGTCTGACGATAATTTCTCCCAGACCCACATCCATAACAAGAGATCCATATCTAGAACCTTACACCTCTACGCATACAATGTGGTGGTCTCTCCTGACGTCCTATCTAGTTATCATTCCATCCATATATGCATTTTTAGAGGAACTTGGGATCAGAAGACGGTTCTAAAGAGATGGTTTTTCTAGGCGGTCTTGTAGGCAGTTTTAGAAAACTGTAGAGCTAGTTTAACGACCGCGTTGGACACGAGGTAAAAAACAGTTCTGTTTTTGTAGTGGTTCGCGTCTGGCTTGCGTCTGGTTGTCTACTGTTTAAATCTGCGACAGACGCGAGGTGACGGTAAGCGTTGTTTTTGGAATGGGTCGCATTTGGCTTGCATAAGAAGAACCAAGTTTGAGTTGATCGATTTTATCTTGCACGGCTTTTCCTAGGAAGTTGAAAATTTGGTCAGCTATTTAATACCGTTGTGATTTTTGGGGAAGCTTCCCAAGCTCCATATCTTTGTTTTCTTTTTGTGGGTATATCGTTTCTTAGCGTGTTTGTATAGTGTGTTTATGGTTAGCGTTGGGTTATTCGATTCCATATGTAAGTTTTGCTATATTCCCGAGTTGTCTTGCTGCGCCATATTCCTAAAATTTATTATTAAGATTTTTTTTCCCTTTCCTCCTTTTCTTTTGGGTGAGAGGAATTTAACCCTTTGATTTTAATCGTCAAGGTTTCATTTTGAGAAGGAAATCTATTTCATTCTTATTGGCATCTTTGTTGCTTTTGTAATGGATTGTAATTTTCTTTCGAATTTTCTTTCCATTGTAGTGTGTTTATGTACTTGGTGGGTGCAAGTTCAAAAGTTCGGATATGTCTAGTAGCATGGGTGTTAGTAAGTGGAAGACTTATCGTGACTCTGTGTTCTAACAAATTGTATGTATAGTTCTTAGGGAATAGATAAAATGGTGTTTGCGATGGAGAAGATAGTCTTGGTTATGGAGAAAGTGGTTTTAGAATAAAACTCCTCTTCCCGAGTGAACTTGACTCAGTAGATCCTAGAGAATAAGGATATTCAAAGGGTGAT